>CM044441.1:125110476-125133132 GCA_024363595.1 Xenopus borealis | reverse complement strand
TATATATATACAATTATAAATGCCCCCTTCATTTATATGTGCTACGAACAATATCCTAAACAACAGAACACTGTGGAACCCTTGTATTTTATCAATATGTAAAGCAGAAGATATTTAGCTCTTAAATGTACAACTTTTACTACAGACCACATTCATTCAGTTACATACATGTCACTAACAATTACTCACTAGTTAGAACTGGAAATACATCTCAGACATAATTCCCATGAGACACACGGTTGAAATTTCATTCTCAAACTCCACATTTAGGAAAAAAAAAGTGAAGGGTTAAGTGACATTTTGCTTGGATATTATTTATCCTTGTACATAAATAAACATGTTTGTGTTTCTAGAAATAACATACAGGTACAGTAAGTTATGCAGAATGCGTGGACCTGGGGTTTTCTGGATAAAAGATCTTTGGAGAAAATGGAAGTTATGGGTGATGGTCTTACCGTAGTTCAGATTTTTCTGGATAATGGGTTTCTAGATAATGTATCCCATACCTGTATACAAAAATGCAAAAAGGCTTTAAAATCCTTTTATAATTAAATAACATATGTTACATTTCTTAAAGGAGAATTCAACCCACTAAATAACAAAAACCCCTACCCTACAAAGTCACCCCTCCCCCCTCACAGGTGTTAACGCCTGTAAATGCAGCTAATCCTTTAATTACACCTCATTGCAGAGTCTGGAGCTCATGGGCATCTTCCCGCACATCGGTCTTCTTCGGAAAGTAAGCGATGTATCAGTGCATGCATAGTTGGAGCAGTTTTCCAACTGTGCATGTGCAGAAAGGTAAGGAAGAAGACCGAAGATTACCAAAGTGCCAGAAGATGGCGCCCATGAGCTCTGCAGCGCTGACTCTGCAAAGAGGGGTAAGTAAAGGATTAGGGACATTTCAGTTGTGGGGGGAAGTGGGGGGGGACTATGAAAGGTAGGATTTTTTATTAGTTGGGGGATTGAATTCTCCTATAAACATTGCATTTGTCATATGTTTCTTTTTACACTGGAGCCTGGCATATACGTGAAATGCACGTGCATGAATGGAGATGCAAAACATTGTGAATATTGCACCTGGCCACACAATGCAAACAATGAGGTATATTCCAGTATTTTGTTCTCCATTTACCTATGTAAAATAATACTCCAAGACACTTTAAAGGGGGCCTGTCACCCAGACACAAACAGTTGTATAACAAAAGTCCTTTCCAAATTAAACATGAATCCAATTTCTATTTTTTATTAAAGCATTCATAGCTGTTGTAAGCTCATTTAAAAATCTCAACTGTCAATCAAATATTGTCTGCCCCTCCTCTATGCCTTAGGCATTTACTTTCACTTTCCATTCTGCACTTCCTAGATGTCATTGCTCTCATCACATTCCCCCTTTCTCTTCACCATTTAATTGTTTAACCAGTGCATGGGGATGGACATCGGGTCCCCCATTCTGGTACATAAAATTCTGAGATTAATCAAGGCTTGCCTTACAGTGTCCACAAAATGGCTCCTACCTGCTTGCTATAATTATGAATTCCCAGACTGAAGGAAACAAGATTTAAATAATTTATATAGTGTAATTAAAATTAATCTTACTTGACAAATGTGATAAAATAGAATTTAGAATTGTTTTTGGGGTGACGGGTCCCCTTTAAGGTAGTGATCCCCAACCAGTGGCTCGCGAACAATATGTTACTCACCATCCTATTGGATGTTGCCCCCATGAATTGTATAAAAACCATCTGTACTGCTGAACAGCACCTCCTTTAGGCTGACAGTCCTCATAGGGGCAACCAAATAGTCAATCACAGTCCATATTTGGTACCCCCAGAGAATTTTTGCATGCCTATATTGCTATCCAAATTTTTGTATTGATACATAGTTAAATCGGGTTGAAAAAAGACAAAGTCCATCAAGTTTAACCCCTCCAAATGAATACCCAACATACACACACATATCCTAAAATACTTTCACATAAATTATATATGCCCATATCTATACCAACTATAGAGTTTAGTATCCTCCAATAAAGATGAATTAAAGCTCAGCTGGGATCAAGTACAATGTACTGTTATATTATTACAGAGAAAAGGGAAATCAGTTATAAAATTCTTAATTATTTTATTAAAGGGGTTGTTCACCTTTGAGTTAACTTTTCGTATAATGTAGAGAGAGATATTCTGAGACAATTTGCAATTGGTTTTCATTTTTTATTGTTTGTGGTTTTATAGTTATTTAGCTTTCTATTCACCAGCTCTCTAGTTTGCAGTGTCAGCAATTTGGTTGCTAGGGTACAAATTACCCTAGCAACCCTGCTTTGATTTGAATAAGAGACTGGAATATGAATAGGAGATGGACTGAATAGAATGATAAGTAATAAAAAGTGGCAATAACAATATATTTGTAGCCTTACAGAACATTTGTTTTTAGATGGTGTCAGTGAACCCCATTTGAAAGAAACAGAAGAAAATTGCAAATCATTAAAAAACTATGAAAAATAAATAATGAAGACCAACTGAAAAGTTTCTTAGAATTGGCCCTTCTACAGTATACTAAAACTTAACTTGAAGGTGAACCATCCCTTTAAAATGGAGACTATGGGAGACTGCCTTCCCATAATTCATAGCTTTTTGTATAATGGGTTTCCAGATAACAGATTCCGTACTTGTACTATGATTAATATTAAGACTTTATATCGTAAATGTCCAAAAATTACTTTATTGAATGAGTTCATGTTAATAGAAGAAATGCATAATCTTAGCTATCAGCAATCAAGTTAATGTTGGCTTGCCAAGTTCACATTTGCTTTGTGTTAGAAAGGGTTGGGTAACTGTGAATGGGTATATTCATTTGCATTAACTTTTAGTATGATATAGAGAGAGATATTCTAAGACAATTTGCAATTGGTTTTTATTATTTGTAGTTTTTGAAGTTGTATAGCGTTGTGCTCTGTAGTTTGCAATTTCAGCAATATGGTTTCTAGGGTCCTAATTACTCTAGCAATCATGCATTTATTTGAATGCGAGATACAGTAGGAATGTGAATAGAAAGAAGGGTTGAATAGAAAGAAGAGTAATAAAGTGTACTATTAACAATACATTTGTATACCTACAGAGCATTTGTTTTTTAGATGGGGCCAGTGACCCCCCATTTGAAAGCTGGAAAGAAGAAGGCAACTCGTCAAAAAACTATAAAAAAAAAAAATGCAGATCAATTGAAAAGTTGCTTAGAAGTAGCCATTCTATAAAATACTTAAAGTAAACTAAGGGGCATATTTACTAAGGGTTGAATTTGAGGGTTAAAAAACCCTCGAATTTGACCATGGAAATAGTTAGGGAATTAAAATTCTCCAAATTCGAAAGATTTTTACCGCAACTCGATTGGTCGAACGATCGAATATAAAAATTCTATCGATAAAATCATTTGATCAAATTTTTTTATTCGATCAAAATTTTTTAAATCCAATTCGGTAGGCTGAAACTGGTGAACTAGGCAGTCAAATAAAAATTTAAAGGGGAATTACTTCTACTGTCAAATAGTCGAATATTCGGATAGATTTTTATTAGAATCATTCGATCGAATTTTCAAAATTCACTGGTCGAAGTGGTCTTCAAAAACATTCAAATTCGATTTTATGAAAATTTAATCGAACTTCGAATCCTTCATGTGAATTTAGTAAATCTGCCCCTTAGAGTTGAACCACATTTTTTCTTGACAGAGGTTAGGACTTTGGGGTGACATTGGGTTTTTATCTCACGGTGGGGAAAGAGTTTTTCAGATAGAATTCAGTGTATCAGTATGTTAAAATGTATGGCAGCTTTAAAATATTTGACACGGAGAATAGACACTGATGGTAGTTTCTCAAAAGAAAATAACAAAAGAAAGAATTAAAAATGCAGCAAAATTGCGTAAATCAACTGTCAATACAATGGAAGTCCAGTCCAGGAAATCATTATTTATGTCCTTGCAGGACCTTCTTTCCTGTCACAGAATGGGAAGGGCAGGAATCTTACACTGTCTGTTACTATGGGGACAGGTGATTATTGCCTTTTCAAATCTAAATAAAATGAACTTGATGACTTAAAGGAGAAGGAACGTCACAATCAAAAGTTAGGCACCCCCAAAGATTGTAATGACTTACCTGATGCCCTGGGCCAGTGCTACCATTAGCAGAAAACTACCCCAACCCAGGGTTCCTCTCCTTCTGATTCTTCTTTCTACTGTGCATGTCCATTGTGTGAAGAAAGAAGCAGAAAGACAGTTGCTCCAACGAGTCGCGCGTAGTTTTTGACGCGACGCGTCGTTTTGGACGCAACGGAAACGGCGCGACGCGCGTTGAAAGCTCGTTTCGCAAATATTTTTGGCATTTTGCGAATTTCTCTGGAAATTCGCGAATTTTTCGGTGAAGCGAAACGCGGGAGATTCGCCCATCACTACTTAGAGTTGTTTGGCATAGAAAAAACAGCTGTAAAGCTGACTGAACTATGGATAGCAATAATAGTGCTGTAAAGACAAAGACAAGAGGTTGTTTGTAGGGATGTGTGAGCTGACCTGATACCAGTGGGTCGGGCAGGTTCAGGTCGACCTTGCTGTGCTGTGGGTCAGAATTTCCACCTTCTGGTTCTACAGGCCCCGTCCCTTTTGTGATGTAATCGGCAGGGCAGATGTAGGTCTATAAATGGAAGATGGTATTCGGGAGCAGCTCGGGCAGGGTCAGGTATGGGTTGAGTTTTTCTCCACCCGCACATAACTAGTAGTTTGTAGTGATGAGCGAATCTCACCCGTTTCGCCGAAAAATTAGCGAATTTCCAGCGAAATTCGCGAATTGACGAAAAAATTAGCGAAACGAGTCGCGCGTCAATCGCAGCGCGTCGCTTTCAACGACGCATGACTCATTTTTTTGGGCGAATTTTTGCTGGTGTTTCGCGAATTTATTCGCCAGCGGCGAATCGCGGGAATTCGCAGCAAATTCGCCCCTGGCGAATAAATTCGCCCATCACTAGTAGTTTGCACTCACCTATAATAAATATGCTTAGGACATTTAGGGGGTTAATTATTAAAGATAGAATTGTAAAATCTTTAAAAAATTCGAGTTTTCTTCACTAGTAAAAACTAGAATTTTTAGTGGAAATAAAACCTCAGATTTGAAGTTTACGTGGTCTGCAGTGTGTTTAGATTGAAAATGTAACCTTTTCAGGGTTTTTGGGCAAAAATTGGAGTGATTCAGGAAAAAGCCCCAAAAATTTCAGAAATTAGTTTTTTACATAATTTTATTGAGTTTTTACCGTGAGCCGATTAAATCAAGATTTTTCTATTAATAAATAAGCTAAAATCGGGCATGGGAGTTTGAGCGTCGTATTTTTTAATAAAATATTAGATAAATTCAGATTTTAGTAAATAAGTCCCTAAGATATTATTAGGGGAGTGTAATATACGTCGGTAATGCAAAAACTATTCACAATGCAAAAAGTTAAGCCTTTGCGCGAACAAATTTTGCTTTGCGCGAATGCAATATACATTTTGCGAACCCGGAAACTGTTTAGCGACCACTTCCACCAGTGGAAGGCCGTTTGCGAATTTTAATGCACTGTCAATGTACGTAATAAAACAAATGTTTTGCTCCAAAAGATTATGACACCTTCAAGCAGTTCTTAACAGTGCGCAATTATAATCCGCAATGCACAATAACGATTTGCAATGCAATAAACGTTTAAGGAACAATATTACATTGTGAGATGTGGATTTTAACTCTTATTGGTGCGCAATGTTTTTTTCTTTGTGACTTTATTTACATTCCCCCCTATGTGTATTAAGCTACTTTAAAAAGGTCCTCTCCTGTAAACAAAATATGGATTGTTTGTCCATATATTGTAATATATTCAAGCTGGCCAATGTCATCAGTCATCCCTGGTTTGGCCAGTCCTACACTCAACTTGCATCTGATTCATTAAAGGAGAACTAAAGTTTGAGACAGAAATAGGGCAAAAATGCTGCACATTACCCAGCCCAAGGCAACCACAGCCACAAAGCAGTGAAGATCTGTGCCTCCAAAGATGCCTCCAGTAGCTTTGTTTCTATTGATTCATTGCACATGCTCTGTGCTGCTGTCAGTAACCTGAGCTTAGGGACGAACACTTTGTATAGACTGTGTATATAGAAGATAAATGTCACAATACAAACCTGATTAGTAATTAATGTAGATTCTCTTTCATAGAAGCTAATAAACCAGTGCAGAATGCATCACAATTTCATGATCATTCCATTAGCATCTGCTTCTGTGACAGGCAAACCTCATTTTCTGCTTGATGATTTGTGACGACCCCTAAGCTTCTCAACGGCTGCATAAAGCGCACTGAGCATGTGCGTGTCACTGACCCTAGAAACTTGCAATTGTTTTTCCTTATTTGTTAATAGTTTTTTCATTATTTGATTTCCTCTTTTGCTCCTTTCCAGCTTTCAAATAGTGTTCCTTACCTTGCCAGTCAAAAACCTATTGTTTTTGTAAGCTTACAATGTTATTATTATTGTTTCTTTTTATTCTGTATCTATCTATTCAGGCCAGTCCTATTCATATTCGAATGTCTTATTCAAACTTGTGATGTGCAGGTTGGGATTTCCCTGACCCTAACCTGCCCTCCCTTAGCCCGCATCCGAACTTCCGGGTTGCTCTTATAGACCCGCCCTGCCCGCCCCGCCAATAATGTCACAAAAGGGGCATGGCAAGCAGGCGCAGTGTCTATAAAAGAAGAAGTCAGAAGCCATCATTTGACGGTGGTGGGAGGAGAGCCACCCTTGACATAGTATGTGAGGTCAGCCTGAATCCGCCTGTGGGTATTGGGTCCACCCACATATCACTAATTCAAACCACTCATTCAGCCTTATTCAAGACGCTAGCAAACGGATAGCGAAATCTATGTCATACTAAAAGTTAATTTAAAGGTGGTGACACGCTAAGATTCGGGGAGATTAGTCGCCCAGCAACAAATCTCTTTTTCTTTGAGTGACTAATCTCCCCTAAATGCCTTCCTGCCAGACTAGAAACTAAGTGATCCAAGTCCCATCCCACTGGGATTTACATTCTAACCTGCAGGAAGGCATTTCGGGGAGATTAGTCACCCAAAGAAGAGGAGGTTAGTCGCTGAGTGACTTCCATCCCCAAGTCTTATCATGTGTCTCAACCCTTACACACACTAGTTAGCATTCATAATCATACAAACCTTGCAGCAAATGCTACTTATAATTATAATCATGCTCAGTAATGTTAATGAAGTCTGTCTCACAATGAAAGGTTAACACCCTGCAGCATCCAGGGCTGACCTACAGTATATATATATATATATATATATATTTTTTTTTTTTTTTTTTTTTTTTTTTAAACCAAAAATCAATAAATGCAGCCAAAAGGACAGACAGGGCTACAGTACAAGAATGCATAAAAAGTAAATATAGGAAAAGAAAATCTACACTGAATAGGCTTCTGTGCTATGTTTCCATATATACTTATAAAGCTTCCAAACAGTTTATAGAATGGCTATATAGCTGCCAATTATCTGCAAAACTATGTAAAAGTTTAAGCGTGCCAGATGATATTACTCAGTTGTAAAAAAGAAAAAAAAATGGACATAACTGAAATAAAAATACTGAATTTCAGTAGGGGCCACCATGCAGCATAGTCACATTTTTTAAAGGGCTACTGCTTTACATTCATATCTTTGCTAATTGTGAACATGTATTTCTACTTCATCTTTGTTTGTTAAAGGGCATGTAAAGGCAAAAGAAAATTCCCATTTCTCCCCTATGTCTAATAAAATGTGTACCCTTTTTATAAGAAACCTGACTGTATGCATTGAAATGCTCACTTCATTTACTGCTGTGGATAGAAACTGTCAGATAGCCCCTAACTGCTCTGCAGGGCAATAATCATACTTATGAACAACAGGGGGAGCCCCTGCCTTACTTCCCAGAAATGCAGAACTCAAGCAGCTTTGTTTGTTTCCCTGTAGAGCAGGTGGTGACTGTACTCACTGTCTATTTCCAAAGTGTTCCTCCAAACAAATTAAAGGACAAGGAAAGTCTAAAAATGAATAGAGCTAAAAATGCCATATTTTATATACTGAACATATTGCACCCACCTAAAGTTTCAGCTTGTCAATAGCAGCAATGATTCATAACTTCAAACTTGTTACAGGGGGTCACCATCTTGGAAAGTGTCTGTGACACTCACATGCTCAGTGGGCTCTGAGCAGCTGTTGAGAAGCTAAGCTTAGGGGTTGTTGCAAATTATCAAACAGAAAATGAGGCTGGCCTGTAATATAAACTGATGCTACAGGGATTATTATTAAATTCTGATGCTAATTGCACTGGTTTCAGTGCTGCCATGTAGTAATTATCTGTATTAATGACTAATCAGCCTTATATTGTGACATTTCTATTCTATGTGTTCTGTAAAATTTGAATCGGTCCCTAAGCTCAGTAACCGACATCAGCACAGAGCATGTGAATCAGTGAATCAGCAGAAAAGAAGATGGGGAGCTACTGAGGCATCTACTGGGGAGACACAGATCTTTACTGCCTAAGGCCCGTGGGTGTATTGGGCTGGTACAGAAACCAAAAACATAATGTACAACATTTCAAGCCTACATCTTTAGTTTCACTTTCCTTGTCCTTTAATAGTCAGACTCTTCAATGGGTTAATGGAGTAACCATCTCCACAAAAGTAACATATAACAAGTAGAAACCTGGAGAGTCATCAAGTGTGAATAATGTATTTTTTTTATTAACACACTACATGTTTCAGACCCCTGTGGTCCTTCCTCCGGTGCAAGTGACTGTGAAGAGATTAATATTGGATTTTATTTTTGCCTTTACATCCCCTTTACTGTTTCCAACTCCGGCTGCAAGGACAAATATCATGGAGCCAGATTTAAACAGTATTGACTTCTGGCAGACATTATTTGACTTGTGCTGTTTTAATAATCTATGATGATCCCTAAGCAGCCCAGACCAGTGAGCATGTGAACATTCTTGGTCTTGAAATGTTGAGATGTTTAACAAAGTTACAAGATGACAGCCCCCTGTGGCCAACTTTGAAAGCATAAATCATTTGTTTGATTAGGCTTGTGGTGCAGTAAGTTCATGTTTATGTTTAGTATACAAAATACAAACATTTCTAGCCTTAATCTATTTTACACTTTACTTCCCCTTTAAGGTGCTGTTGGCTTAGCATTAAGTTTTCTCCTTGTTTAAGAAACCATGGTTCTGCTATTGTGTGAGAATGGCCTTGCAAGATATAAGCAGGGGAATATGGCCTACTGGCAAAGTAGAAGTGATATGTTATAACCAGATGTGAGCAGCCATACGTTCTACAGTGCAACCTCAATTTTATATATGCTCATCCCACCAAGGGCCAAACAGTCTCATCAGCCCATTGTCACCCACCTCAAGGTGGGCATGTTGGTGAAAGATATGCTTGGATCTGCTAGGGCATCCTACTTTTTGTAGATTTGGTCAAATTCCAAGTACTTCACACATGATTTGGCTGAATACTTAATCCAAATCTTTTCTCTGGGGCCTCAAACAGGTGTGGTAATGACATTACTATCTATACAGTAACCCCACAATTGCAGGGGGCCATGACCACTGAGTCTGCTGCAATATAGTCCCCCCTGCCCAGCCCCTCTCATACGTTTAACTTGGTGAGGACTGGGAGGTGGGAACTATTGACACCGGTGCCACTGGACCCCTCAGTAGATTATTTTGTGTGTGGAGGGGTACACACCAAGGTTCTGCAGAAAAGAATTGACACACATGTTCCTGAACAGACATGTGTTCCTAACACCGATTTGGTTTGTCCAGATCCAGCTCAGATTCGCCTGAATCCCAAACCAAATTCTGTATTCAGTACATCTCCATTGGCAACCTCACCAAACAAATGGATTTTTATATAAATGGCCATCCTTATTCTGTTGTCTGCCAAGTGTCAAGCAGAGGGGACAGGAAGCCTATGCAGAACCCAGTGCACCATCACAACCAGCCCTAAAACAAACGCAGTACAGCCGGAGGTTTCTAAAACGTTTAAGTGAAGTAAAAGGAGACAATTTCGCTCATCACCATTGAATAAGTATGAACAGAATCCAGGATTGGATTTGGCCTATTTAGCAGGATTTGGATTCAATAAAATTCAATAATATCTTTCCTCTATGTCATTGAATAATCCAATAAGTGTACTAGGCTTTAGTCCATAGAACAAACAAGATGTAAAAATCATATGAGGAATAGTGTGAAACCTTACTGCCCCAAGAGGAAGGCTTACTAGTCTAGAATATATAAAGGCATGTGCTACAGTTTATCTTTTACATCTCCTTCTTTCTGTTATTACCCAGAGTTAAAAAATGTTTTGTTTGCCCTGAGACATTTAAGAACACAGCAGCTATTTTTCTTTCAGTGCCTGCATTGGTGAAAAACATTTTTATAAATAAAGGAAATTGCATTGGGGAAGCTGATATGACCTCAGTAGAAGATGTTTAATTTAGCAGGGAATGAATGAACAGAGTTTTTACGTTCAATGTGCTCTCTAGGTCACCCGATTTTGTTTGTGCACCTGTTTTTACTTTTAGGGCAGCCCATGAATTACCTCAATCTGCTGTGGTTTTCAGTGATGTCATAACCAGACCACTTTCTAGTATAACACAAAATTGAGGCCGCCAGTAAAGCTCAAACGTTAGCTATGGCCATGGCATGTAGAAAAGATCACGGGTAGCATTGACTGACGGGACATTGTGCTTAAGGGATAAAGTGGCACAGTCTAAAATCTTTTTCCCATAATGCAATTTTGCACCCACTGCCATACATTGCAAAATGTTGCTTGCCTCAGTGTTAGAGATATTCTTCTTGATCATGGTAATAGATGGAATAAAAGCAAGATCTTTATGCATTGCATTTTAGCATTTGAAACTTTTCAAATTTGTATGCCTGTTATGTGAAATAGTCCCTAATAGTCTTCAACCTAATTGGTCTTCAATGAAAAAGTTGACATTTAATTACCAGCTATACACAGTTTGTGTAATCTGTGTTGCTTTCTGGCCATGCAGCTCCCTTGCACTGAAGATAAGGGTCCCATGCACATAAGTAGCTGGCAATATATCAGTACATGTATGTATGGGGATTTACAAAGAAAGGGGCAGTTCAGGAGCCTTCAACTAAAGGTGGTGATAGAGGGGCAGATTTAAGCTGCTGATTCTGGTAATTTAGACTTATCTTCACATGTACAGGGACCAATATCTGCCCAAAAATGTTGATCCGGTAGGCCTGGTTTTTCTGTCCAACTGAGGACTGCATTGGCTTGTTGATGCTCTCCTTGTCCCGTCATTGTCCTAGGGCCAAATAGTCTATAGTGTGTGTAAACTGGGTGATGCCCTCAGGGTTGGTTGAGCCATTCTGTAACATTCATACATTAGCAAGGAAGTGGCTAGGGTTCCCCTGCACAATAGAGTTCAGTTCAGTACCTAGTAATGTAACTACTACTCGTGGGGCTTGCGTGCAGGTTATCTTCATTCCATATTTTTAACCACTCACAAGGTTCTGGTGAGTCCAGAGGTGGTTCTAGCACTTTCAGTGCCTACTTGGGCATTTGGAGCAAGGCTTGCCTTGCTTTCACTTGCCCATCTAAGTGGAACTGCGCCAATTTAGACGACTGTTTTAACAAAACTGTGTAATTTCATATCCATCTTGGGAGATTTCTTGTCTTTGTAGAAATTCAAATTGGGGACAAATGGACAGTATGCAGAATAACTGCTAATGTGCAATTTATTGCTATCCACACGACATGTTTCAGGCGTCACAGGCCCTTCAAGGGGCACGGGGGCACCTGAGAGACAGCTGGACTTGCCGCATCACGCTTACATGTGTATAAACTACTGACTGAAAGATTTCTTGTCTTCTCTGGTTCCTGAGGTTAAGGAATGGGCATACTTAGAGGGTAGACAGACTGATTTAACACTTTCCTGGTCCAAGAGCAGCATGTTTTTATAAATGTTACACTGCAATGAAAGTTACGAATCGAAAATGGCAGAACTGTAAGATATGTGGAACAAAGCAAGATGGAAATTCAAAATATATGGCATTTTTTGTGTTTGGTCAGTCAGGAACAGCACAAAACAATAGAAGTAGTAGTGAAAGGGGCAACTGGCATCACAGCATATAGTTTTTTTCTACTTTTGTACAAATGGAGCTTCAGAAATGATACCAACAAACTGGTTGTGCCACCGTGACTAATTAAACCAGACAGAAAAGCAAATAAAGTTTGCAAGCATATTTTAAATGTAGATTGGATATAATGGTAAGGCTATTTGGAAAAATGGAAAAATCACTTGTGATCCCAAGAGGTTTTAAAAAAAAAAACTGTTTATGGAAATAATTTATAGAAGAATAAGAAACTCCACGTGAAAGCTTCAACGGTGTGAAGAGAACAGAAAACAATAAGTTGAATTTTTCCTCACAGCTTATGGAGACTAAAACTATTTCAGTTCCACATCTGGAGCTGAAGTTACATCCAACCCGATTGGGACAGAGCTGCTGCTACAAGGGAATGACCGTTTAGTCCATGAATCAGCATTTTCTCAAAACAAATCGACGGGGAACCTGGAAACGGCTGCCACTGAAACAGGAGCTAGTAATAGGATATGAGTGTGAGCTAAAGTGATGCTGACATGTTCCAGGTGTTTTCAGAAATGTGCCAGTATCACTTTAAAAAGATTCCTGGCACGGGCACTAATATTACTAACCATTACTTGCCTGTGTTGAACAAAAGGCTTGCTGCTCTCATGAGGGCAACTGCTACTTTTATTTTAATTCCTTAAAGGAGAACTAAGCTTTAACTAAATAAGTAGTGCTATAATGAATGTTGTACACGATGTTTTGTGTTTCTGTACCAGCCCAAGGCAACCACAGCCCTTTAGCAGTAAAGATCTGTGTCTCCCCAGTAGATGCCCCAGTAGCTCCCCATCTTCTTTTCTGCTGATTCACTGATTCACATGCTCTGTGCTGCTGTCACTTACTGAGCTTAGGGACCCACTCACAATATACAGAATATATATAATAATATAATAAATGAAATATATAACAATAATTAAATATAAACATCACAAGATAAGGCTGATTAGTTGGTACATTTTGTATTTGGTAAATGGTACATGGGAGCTCGGAAACCAGGACAAGTAGGGGAATTTCCAATTTTTTTTTTCTGGTCAAAACTTTCAAATTTGAATTGTAAATTATCCAAATACAATTCGATTTTGGCAATTTAAGAACTCAAATTCGACCATTCGCCACCTAAAACCTGCCAAGTTTATGTATAAGTCAATGCGAGACGTCCAGGGACCAATTTTGACATGTTAGTAGCCTTCCTGACATTCAAGTTTTTTTCAGGGGAAAAATCTCGAATCCAGTTTAGCCGAATTCGATTTGTGTTTTCGCATTGGTAAAATGTGTCCGAGTTTTAGATATTCAATTTTTTTTTTAACTAACCCCCAGTCGAATTTTGAGTATATTCAAATTTAATAGAGTTTAAAAAAAAAACTCACATGAATTCAAAATTTGACCTTTAATAAATGTGTCTCCGAGTATCAGATTTAAATAATCAGCCCTGTAGCATCAGCGATTGAGGGGTTCCCATAGGCTTCCATTGGTATTCGGCAGGTTCAATAGGTTCAATCTGGGGAAGTAGATCATCGAATGATCGAATATTCAATCATTCCATCTATTCGAAAATTTGATATTCGATGATCGAAGATGCAAAATTTGCATATTTGATCCTCCGAAAAATTTGTACGATCGGTATTCGATCTCATCACACGAATTTTGTAAATCTGCCCCTAAGAGTATGTATCTTTAAATTTGCATTAGTTGTAGTACGGCTTGATTATGCCTGAGTACTGTGGCTGCACAAGGCTGTTTATGGCTGTAACTAATAGTTCTTTGCCCAAAAGAAACTACAGGTATGAGACCTATTATCCAGACTGCTCGGGACTTTCCAGATAACGGATCTTTCCATAGTTTGGCTCTCTATACTCGGAAATCATTTAAACATTAAATGAACCCAATTTTGCAAACAAGTAAGGATTAATTATATCTTAGTTTGGATCGAGTACAAGGTAATGTTTTATCATAACTGAGAAATAGGAAATCATTTTAAAACAGACCTGGCCTTGCTGTTAGTCGAAACTTTCTGGAAACTGGGTTTGCAGATAACAGATCCCATACCTGTACTATTGCTTATGGCCTCATTGCAATGAGCATCTATAAACAGCACTACAGAGGTACATTTTCCAACTGCTCTTAAGGGTACACTTCTACTACATGTGACTCCTCACCTCAAACTAGAATGTTGGAAGGGTCTCCATGCTATATGTTTAATGGCTAAAAGGGGGTGAAACTATTCAATTAATGTATAGTAAAATACCCACACTATTGCTTAATATAGGCTGATATATTTTTGTCTAAATTTTGCATAGAACATCTGTTTCTAAGATTATCTGTCTATTTGTTTACAAACACCAAAGCAAGGAAGGAAGAAAAGAGTAGGTCGGTGACATATAATTTGTCAGTACTTATTTTTCTATAATAGTCCTCTGCCTGGTTGCTAAGGCAAGTGGGACCCTTACAACGAAATAGGCACAGCAATTTCAACTATCACATTGTCTTTCCTTGTTAACAATTACATTTTGTTAAATTCTAGGGTATGCAAATCAGTAGAATTAACCTACTGTTAGTTATATATTAAATGGTAGTGGTATTCCAGAATATTAATCTTCTTCTTTTACATAAATGCCTTTGTAGATTTCGAAGTCTGTTTAGGGTCTTTGGAGGTGATCTTTGGGTTGTAATTTGTCCTGCCAGACCTGGGTTTTACAGCAACTGTGCCTCTGTCCTTCCATTTCCTAATTTAAACCTCTGAGATTTTTGTTTTTTGTAGCCTTCCTCTAAACAAAGATACTGAACAATCTTTGTTTTCAGATCGTTTGATTGTTGCTTTGAGGATCCCATGCTGTCACTCTTCAGAGGAGAGTCAAACAGTACAACTTGCAGTTGGCCACCTTAAATACTTTCTCTCATGACTGGATACACCTGCCTATTCAAGGCTTAACAAACTAATCCAACCAATTTAGTGTTGCCAGTAATTTTGAGCAGTTACATGCATTCAAATGAGCAAAATTACAAGGGTGCCCAAATGTTTGCACAGCCAGTTTTTCACATTTGATTTCATTCATACAACTGAATACTGCTTCACTTAAAATCTTTCTTCAGAAAACACCCTTGTACTCGGATGTTCCTGGGAAATGAAAGGCATGCCACTGTTTCTTGTTAATAGTGGAATAAATTATTATGCAGGCTGAGAGGGGTTCCTAAACTTTTTCATATGACTGAATATCCCTGGTAAGGCCTCGCCTTAAGAATGCAGTGAAGCTTTGGCCTCCAGTCTTTAAAAAGCATATTAACGAGCTAGAGAGAATGCAGAAATGTGCAACTAAACTGGTAAAAAGAATGGTATTAAAAATATTCAACAATGAAGGAAGACTGTCAGGGAGTGCCAGGGGGCATGATTACATTTTACAAGTACCTACAAGGGCATGATAGCCAAATTGTAGGAGATATTTTTTGTCACATAGAAAGGAAAAAGAACCAGAGTCCATCCCATTGGACACAAGGAACAGAACTTTAATTGAAGCAGCACAAATGGTTCTTAACTGTGAGGGCAGTGAGGTTGTAGAATTCACTGCCAGGTGATGTTGTGATGGCTGATTATTTAAAAAGCATTATAGATATAGAGGGGGGGTTGAACAAGATTATTTGCTTCAATTTTGTCATTTTTCAACTAAAATTATATATGTAACTTATGCTTCACCATTTGCTGAAGAATCTGCTAAATAGTCTTCTAACTGACCAGATTCAGTACATACTATACTGAGCAATAGTGATGTACTGCCCTCTCCTGTCAAAGTGGAAAAAGGACAAAAATATGATGAAAGTGATGATGCTTAGGCTGATTCACAGTAAGTAAGTAGGTATGGGGCATACATATGAATATATACATACATATAGAAATATATACAGTATATATAGCAAAAGGTAAAGACTAGCACACTCAGGGTTTGTATATTATGCAAAAAAAAAGATCTTATTTGATGTTTCGATCATAAACCAGGACCTTTGTCAGGAACAGCAAACTTTGTTTTGTTTACATGTTTTACTTGGCACCCAGGTCGCAGACTCTGTATGTGGAGTGCACCCTGATTTCACTGTATGTGTATATATATATATATACATATATATATATATCGCTTTGAGAAAGGCCCTCGGTGGGCCGAAACGTCAGTCCATAACCTTACAATAAACGTTTTTGTTTTATAAAATGACCTGTGAGTGCTGATCCTCTCTTTAGTTGTGTATGCTGCAATTTTTGATCGTGCACCCAGGCACTTATCCCATATTTATTGTGAGTGCTGGCTTCTTCCAATGTTCTAGATATATATACATATATATACCGTATATGTAAAATGAAAAATGCCTGCAGTCATGATAAGTCTAATCAATGGTGCCTGGGTGCAGTCCATGTTGTAAATAGAGGCTGCACTCACATGGTGGTCTTATGGTGCAATAAAGATTTTTTATGGTGGATACAACTAACGTTTCAGCTGAGGCACCAAAAAGGCTGGTGCCTCACCCAAAACTTTAGTCGTATCCAAAATTAAGAATCTTTATTGCACCACAAACGATACATATCTCTCTCTATATATATATATACAGTATCTATTTCTTTTAAAGAAAGGACAATTAGTGTAACATCCCACCTGAAGCAACAAGAGAAGCCTATGTGATAGCTGAACAAAGTGTTTGTAAACTGGCCTGAGTTGAGGCCACATTGAGTACTTGAACAAGTACATCATCAATCTGTGTGTACATCATTACTCAACTGTGCGTTAAATACATCAGCATCTCAATCAGGGTAATTTATGGAGTACTAAAAGAAAAGTAAAGTAAGAAATTAATCAGAAAAAGACAATAATATCAAATTTAAAAAAAAAGAGAATCAGAAGTCAAATAACCAGACCTCCAATAAGTATTTGTTATCAAATATCAAACATAATATCAATGCAGAACTGCTCAAAAGACATGGATACATTGGTGAAGAAAGGTCTCGCTTCAACCTAGACTCAGGTTCCTTAATTCATTTTTTATAACTAATATACAGAGACCCAGTTGTCCTAGGGGGGAGCTCAAAGTGACTCATCTACTGACTCATTGTTTCCCCTCCCCAGTTGACCGCTTAAAGATTCATCACCTGCCTGTCCGCTTGTTTGCTGGCCAACTTTTTTTTTGGGGGGGGGGCTGCCTTATTGAACCCATTATTTTATTACATCCAGGGTTCCTCTTTTTCATCAGACACAACTTTGCAGAAGATTGAGGCAGAACAGATGCACCATCAACAAGCATAACAATAGGGATGCAAGTACAGTTATGGGATCTGTTATCCCATGAATTACAGAAAGGCCATCTCACATAGACTCCATTTTATCCAAATAATTAAAATTCTAAAAAATTAATTAATCCTTATTAGAAGCAAAACTAGCTTACTGGGTTTGTTTAATGTTTAAATCACTTTCTAGTTAACTTAAGGTATGAAAACCCCAATTACAGAAGGATTCATTATCCGAAAAACCCCAGATCCCAAGCACTCTGAATAACAGCTCCCATACCTGTACCTTTAATGAACGGCATCAATTTGCACTACAACTGCTTCCATTTTTACATAACTGCAACTGTGGCTGCAATTGGAAATGAACTCTTAAATGCACTGGAAACTATCTTTTTTATATATATACAGTATATATATATATATTTTTTTTTGGTAACTAAATCAGTAAAAGTCTATATTATAAGAAATCAATAATTTCTATACTGATCCTAGAGGAACAACACAAACTCTGTCTAATGCTAATAAAACACAAATGTGGAATATCACTAAATAAAACTATAATGTTTAGAGACACTCTGTAGTGCGTCACTTGCCTGTAATGGGTTTTTTTTCTTTCTTTATTAGAATCTAACTATAGCCAAAAGGTGGTAGCAAACAGAATGACTTTTCATGTAATGAATTTAACTTGCGCTAGTTTGGCTCCTGGCCTCACCACAACATCAGGCTGTTTGTTTAACTAGTCAGGGAGTCATATTGGGCAGTGAAATGGTATACCCATCACCACTTCAACCACAGTCCCACAGTGGCACAACCACAGTACTTGTATTCACAGAGCTCTATTTACTTTTTGACTTGTCATGCGAGGAAAAATATTGGCCAAAGCTTTAGGAAAAAAAAAAAAAAGATGAACTGCAGTACAAGAGAGCGTCTTCACAAAGAACGCAGGGATGAATATTAAAACACTTCAATGTTTCTTGGATTGATATAGCCTTTACTTGTCTGTGGAAAACTACTGTCCTTGTTGAGTAGTATAGAAAAGGGTTTCTTTTTTAAGAAAATTTGAGTTTTTCTCAGTCACCATTTGGTTAATACTCCCAGTAACCTCAACTTTCCTCCCGTCTGCATCACAGAAGTGCAACTCCATGATCACCAGTTGTACAATGTAACATCAGCAAGCCCCCAGGAAGAGTTAGAAACATTGATTGAGAAAAAAAAAATATTATATATATATATATATATATACAGGAATTTGACCTTTTATCCAGAAAGGATACATATAAGGAACTGCCAAGCACTCCAGTGTAACCTCTCTGCAGATGGAGCCCGCAGGATTCTAATGCACAGAATACTGTATTCATAGGCGGGATCAATGGCATGTGAACCCATTCCCCACCAACCTACCGACCTTCCACTCTAGTTTGGAAATCATGATAATTCCTTCAGCAGAACCTTTGTTAAACGCCTATAAAGAGATAAGCGGGGGCTGCTTAAGAGATTACATTACTGTATAAGACAATTCCCTATTATTACCTTCTTATGGCTTTCTAGTTTTTTTTAGGTGGGCATAGCTTTATATATTTTAGAGCAACATATTTCCTATTAGCAGATTAGTTTTAAAAACAAGACTTACACTTTAATTTTTTTGAATTAAATAAGATATCTCTAAATTCTTTAGACTGCAGTAGTCTTATTATACCAACAGATGGCAGCAGGTGATAAGACTAAAGGAACTATTTAGAGAAAGGTTTTTTTCAGATAAAAGGGGGTGAATGGTCATTTTTGAATATATTCACGTGTATGATCTTTTTACTTCCGCTTTACAAGTAATGTTTTCCATTCACATTACAACTGCTTGTATGTAGCTTAAACCCTAATACATTTTAAGGGAAAGACAAAATGTGGTACAGCTATGGGTTATCCATTATCCAGAAAAAATGTTATCTAGAAAGCTCAGAATTACGGGAAGCCCATCACCCATAGACTTTAAGGAGTTGTCACCTTCCAAACACTTTTTTCAGTTCAGTTGTTTTCAGATTGTTCCCCAGAAATAAAGACTTTTTTCGATTACTTTCCATTTTTTAATTTTTATTGTTCTTCCAAATCTAAGATTAAAAGATTAAAGACTAAAGAATGTTGGTGTCTCTGGTGTTTGAGTCTGGCAGCTCAGTAATTCAGGTGCAGACTCTAAACCAGGGGTCCCCAACCACCGGGCCCCGGTCCAGAACTGAGCCGGGGCTAGTGCTGGAGTGGGCCGCTGAGCCTAGCCTACAATTAACAAGGTGCGCCAAAATGGATGCCAGCGTATTGAATTGGATGCCAACACCCCTCCCGACCTCCCCCTGCAGGGATTCTGCTCAACAGGGAAAAAGATAAGAAATGTATCCATTAAATGTAACAAAATAAAACAGTTTTAGGGGCCGGCAACTCCCCCACCCAGAGCTGCTTTAGAAGGTGAAAATGACACTTTACACTTCATTATTTGAAAAACGACCACAAATAGAAAATAGAAAGTTATTGAAAAAAGTTATTTCTGCTGATCTATCTGAAAACAACTAGTTATTTGAAGGTGAACAACCCCTTTCATTATGATCAAATAATTCCAGTTTTCCAAATGTATTTCATTTTTCTGCTGCAAAAAATCTTGTACTTCATCCCAACTCATATTATATTTGGACTCATTGTCCAATATTGACGTGAAGCCATGTTTGGTCCTTGCGAGGTAAATAATCAAATTCCTAGTGTACAGATAAGCATCTATTATGCAGGTGGGTTATTTGCGCATTGAGAATATAATTATCTACCTCACAAGTAGTGGTGTATCTGGTGTGCCAGGAAGACCTGCAAAACAAAGTCTGGGCTACCCGCCCCTCACCTGCCTACTACTCCCTTCCACCACATGTCCATTTTGACGCCTCCCTACATCCTCCCTCCCTGGAGTGCCTGCTCAAAAGTAAGAGAGTACAGGGAAGGGCCAAGCCAGACAGGTAACCAGGGCAACCTGACTTGCCAATGTACCCACCCCACGCCCACAGCTGTGACCTTGGGTGTACAAGCGCATATGCAACTGCAAGGGTCAGGACTAGGGGTAAGTAATGGGAGAGGTAGGTTCCTAGTACCCCCCTCACCTCTGCACCCAAGGCATGTGCCTCTTCTGCCTACCCCTAGTTCTGGCCCATGGTCTGAGCCACTCTGTTTCCTGGCCTTCTGCAGTCATGGGGTCTGCTTCCCCTATGGTTACACTACTGCTCGCAAGGACTAAACATGGAGTAGGATCCATTTCCTTGTTTATCTCAAGAAATAGCAAAAAGCTTTATTTAATAAGAGGGTCTCAATAGAAACTTTCTTTTGTGAGTTCAACAATCATTTCTATTTTTATTATACTCCGAACATGCCTCAAACACACACAATTTTTAAGTGCTCAACCGAATGCGACTGCACTAAACACAGGAGTCAATACTTTTTGGTGCAAACCAGCGACGTGTTTTGGTGCAACTAACCCTGCATGTCAAGTGCAATTAAAAAAAACTTTACCCCTCTCACAGCGAAAAGTCAGAATAGGTCACCTAATGACTTTTCTCTGTGAGAGGGGTAAAGTTTTTTTTTAGGTGTCATTATAACGTGCTGCTTGCAATTATTGCCTGTTCTCAGAGATAATTTGGGTTTTATCTTGACTCCTTTTTTCCTGGAAAAAACCACCAAGAGCACAAAGAAGCTCATGTGCCAAATCCTTCAGATTTTACTAAGGAGTAAGAACGAAGGCAAAGTTACATAATGAACTAATGTAGTGTGCAAAGCCAGATGAGACTACAGGTGCTGCCAAATTTCCGTCTGATGCTCTAGTCCCCCTTGATTTCATTTAATTGAATTACCAGTGATGTGCAACATGCTAATCTGTTTGTCAGCCTCTAATGCATAGATCCCAATCTATCCACTCGAATACACGCCAGCATTTTGTTTCTTTTAGAAGTCGCCATGCTAAAAGACTGTGTCGCAGAAACACAGCATATGTTATAAATTAGCAATGGCTTTGTAACCTGGAAAACTGAACGTCTTCCTGTTTAGGTCAAATGAGTTACACAGCTGTGAATAAGGCCAAAATGCTGGAATGCTCTGGAGTCAAGAGAACTCTAATCAATGTCGAACTATAAACCTAGCGCCGAGTGCTGACTAACAAGCTTTCTGCAGTGTTGGAATGAAATATAGTATTAGCAATGCTTCTATATAAAACCTTATCAGGCACAACATTAGGTTTTACTAGTTGCATTTAATGATACTGCTATTTTCTGTGCTCTAAATAACATTATACTTCTTTTAATGGTCAACAAGACCTGCCAATTTCAACAACTGTAATATAGATTTAAATCTATTGCAACGTAAAGCCACAAAGAACTTTCTACTGTATTAGCATGAGGCTTTGAGCCGGCTAGCTAAAACTAATTACAAATCCAGCTCAGCCAATAATAACATGCCTCTGCTTTGAGGACATTGGTTATTATATTTATGGGGCGCAATCAAGCTATATGGTGATTTCTGGTATGCAAACTATTCTAATATCTGCACTCATTATATATTCTCCAGTGTACAATATTGGAGAAGAGAATTCCATTCAATATGATTTCACAGAGAAATAGAAAGAAATTTACATCGGTTATGAAGTTTGTAGCTTTATGGTTTCAAATAAACATTTGAAAAGTATTTTAAACTAAGACAGAGGACCTCATCTAGTACAAGCTGCACGCAGATTCTAGAGCACTTAGGGGTCATACAATTGTAAGGCAGATATAAGTACATAGCTCCAGTTGCTTGAATATTCATTTTGAGGGGTAAAGTTATTCTTTTAACATCAAAGGGATTATGTCATGATTTTTATGGTGTTGTTTTTATTTCTAAATTACACTAACACTGCAAATAATACACTCTTGTACAATATAACATTTCATTTACAAGTGTATTTTTTTAGTTGTAATATTGGTGTTTAGGGCCATCTCAGGTTATTTTGTCCAGACATGTGCTTTCTGTCAAGGTCTTCACCCAGTATAAGAACAAATGCCAGGCACCCTGGTCTCGGCTCGTGCTTCACCAATAGTGTGACTACCTTTGGCTTTGGGAGGAGCCCTCAGCAGATGCCACCTGGACTTAAACGAGAAGTACAGGGCAGGAGTTCTGGCCAGCAATGGGGC
>CM044441.1:125048413-125108970 GCA_024363595.1 Xenopus borealis | reverse complement strand
TGATATCACTCAGACTTGCAGTACAGGAGTAAAGATTTTATCAGAGCACAAGTCACAATTGGGGGCTCCTGGGAAACTGACAATATGTCTAGCCCCATGTCAGATTTCAATATTATATATATAAAAAAATCATTTTGCTCTTTTGAAAAACAGATTTCAGGGTAGAAGTCTGGTGCTGCAGGACTATTAACTGATTTGTTAATGACAGTATCCCTTTAAATAAGTCCAGTAGGCTGGTTTTGTTTCCAGTGAGATGAATTATACCTTAGTTTGGATCGAGTACAAAGTTCTGTTTTATTATTACGGAGAAAAAGGAAATCATTTTTAAAAATTTAGTTAAAATGGGAGACAATCATTCAGAGCTTTCTGGATAATGGGTTTGAGGATAACAGATCCCATACCTAAAGCACCCACAGACGCAAGCAGCTGTATTCAAGGGGGAACACAGATCCTTGAGCTCCATCCATTTTTTTTTTGTTTACATTTTGAACCCTGACCCACTGTCAGCAAATGGACCCTTGGAGTTTGTATAATGCATAATTTGCTTGCATATTTTGAAATGTAAACTGAATGCAGAAAATAGGTTATTTCAAAACATTGCACTTTGCATCCTACCCCACCATTACATAATGCTGCCTCCTGTTCCCAGTCTAGATAAGTGAAGTCACAGCACCGTCCATGGATCAATATTAAAAAGCCTTTATTAGTATCTTGGCTCAGCTCTCATACAAAGAACAATGTTCGGCACTTTCAACACATCACATACATTTCATTGTCACGCAACACATCTTTTCCCACCATTCCATGAAGTTCAGATGCTTCTTTTAGTCTCTATAGACAGGGTATCGGAACTCATGCTAAATGGGAATGGGAGGGGTTGACCGGTTGGAAGAGTGTAAATGTGTTGGTCAAAGCTGCTTTTTTGCCTTAGTCACACATCTGAAGGGTTTCTCCCTATGAGGTAGGGTTTGCTGGAAGGTTAGACTTTCCTCCTTCTGTAGAAACATTTATGGGTTATTGAAAATATTAAATGGGATGGGTTTTATCTTATCAGTCTCACTTACTACTGTATGTGTTTGCTGGGCCCCATTTCTCAGCTTTAAATCAGTCTTGGAAGAAATATACAGTTCATTAATAACAATGAACTAGAGCAGTGTTGGACTGGGTACTTGATGCCCACTGGATCACCCCACATTCCAGCCTCTTTCCCCCTGGGCATCTAGACTTCTTTGTGATCAAAGGGAGGGGGGATTGACAGTACTTACAGGAAGGCATAGGGTTGGGTTGGAGGGGCCCAGAAGGACCAGGGACCCAGGGTTTTTCCCGGTACCCCACCAGCCCAGTCCACCCTTAAGGGCAAGGCCAGACGTGGCGTTTTTGTGGAATTTTTTTACATTGCGTTTTTTTAAAACGCTCCGTCTGTAAATGTACATAAACTGCACTACCACCGAAACTAATGGAAAACACACTATGGCAATTCCCACAGGGCGCTTGCAAGCCGAAATCTGCTACAGGATGCCAGTATTGGCCTCTTTTAGCAGAAACACAAATACGCCAAGAAACTACCAAATCAATAGACCCTACGGGATCTGCACGTTTGAAGCCACACTTTCCCGAAATACCAGCACTTTGCGTGTGGTTTTAGTGGCGTATTTACGCCCGACAGAGCGTTTTTAAAAATGCGACGTAAAAATGCCGCAAAAATGCCACGTGTGCCATTGCCCTTAGAGCAGTGGTTCCCAAAGTCTAAAGCTGCCCCCCAGGGTAATTTGAACAGTTGTAGGCTGGCTTAACCTGAAGGCCTTTTAGGGTGAGAATCGGAAAAAATGGTAATTCAGATACACATGGAAACCCAGGCTTAAAGGTTAGTTAGGGTGAGATCTGGGGGAATATATATCTGCAGTCCTATGGCAGAACTATGGCAGAAGGACCGATCTTTATACAGATAATCTTTTATATCTGCATCCACTGCAAGGAACTGGCCAAAGGTTGGACCTTCAAGGATGGCTTGACCTGAAATGGAACTGAACTAAATGACATTTAGAGGCTCATTTAATAAGGCTCATGTTCTGTTCACTGTTACTGTACTTTTTGTGATAGCTTGAACCTGAGTTAAAGGGGTGGTTCACCTTCAAGTTAACTTTTAGTGTATTGTAGAAGGGCCAATTCTAAGAAACTTTTCAATTGGTCTTCATTATCTATTTTGAATAGTTTTTTTAATGATTTGCAATTTTCTTCTGTTTCTTTGCAGCTTTCAAATGGGGTCACTGACACCATTTAAAAACAAATGCTCTGTAAGGCTACAAATGTATTGTTATTGCCACTTTTTATTACTTATCATTCTATTCAGTCCATCTCCTATTCATATTCCAGTCTCTTATTCAAATCAATGCAGGGTTGCTAGGGTAATTTGTACCCTAGAAACCAAATTGCTGACACTGCAAACTAGAGAGCTTCTGAATAAAAAGCTAAATAACTATAAAACCACAAACAATAAAAAATGAAAACCAATCTCAAATTGTCTCGGAATATCACTCTCTACATTATACTAAAAGTTAACTCAAAGGTGAACAACCCCTTTAATTGTCAGTTAAGTTGAAATGGATGGTGTTATGCACCTGGAATTGCATATAAGTGTGTCCTGAGCTTAAGCGAACAGTTCAGTAAAAAAATAAAAACTGGGTAAATAGGCTGTGCAAAATAAAAAATGTTTCTAATATAGTTACTTAGCCAAAAATGTAATGTATAAAGGCTGGAGTGACTGGATGTCTAACATAATAGACAGAATACTACTTCCTGCTTTGCATCTCTCTTGCTTTCCACTGATTGGTTACCAGGCAGTAACCAATCAGTGACTTGAGGGGGGGCAACAAGGGCCATAACTGTTGCTTTTGATCTGAGCTGAATGCTAAGGATCAATTGCAAACTCACTGAACAGTTATGTCCCATGTGGCCCCCCTTAAAATCGCTGGCGAACTCCGAGAGAGCTGAAAAGCACAAAGTGCTGTTATGTTAGACATCCAGTCACTCCAGCCTTTATACATTATACATTTTTAGCTAACTAATTATATAAGATTTTTTTTTTTTTTTTTTGCACAGCCTACCTATTTACCCAGTTTTTATTTTCACACTGAAGTGTTCCTTTAAGCACTGGCTTAGCCTGTTTAGAACAAGCTTAGTAAAAAAATTATTCTTTTTTAAGAAACAAATACAGTCCATGTTTCAGTGGTGTAAGTATAGGACAATGGGGCCCAAAAGGAATATTTATTCCAGGACCCCACCCTCACGTCTCACCTCAAATAGCCATGCCCACAATCATCATCAGTTCTTAAACACTGTCCCCTATAGCTACCCATATCTCAGGGATGCTGCATATGGCATGATACATTGCCCCATCACACTACAGTTTTATTCATTCTGCTTTTGCTCTGTAGTTCGAGCCCCTACAACCCTGTTTATATTTCATTTTCATTTTGTCACTGTGACCTTTGATACACCCGGTGATGGTTAAGACACTTCAGATGTTCTCTGAAAGCAACTTTGCTGTGAATTAAACCCCTCTGTATTTGCCCACACCCTCACACAGAAGATATATCACCATGATGCAATAAACTCAATTGTCCACACTCCAGGTTTTCAATAATAAGATTAATATGTTTTATTTCTATTTATACAGCTATAAAAACATTGACAAAAAGGTCAAATTGCTCCATCATGCATGTGAATACATTTAAACATGTCTAATATTTACATTATAAATAGAGGATGTGTATTTCGTTGATATATCAGTATAATTTTATTACAAATGCAACAAGCAATCACAAAAACAGTCTTTTCTAATCTGTAAAATTGTTAAGTAACTGTAAATCAGTATTATTTCCAGAGCGGACATCAAACAGAAATGGATTCTTTGCCCGCTATAGATAATTCTTCACCTTTCTTGGCTTCATGGTAATTGTAGATAGCAATTTATGTCCAAAAAATTCTGTTTTATTTAGAGATGCACCGGATTATATTTTTGTTGTGATCAAGTACAAGCTACTGTTTTATTATAACAGAGAAAAAGGAAATAATTATTAAAAATTAGAATTACTTGATTGAACCGAAGTCCATGGGAAATGGCCTTCATGTAACTCTAAGGGGCAAATTTACAAAATTCACGTGAATGGATCGTAGTTCGATCGAATATGATCAAATTACGATCGTACGATTTAATCGGATATTCGAATATACAAATTTGGCCTCTTCGATCATCGAATACCTAATTATCGAATAGATCGAATGATCAGATATTCGATAATTCGACCTTCGAATGCCTACTTCGTCAGATTGAACCTACCGAATTGCAATAGTCATCTATGGGAACCCCCCATAGGCTTCTGAGACTAAGGGGTAGATTCATCAAAGAGTGAAGTTAAGAGTGAAGTTTCACCACTAGAGGGAAATTCCGCAGCTCTCCATTCATTTCTATGGGATTTTGAAAGGCGTATTTATCAAAGGGTGAAAATTCACTTCACCCATTGATAAATACGCCTTTCAAAATCCCATAGAAATGAATGGAGAGCTGTGGAATTTCCCTCTAGTGGTGGAACTTCACTCTTTGATGAATCTCCTCCTAAGTCCTGCTCGAATCCCATTCGTACGATCGAATCGTTCGATCGTTTGAATCACACAAATTTTTTGGAGGCTCGAAGGAAATTTCACGATTTATTTCGTGAAATCGAACGATCGATATCCAATTGTACGTATTCATCGAGAAATCGAATATTGAGCAAAATGATAACCTAAAACTATTCGATAAGCATTCGATATTCGAATGCTTATCGAATTTCGAATAAATTTGTAGGATTTTGGGTGAATAATAGTAAATTTGCTCCTAAGTTTTTTGGATAATGGGTTTTCAGATAATGGATCCCATACTTGTAACTTGTTCCTGAAATTGCACTTTTCACACCATTTATGGTAATAAAATCCCTTATAAGTCACGTGGGCTATCATTGTTTGTTCCAACAGGGGCTATCTGCCCAAATTACATAGTAGATATGTTATTTATTAGATAGATAAACAAGGGTAAAGTGCCATGCATTGTTCTCTACCTGAATATATAAAAAGGTCTGCTGCTGGCAAAAAATAGATTATTAGATAAACATTTCCAAATTTATGGTGTTACTTGCCCTTTTAATAACATCTTGGCACATCTTGTACTGTTCCCAGTAAACAGAGATCCTGAGCACATGTTCTGTTTAACTGGTCTAGGAACTGGTCTGAGAAACCATGGAGCCATTACTTTACAACATTACATTTATAGAGAGGGAGGCCAAATATAATGTAGTATTTTGAGTGTGCATTGCTATATTCTGAAAGGAAATGTCAACCCATAAAATAATCTTTGCCTAATAAAAGAAAACATAATTCTAAGAAACTTTGCAATGTGCATTCTTTACAATTTTTCTATGGTGTTTAAGTCATTTGTATATGTATTGTTATTGAAAGCAGCGTCTGTCCCTTTCTATTCTCTGCTCTGGTGGCTCAGACTGTTGAAACAATGTAAGACAAGGCAGTGTCTTTGATTGTTTAAAAAGTAACAACCAGGAGTTAATCAAATGCTGCTTTTAATAGCAATTGTTTTTTTTACAAATAACTGTAAAAGAAAAGTTTTAATAAATGTAAACTGGAACGTTGCTCAGAATGAGGTTTTCTTTTATTAGGGAAATTTTTGTTTTGGGGTTGACTTGCTCTTTAAAGAACGCGTATAATTGAATTTTAAATATGATTTAGGCACCAAGTGCAATACATTGTTAAAACAGCATTTAAAAAAAACACATTTGCAGATGTAGTAGTAGGCGTAACAGAGAGTCCGGTAAACGTCAGTTTAGTTTTGTTCAGTTCAGCGACATACTGAAATAAAAAGCAGTGTTAGCATTGCTGATTTTGCCGGAATTCTGTACAGATGAGCCCAGAGGGGTTGTTTTTTAAGAATTCCTACATATACCCACCTCGTCGTTGGATGGTTTGTTTGCACAGAATACCCAAAGAGGCTACAAATTAGCAGCCCTGCAGGATGTGTTGTTTTTACTAGTGTTTTGTTTGCAAGGCCCTAGCAGCTATTTGGGCTTCTTCACCCTAATTAACATTCTCACAGAATTTAATAAGGGCACTAAAACCATATTAAATAGATGCTCTCTCAGGTCTGGTCTTTCACATCAGTCTAAGTTTCTCTTCCTGGAAGACATTGCTGTGAGTCTACTGGGGAAAATAAATGCTTGGAATACAGATATTGCTTGGTAACCATTCTAGAGAGGAGAAAACATCTCAGCAATGTTTACACATTTTCCCCATGTCATTAAATTTTATGAATACATCCACACAATGTGCCTACAAAGTACAAGTGCCTATTCTTTTTGGTCCCTAAAGCAAACTGTATATAGGCAAAGGACCATCAGTATTTATAAGAGTAATCAAATTCACATGAAGGATTCGAAATTCGATCGAATTTTAAAAAAAGATTCTAATTTGAATTTTCGAATATTTTTGAAGACCACTTCGACCATGAAATTTTGAAAAATCGATCGAATCGAATGATTCTAATTATTCCAATAAAATTCTGTTTGAATATTCAACAGTCTAATAACTTGCCCTTTCAATTTTTATTCGACTGCCTAGTTCACCAGTTTCAACCTACCGCATTGGTTTTAATTATTTTTGATTGAATAAAAAAATTCGATCGAATGGCTAAAATCATTCAAATCATTCGATTTAAACTATTTTATCGATCGATCTAATTATTTCTATTCGAATTCGAAGGATTTCAATTCAACCACGATTCGTAAATTCACCCTCAAATTCGACCGATAGTAAATCTGCCCCCTAGTGTTATAGAATTGCTAATTCTAAGCAACTTTTTAATTTTCCTTCATTTTTACTTTTGTATAATTTTTTGTTTGCCTTTTTTCCTGACTCTTTCCAGCTTTCAAAAGGGGGGTCACTGACACATCTAAAAAAACAAATGCTTTGTAAGGCTGTTATTGCTACTTTTTACTACTCATATTTCCATTCAGGCCTCTCTCATATTCAAGTCTGCCATTCAACTCAAAGAATGATTGCTAGCATAATTCGGACCATATCTGACCTATTAAATATATTCCAGCAAATCAATTTTTAAGTTAAAAAAAATCACTGTTTATTTATCAAAAGTTAAAAGAATAGGCATACAGACCAATTGTTGTTCCTACTGAAACTGGGGGCTATATTCCAATTTAACTTGGCCCTCTAGACTGGCCCTATACGATTGCGGCATGCGAATGCTATTATAACCTTGGACCTATAATTCGGACCATAGCCAAAACTGAAAACTGGAGAGCTGCTAAATAAAAAGCTAAATAACTCAAAAACCACAAAGAATAAAAAATGAACCCTAATTGCAAACTGTCTCACGATATCACTCTCGACATAACCCTTTAACCTAATGAAATTTTTTCCATCGCTTCCCATCGTATTTCAAAAGCTGCAGTGGTACACTAAGGGGCAAATTTACTATTATTCCCCAAAATTAGCTTGACCAAATTCGAAATTTGATAAGCATTCGACCATCGAATACTTATCGAATTGTTTTAGGCTATCACTTTGCTTGCTATACAATTTCTTGATGAATTCGTACGATCCAATACCGATCGTTCGATTTCACGAAAAAATCATGAAATTTCCTTCGTCCGAAAAATTTGTACGATTCGAACGATTGAACGCTCCGATCATACGAATGGTATTCGAGCAGTTCTTAGTCTCAGAAGCCTATGGGGGGTTTCTCATAGGCTTCTATTGCAATTCGGTAGGTTCAATCTGGCGAAGTAGGCAGTCGAATAACTTTAAAATTTTGATTCCTTCGATCATCGAATGATCGAATTATCGAATATCCAATCATTCAATCTATTCGATCCATTTGATATTCGATGATCGAAGAGGCCACATTTGCATATCTGATTTCACGAAAAAATTTTACTATCGGTATTCAATTGAATTCAATCGAACTTCGATCATTTCACGTGAATTTTGTAAGTTGGACCCTATGTATACATTACAGCCTAACAATGGCAGACATGTCTATGCTGATTTTAAGAGGTTGTTTCTAGTTAATATAAAGCACCAAAAATAAATTAGATTCAAAATAAGCACCATTAATAGAGACATCTGTGTTACGCTATAAAAAAATCTCAGTCGGGGCTCAACTATTGGTTTTAGTAGAATTATATAGAAGTACAGCATTTTCTTCCTCTCGTAACCAAAATAAATCTGAAGAACAGTTCTGTAATGGATTTTGTGCCTTCTTCAGGATCTGGGAAATAGATCTGGCAGAGACTGAGCCAACTGAGCTAATCAATAGCAAAGGGGGGTTTGTGTATGTTGACGTCATCTGTTACAATAATACTTACAGACCACAAAACTGTTATTCTTTGAAATATATTCATAGAATATCCATTTATATTCAATGCTACACAACGATATCTTTTAAATATGATATAGATATGAAGAATATTGTTACAAAACAAACATATTTAGATGAAGCACCTGCCTGAAACTTAAACCTCTAACCAATATGTTCCTTATAGACAAGTATAAAATTCTTCCCCTCTCGTCACCTCCCCCAAATCATCATACTGTACATCTATAGCTGTTTCAAAGGCAAACAGTAGCACCAAAGATTAGCTAAATTCTCCATCTTGCTTCTCCCATGATAAATGCCGGCGGAGTTAAGTTACATATCTGCCTCTGTTTCTAACGTGCAAATATTTGACACTCAGCAGCTCATAATAATTTAAAGTAAAACTGAGAAAAAAGAAACTTGGATCGTCTTTTGTAATCAATACAAACTGAGATCACTTAAACCAGTGCAAGTAGTTGGAGGTTACTCCTGGAAAACATTGGTTGTCACTACAGGATCCTCCATAGCTTGGGGGGCATGCTGAGCATGGAACTCCAATTGTGTATGGTGCTTCTCCAATCCAGTTGCCCCTAAAATGCAAAATAGAAATAAAAATGTTATTGACATTGGCAAAAGGGTAATAGTTCTTCCTTTTTTTATAGGAGAACTATAGTCATTTTGAGTCTCTGTTATGTATTTTTTTTAAATCCTAATGAACTTATTTGCTGATCAGCTTTGAGGTTTTTCACCTTTAGCAAATTCCAGTTTGACTTCTAATATCTTTATATTTTACAACTTGGTTTATAATAATACACTTGTTTCTAAGAATCATGGGCTACATCTTCACTAAGCACCAGTTGTAAACATAATTGACCGGTTACATGGCTTTTCTCTATTTAGCAACACAAATAGAACCCACACCAGCAACACGGTTCTCGTAAACCATAGAAGTCACTGCAAAGAAAAGTCTGACTTCTCACACCATGACAAATTAGGTCTAATCAATTAATATGGATCAACTGGCAGGTATGAGGTTTTTAAGCAGACAAAAAAGGTTGAACGTGATTGACATACATCTCTTTCCATCTCACTTTCAATGTGACTGTAATGGGGCAGGTTTACTAATGATAATTAAACAAATAAACAATGATGATTTTAATACAGGTATGAGATCCGTTATCTGGAAACCCATTATCCAGAAAGTTCCAAATTATGGAAAGGCTGTCTCCCATAGACTCTATTATAATCAAATAATACACATTTTTAAAAAGTATTTCCTGTTTCTCTGTAATAATAAAACAGTAGCTTGTACTAGATCCCAACTAAGATATAATTGATCCTTAATGGAAGCAAAACCAGCCTATTGGGTTTATTTAATGTTTACATGATTTTCTAGTAGACTTAAGGTATAAAGATCCAAATTACAGAAAGACCCATTATCCAGAAATCCCGAGGTCCCAAGCATTTTGGATGATAGGTTCCATACCTGTATATGGGTTACATCTACTTCCCCAACTTTTCATTTGATCTGGTAACATTACTTGACTAAACACACATATATAATTTTGCCTAATCAGAGAAACTTATAATTCTATGCAACGTTCCAATATGCATTCATGACATATTTCCAGTGGTTTTGAAGGTATTTATTCATGTAAATGGTATAGGAAGGAGAGTCTGTCTGTCCTTTGCTTTGGTCTGGACTGTTCAGTCTGACTATTAAAAAACAATGTAGATGGGGGGTCTCATTTATGAAGCAACAAATTGCCATGTTTTTTACACAATATGCAACATTTACACCATAATTATGTGCAATTAGAAGTAGTGCCCACTGCAATTGAAGCACAGTATGCCAGTATGTGAACAGTTTTTCATTAATCACTCGCAGGTATAACAACCAGGCTTACTTTGGAGAGTAATTGCACACCAAATAGACAGCTCTTCTCCATACGGCCCCCCATACATTCATATTGTGGCACGTATGTATAGCACACCCTATTCTATTGGTTGTGGCCCACACCATCTGTAAAACAAAAAAAAAAAAATATTTCTTAATCATCAAATATGCAATGGGTTTACTCTTCATGAATAACTGCAACTCATTTTACCTGTGTATAATGTGTACACATTGGCCCATAACATCGCAACGGACAACGAGGGTTGCATTCTTGAGGATATGGAAAAGCATAATCTTTAACTTCATCATACCAGGGCTTCACCAGCTGAAGTATAGATTTATATCTAAAACAAGTCAAATCGATATACATTTTTAAATAAAACTAATTTAAATTGTTTCCTAGTGCGTTCATTTGCAGCAGAAGACCATTATTCTTGCAAAAAAGAAAATCATACGTCATGCGTCAAAAAGTAATGTAGTGATATTTGTCTTATAAAACCAGCAGAGAATAATCAACCTAATGCTTTTATTAAAATAACTGATTGGTTAACATCCAAGGTGGTTGCCATATGGACACTGCTTGTAATTATTTTGGGAGAGCTGATTGCCAAACAAAGATCTTCAGCTGCAATGGATTTCCTACTTAAGATTCTGAATTATCCTTATCCTGAATGGTAACCACCACTGTTGATCTGATAGCATAAGTAATGTAAGTAACATAAATAATAATTTGATGATTTGTGATTTAGTGAGCCCTCCAAGTTAGAGAGTATAGTACCACTGCTTTGTCAATATGCTAGAATTTCACTGCAGTGTAATGGGAAATTGCCTGGAGCCTTTCAGGATACAGATTTAAAAAGTTATGGTTTCCAAGAGTTTTATTTCTTTTCTTTGGGTTATTGTTTTCCCAGAATGGTATTAGGAAAGGGTTTTACAAGCTAATGCATTGTGGAGATCCTGTGTAGACATGTATTTGCTCCAAAGGAATATATGGGGTAGCCAGCCAGAGCCGTTGGATAAAACAAATGTAACAGAACATCAAAAAGCTCAAATTACATAAATTTTTTTGAATGTAATGTGTTATAGACAGTTTTATGTCTTTCTTATTATTACAAATTATTATTTTCTAATTTTCAGTACATAAAACAATGCTGGTCAACTGTATTTTCTCAAGGAGGTCTAAACATTTGAAATGATGAGGTCATGCCAATACAGTAAGTCATTGAAGCTCTTGAGCAGCCTTAGGAGTCTTGGAAGAGTATATCCAGGCAGAAGACCTCCAGCTTGAAGTACTGATGTAATGTAAAGTATAGCAGGTAACAAGCCCCTTAAAATGAGTTGGAAGTATTTACCTTCCTGTTCTCACAGACAAGTTTTGACCAAGGAACTTCAATAAATGGGGTGGGCCATGATCCCATATACAGGTAGCAGCCCAGGCTTCAGACAGTTTTGCCAAGTTGTCATCCCAGACCTGGATGTAGGACAAACCATAGAATCATCATCAGTTTAATCAAAAAATAAATGTTACAGTGAGCCAATGAATCATAGATTTTATGACTGTGCTATAAAACTGTTTCTCGTGAATTGCAAAAGCATGTTGTCTGCAAGTAGCATTAAAGATAATGATACGACATGGGGTATGATAAAATCTAAATAATAAACGGAGCTTCTTAAAAAATTTCAAATCATGGATCTAAATACAGGTATGGGGTTTATTAGCCAGAATCCTCACGGCCTGGATAAGGGATGTAATTTGGGATGTAATTTGGATGTCCATGCCCTTTAATTTTGTACAGAATAATTTAAACATTAAATAGATAGATTGTTTTGATTGCAAGAAGGATTAATTCGTTAGAAACAGTACAAGGCATGGTTTTATTATCACAGAAAAAAAGGAACTGATTTTAAAATTTTTCAATTATTTTATTAAAATTGATTATTTTCCCGTAATTCAGAGCTTTCTGGATAATGGGTTGCCAAATAACAGATTCCATACCTGTACTCAATAAATGATTGCAAGAGCAAAATATTTGGTTATAAATTCACTGACAACAGCAAAGATGTGAGTGTCTCCAAAAAGTTAACCAGCGAGTAAAAAAAATACAAAAAGTTTATTTAGGACATATATGCAATAAACTTTAAATAAACTTTTTGTATTTTTTTACCCGCTGGTTAACTTTTTGGAGACACTCACATCTATGCTATTGTTTTTGTTCTTATACACATCGGACTGGGGTGAACAGAGAGTATACCCTCCTGCCTATTTACTTTAGTGCTCTCATGCGCACCATTCCTCATAGTAATATAAATTCCCCGATTCAAATAGTATTTGCCTTTTGGTAGCCCAATGCTACAAAACTCAAAAGATAACAGAGCTCCTTTTTATGGAGTCAATCTCCACAAAATCTTTATGCACATTTCACTGAGATTTGTAAATAAGTCTGAATGTTATCCATATCAATCATAAAGAGGAGTCCAAAATCTGGTAACATTCCCCAACACACAGCCAACATTTCTACCTCTCCATTGGTATTTATCTGAAATCTAAATGTTAGATAAAATGCATTTTTAACATACACTATTGCATTTATTAAAAAAAACTATTTTCTGTAAAATATATTCCACTGGCAGTCGCCCATAAGGAATTTATTTTACATGCAGTCATAGATACAATGTGTAATTTATGGTTCCATCCATGTACAATAGCATTCTTTTCCACGTGAAACAGGCTGCAATATATTATAAAAATGGTTAATAAAATATTTGAATGGATAAACAGATACCTCTAAATAACCCACAAACACCTCACAAAGGAGCTGGGGAACATCCAACATACCAAGCTTTTGGATAATATAAGACCATGCTGCCTTGTTCCAGAAATTCAATGTAACCTAATGCAAATGCCAAGCTAAAGCCACATACTGTATAATGTACTACAGTAGATGCTCTATTTATGTAGTGCCAGCACTCCAAACAAACCTTTAAAGGAGGGTGCACGATCCAAATATATTCATGTAGAAAAATGCCAAGGGATCAGCACTCGCTTGATGTGATGAAAAAGTGTATTTATTGTACACACATATTATAATCCGACGTTTCGGTTCCGCCTGGGAACCGAAACGTCGGATTATAATATGTGTGTACAATAAATACACTTTTTCATCACATCAAGCGAGTGCTGATCCCTTGGCATTTTTCTATATAAATATATATATATATATATATATAATACACAAAAGCCGTAAATATCTTGTAAATTATATCCTTATAAACGGTTCTGATGTCATCGGTTATAAACGGTGAGTTCTGATGTCATTTCTGTCACATGACTCACTGAAACTTATGTATTATAATAAATAAAGTACCCCCAGTTGCAAAATATGAGGATATTTCGGATATTATATGGTCATGAAACTCCTCGGTAACTTATAATATCCTTATAATATCCTTATAATTTACAATTTACAAGAGGGGGTACTTTATTCACTATTATATATATATATATATATATATATATAAAATGGTTGCTGTATTCATATTCACGGATCTTCTTTAAATGAGGATATCCTTCATATGTCCTATCTGGCTAGTGTTTTAGCCACACCGTAAAACCTCAGTAAGCAAACATGCCATAACAATATGATTTAAAAATGGACAGTTTTACCAGAAAGAAGGTATTATTGTCTGAATGATGGCGTTAGAAGTAATGATAAATGTTAATAACATTAAAATGTAAGTGTCAACTGAGCCATTCAAATGAGAAAAGGCTCAGGTTACACAGCAAATAAGCTCTGTAGAACATAATGGTGTTATCTGTTATCCACTACTTAACCTGTGCCATATAGCCATTTTTCAGTTTCTGCCATTGTTACACAGCAGCTTATTTATATAAAAATAGTAGTGTTTCCGAAGCAAAGAGATCTGTTTTATCAGGGCAGCATAACAGTATATGATATTTTCATTACTTTGAAACACTTTAATTTTGTTGGTGTTATTGTTCCTTTAAGGTATGAAGATCCAAATTTCAGAATGATCTCTTATCCAGAAACCCCCAGGTCCCAAGCATTCACTCTTTTTACCATGGTGTCAGGCTGCTACATGATCTGTATTTTAATGACTTACTTTGTACAACACTACTACTTGTCTACCTGTAGAACTAATGGGGAAGAATAACCAGAAAAAGAAGCATTTTTGTTGTAACTGGTATTAACCCTAAATGAAAACCAAGAACACTATGTTGTCAGAGCAGCCTGGCACATTTTCTGCTACAAGCCATACCTTAGCACCTGAGAGGTAAATTGAAACTGTCATATTTACCCTCCAAACTCCTCCTAATTCACTTTCTTGCACCCTTTTTTGATCAAGATTAGTATGTCCCTTGTTGACAGGGCTCCCTCCTTCCCCAGACGGAGCACTAGATGTTGTGATAGTGCCTGTGTGTCTGTCATAATGTCGTGTGCACTAGTGATGCTCATGATTGGCCAAATTACTACTTATTTAAACCCCTGACCCCCTTACCTAGGGTTACCATCATGAGTTGTGATGTGCCAATTACTACATGACTGTCTACTACTACTTCAGATTGCATCTCTCTCTCAACAACTACCTTTCAGTCTACAACTGAGAGTGTTCTGTGCTGCATTGGGTTGACAATAAGCCTTACACTTGACATTTGGCATTCCAGATGACATTTTACCTCTTGGAATACTACTGGAACCTCTTTGCCATGGCATTGTGCCAAACACTAAATGAAAGAAACCTTACACGGGAATTATACAGTATAAACAATGATAAACTTAATGGACGTGTATTTCATTACCCCTCAAGACCTAGTGGAAGATCCTATTGAATACCGAGGACTAAGGAGCACTGTGACACTGATGTTGATTGCATCAACCCATACAATCAGTGTTTTCTTTCTACAGATTTTTCTCCTGCAATCCCATCCACTAAATTGCATGTTAGAAAATCCATTTTAGTTATTCAGGGAAAAAAGCATGTTGTAGCCTTGCCAATGTTAATAAAAGATCATATGTGGTTCTATTTATATGTAACCCTGTTTCTTCTTGGTTATTTATTCCCTTGCAGTCTTCTAATACAGACTCTTATTTCACCAGCTAATTATGCGACTATTAGTTTTGCAAATTTCAGCATGCTGAAATCATTAGAATCTGTCAGTGACTAAAAACCATTTCATTTGTCACAATTCATACTAAATTACCCAAGGCTCTGTTAATCCCCCATAATTATATATCTCTCAGCCATGGACCTACAGAGAGCTTGTCTGCAACTATTTAGTTCCACTTTCTGAGAATCAAATGAATTACTCTTCATGAATTTACCACTGTATCTCAGATACCTGCTTCAATGACTGTCATTTATCAGTATGCTTAGTAAGGGGTAGACAGTTGAAAGGCTTGATGGTTTCTAAGACTCTAACAACTCCCACAAATACAAACTTCATTAACCAGAAAATGTATATGATTTTTAAAAGGCACATCTGTATCTGGGGCAGGGAGGGGAAGTCACATAGATGTCCTTTACCTTACCTATTCCCTAACTTGCCTGTCACTCAGATGCACAACGGAGTTTCTGGATGGTGAAAATGAGGCCTGTACTGAGTACCTGGCAGGCTGGTGGACATGGCTGCCTTGTACCTTCTACATCCGCCAATAAGGCGAAAGGCCTAACTCTGGACGAAAGTACTTTTTGAAACACTAAAGGGTTTGATTTTGCACTACTTTGACCAAATCCTACTGAAAAAGGCAGAATCTTGGCAGAATTCCCTGCTGAAAAAGGCCAAATTCTAGATTGTGTGCATCCATACTTATAAATGAGGGCTTCTAGGAACTATAGGAGGAAACAAGGTTAAGTCAGGATTATGAATTCTTGCATGTGGAGCTGCACAGAAATGTTTCTATGTTTGACTATGCACATAAAAGCATTGATATAAGTTCCATACAGCTGGGTCTTCTTTTTCCCTCCCTTCTGGCTGGTTGCTACAAATGAGCAACTGGGTGCACACTGGGCCACCTTGAAGTTATATGTGTATGTGGTGCCGCCCTTTCTAGTTACACAACCGGATAAAAGTAAGTAATTTGCCCCTGTGCAGTGTGTCCTGGCAGATTCCAGATTTGGCCTGAAGGTTGAGTCATTTCTTCATAAATCTGAGCTGCCATGTGCTTATCCTCAGTCTACTTACTTTCTTGCTCACTTCAGGATGGAGTGATTTGTTCCAGCTGGGGCTCTTGCAGCAAAAAGTTCCCAGGCTATGGAGAGAAGTCACATGGGTGGTGATGCCCTGGCAGGCTCAGGGATAACGGGACCATAATTGTTTAGAGCTTGGAGGCAGCAGAGAGAGTAAATAATATGCCTGGTAAAGGATTTCAATGAAATGAGGCTCAGATGTACTCACACTCTGAAGGAGTTTTGGAGTTGACCTGAAGACTTCTGTGAGATGCTGTGGATGCCTGTACCAGCTCTGTGTGAGCCCTTTGCGAGTGTTCTGCTTGAGGAATGGGTATTGTCGGTAGCAGCTCTGTGTAAGAACTTGGTGAATGATCTGCCTGAAGTGAAGGTATTGGAATGGCTCCAGAATGTATCCCCTGTGTGAGGACAGGCATTGATCATGTGCCTGTGTTTGTCCAGCAAGAGCGGGAGTGTGAGACTGTGTCCGGAGTAAAGGCTGCTAGGGGTTAAAAGACCATATGGGTTCCCCAGGGCAGGGTTAATATTGTTTGTATTTGCCTTTTTTGTTTAACTTATATAAAGTTCTATTTGTTTGCTGCAATTATTGTTTCCTAGTAGGGCCACCCTCAGGTGTAATTACCGAAATCACACTAGGTGAAGGCACTGCCATTGAGAGAAATTCCCAATACCATTTAATGTATCAAAGGGATTCAGGACCTGTGGATGGTAAGATATTGATGATGTGCATCCTATAATTCAAGTGGTGGCCAAGATAGGGTACACTCCTGAAAATGCTTTAAAATAGAAATGGTTTGCAAGGAAATGAACTTTAAATTACCTTAATATTCTGGATAAATCTCCCGTTCCACAAGTTAACTTGCACTTTACAACAATACGAAGGTGTTACCAATGATGTAAAAAGTTTAAAGGCATTCCAAAGTCTGTCAGCATTGTGCACTGCAGAAGCTGGCACCAGTTATGATTAAATTCCAAACAGAATTAAGTCTGTTGAGCTCACCAGATAATAGAATAAATAAAATATTTGTATAAAAATTCCCTTCTAGGCAATGAAACCACTATTGTTGATATTTGGAAACTGTTTCTACGTTCCGCCTTTGATAAAGTTAAGCACAAGTGCATCAAGGCCCACTATTCTGTAGAATGGAAATCCCCATAAACTCTGATGATGAAAACAAATACATATTTTTCATTTACTGTATAAACACAAATTTTGTACTGGGGTTATATCACATCACCAAGAATGGACCTAGCATTGCAGATATAATTTAAATACCTTTCCTGATTATTCTTTTTTACCCATAAAGAGGATCAGGACCACAGGAAAAGAACTTTAATTTGAAGCAACATAGGTGGTTCTCCACTGTGAGGGCAGTGAGGTTGTGGAATGCACTGCCGGGTGATGGCTAATTCTGTTAATGCCTTTAAGAGGGGCTTGGATGATTTCTTGGACAGACATAATATCAAAGGATATTGTGATACTAAACTCTATAGTTAGTATAGATATAGGTACGTATATATAATTTATGTGAAAGTATGGAGGGGTGTGTGTATGTAACTACAGTATGTAACTATTAGTGACGTCACAACAGTTTCACGGGTCCCAGTCGGAAGGTAAGTTTAACTTTATAGGGTCTGGGTTGGGAAGCAGATCTGGGTAGGGGGATGTGTTGGGTGGTGGGTTGGGTTTGGGGTTAGCAGGTCCTGTTGGGGGCATTCCTTCCAATGGGACCTGCAAAGGACTCTACAGAGAGCAGCCACACCCTGGGGCAGCACTGCTCTTTGAACGAGCCCTAGAGAGTCACTTATGTCTTGGGTCTATATAAATGACCCTTGAGCTCCAGTACTCTGAAATAAAAACATCTCAGGGAACAATATTTTGGTGTTTTTCAGTAAAATATGAGAACTGGTCAAGTGTCCAAACACTTAGGAAAGTGAATATTGTGTCTATTTTGAACACCATCTTAATCTTCATAAAGTCTCTATATTCTTTATAAGGAATTCAACAACAAACAGTTCATTACTTAGCGCACCTACACTAATTCTATGGTGATTAACTGCAATAGTATTGCATACGGCAGCCAAATAATCTAGAATGTACAGCAAATAAAAAAAATCAATATATCTTCCTCCTTCTTAACATCTGGTTACACATACTTTAGAAGGACGTGGTTCAGCTGGTGAGTATCCAAGTCTATTTGTTCAAACACTGCGTTACGGAACTGTCGGTGACTGCGTGCGTCATGAGAAAATAACTAATTGGTATCCTAGACCCATTAGTTTTATTTCTTTGACCTTTGCCCCTTTGTTTCCGACTATTTCAAAGTGGGAAGGAAAAGTGTGTCATTGAGTCACAATGGTAGACCATCTGCATTGTGAGCACCAGGATGGTGGTCTGCTGTGTCTGTAACCTGTTTGCCAGCTGTTGTCCAGTTCTGCTGCTAATACTGAAAACATTGTAAAGATGTCAGAAGAATATTTAAAATATTTCTAGACAGGTAAGAATGTTGCTTCTCTCAGGGCAGCATGTGTGTGTGAATATGGAGAGTTCTTTCTTCCTAAGACTTTGACTTTAAGCTGCTAAAGTGGGCCAAGAAACTGAAACCAGGGATGTTTGGAAAATGTTTTTTCGCTGCCAACAAAAACAGTTTAAGTCACTGTACACAAAACAGTCTGACCAGCTCATTAGTAGAACAAACTACCTCTGAGCATCGGCACATGGTTGTGACTATAATGTGTTGCATGTGGTAGGAAACTCACTCAGTGCTGAAATATACCATTATTACCCACCCGATTCATTAGTTTCATTATAGTTTAAAGTAGAACTAAACGCTAACAATGACTATGGTTACAAATGCCATATTTTATATACTGAACTTATTGCAACACCCTAAAGTTTCAGCTTGTCAATAGCAGCAAACATCCAGGACTTCAAACTTGTCACATGGGGTCACCATCTTGGTCTGTGACACTCACATGCTCAGTGGGCTCTGAGCAGCTGTTGAGAAGCTAAGCTTAGGGGTTGTCACTAATTATCCAGCAGAAAATGAGGTTTGTCTGTAATATAAGCTGATGCTACAGGGCTGATTATTAAATTCTGATGCTGGTTACACTGGTTTCTGTGCTGCCATGTAGTAATTATCTGTATTAATGATTAATCAGCCTTATATTGTGACTATATTTCTATTCTATATGTACTGTATATTGTGAGTGGGTCCCTAAGCTCAGTAAGTGACAGCAGCACAGAGCATGTGAATCAGTGAATCAGCAGAAAAGAAGATGGGGAGCTACTGGGGCATCTACTGGGGAGACACAGATCTTTACTGCTAAAGGGCTGTGGTTGCCTTGGGCTGGTACAGAAGCACAAAACATAATGTACAACGTTTCCAACCTACTTCTTTAGTTAGGCTTTAGTTCTCCTTTAACCCCTGTGCCCATTGAATCTGTATGATTTGAAGTTTCAGAGCTATGTTCCATTAGAACTGGTTGAAGTTAGGGTATAGTCCTTGGTACGTGTACTTAAGGCCCAATACAATATGCCAGCATCAACATTACAAGCGAATAATACATCTATTCATTAATTTTTGAGGTCTGAGGACTTCTAAATATTCACAAATAAATGAACCGTTAAGTAACGATGACAGTTTTTCACGGCAGCTTTTGCTGAGCAACATTTGATATTCCAATCGGTGCACTGTACTCAGAGTCATTTGAGAAGCTGACACACAAAGTTTGCTATCCAAGAAACAGACACAGAAGTCCTGCTCCTTCAATGAAAATTCAGTTACAGGGCTGCAATAATTCTTGTAGAGCAAAAAGTGAATAAGATAAAGGAATTAAGGAAATAAATTAACTTTTAATAAGTTATAGAATGGCCAACACTAAGCAACTTTATGTTTGGCCATCATTATTTATTTTTTATAGTTTTATTTTTTTAATATTTGCCTTTTTTCTGACTCTTTCCAGCTTTCACTGAGCTCTTCTAGAAAAACAAATGCTCTGTAAGGCTACTATAGTAATATTGGGGGGTTAGCTGGTTCAGCACCCTGATGAATGATGTGGAATTTATTGCTAGAACTTCAAAACTCATTGTGACCCATGAGTGGTAACCCGCGAGTGTTCATGTGTCCAGGCAGATGTCAATAACAGCTACAGTACACAGGGGGGGCTTCATGGTCATTTTGAATTGCTTGGGCTTGGGCTTTTTGTAGCTATATAGGCACGGGACAACTGTTCAAAATTGCTCCCTACCTTCTTGAAGAGCAATCACCTGATAATGAAGATCCACTTTCTGGAGTGACATAGCTTTGTTACTTGTAAGCATACCAGTCATATGTTTTTCCCCCACAAATAATGGAAAATGTGTTCATTGTTTTAATGGCTATGCCTGTCTTCTCAATCCACCTGATTATCTGCCTATTCTTGTTTTCTACCAGTTCCTGCATGCCCACATTTTATGTGATTTCCATTATTGTCAGCTTATTGTGCATGGTGGGGGATCGATGGTGACCAAAGTGGATCACATGGGCAATATAAACAGGAATTAAATGCTCAATAAGAATGATGTCAATATTGATTCAGGACAACAGACTGGCTGCTACACAAATCCCCATCATTAATATAGTTATTACAGCAGGAAGCAGACTTTGTTCCCCAGCATAATGTGTTTTTTGTGGGTAGTTAGTAAATTACTAAATGACATAGGAATTGTATGTACTTTGGTATAAAATGTAATACCCATTTGTACTTATTATATTGGTGTGAAATGGAATCATAAACCATGCACTTAATGCTCATTCTCTTCTTTTATTTTATACCAGTTAAAGGGGTGGTTCAACTTAAAGGGACTCTGTTGTGCTTTTTATGGTGTAGTTTCTTATTTCTAAATTGCACTGTTTACACTGCAAAGAATTCAATCTCCTATATAAAATTTCATTTCTCAACCAGCCAGTGTATTTTTTTAGTTGTAGTATTGGTGTGTAGACGCCATCTCAGGTCATTTTGCCTGGTCATGTGCTTTCAGAAAGAGCCAGCACTTTAGGATGGAACTGCTTTCTGGCAGGCTGTTATTTCGCCTACTCAATGTAAAATGTGTATCAGTGGGACCTGGATTTTTACTACTGAGTGCTGTTTTAGATTTACCAGGTAGCTAAAACATCTTGTGTTAGGGAGCTGCTATCTGGTTACCTTCCCATTGTTCTGTTGTTAGGCTGCTTGGAGGGAAAGGGAGGGGGTGCTATCACTCCAACTTGCATTACAGCAGTAAAGAGTGAGTGAAGTTTTCAAAACACAAGTCACATGACTGGGGGGAGGTGGGAAACTAACATTTCTAGCCCAATTTCAGATTTTAAAATTAATTATAAAAAATCTATTTGCTCTTAAGAAACAGATTTCAGTGAAAATTCCGCTGGAGCAGCACTATTAACTAATACATTTTGAAAAAAAAAACTTTTTTTTCCCATGACAGTATCCCTTTAAAGTTATCTTTTAGTATGTTATAGAATGTCTAATTATAATCAAAGTTTTTAATTGACATTATTTTTTTTTACAGTTTTTGAACTATTTGCCCCTTTCTTCTGACTTTCCAATTTTCCAGTTGTGGGTCAACAAAGTGTGACAAAGTCTAAAAAACAAATGAATGCTCTCTAAATCTACAAATGAATTGTTATTGCAACTTTTGTCATCTTACTATTCAGGTCCTCTGCTATTCATATTCCAGTCTCTTATTCAAATCAATGTAGGGCTGCTAGGGTAATTTGGAGGACAGCAGCCAGATTGCGGAAACTGCAATTTGGAGAGTCTGTATAAAAAGCTAAATAACTAATGAACCACAAATAATAAAAATTTAAAACCAATTGCAAATTGTCTCAGAATACCACTCTCTACATGATACTAAAAGTCAATTTAAAGGGCATGTAAAGGCAAAAAAATACAATCCCGTTTTTATTTTCTTTAATGACCAAAAACCCTATCTCCAGTACACTTTAATTAAACACTGTGTACCCTTTTTATAAGATACCTGACTGTATGCAGTGAAATTCTCCCTTCCTTTACTGCTGTGGATAGTAATAGGGATACAATCAATAATTATTCCCAGCCATGCAGAACTCAAGCAGCTTTGTTTATTTCCCTGTATAGCAGGCGACGACTGCATTATTTGATTTGATTTTTGCCTTTATATAACCTTTACTGTTTCCAACTCCAGCTGCAGGGACAAATATCACGGAGCCAGATTTAAACAGATAAACTGGGATTGTATTTGGAGGGTTATTTTACTGCAGCCACTGGTTCTGTAGTGTTGGAGAAAGTTTTTATTAAACAATACAAAAAATTATAAAATCCACATTAGATTTAATGACAACACAGGACCCAGTGCAGTCTGCATACTCTGCATAGTCTTGCTGTATGGGCTTTTGGCAGATATTATTTGACTTGTGCTGTTTTGATCATTTAAGAGGATCCCTAAGCTTAGCCCAGATCACACTGAGCATGTGCACAGTCTTGGTCTTGCAAAGATGTATAACAAAGTTACAAGATGACAGCCCCCTGTGGCCAACTTTGAAAGCATAAATCATTTGTTTGATTAGGCTTGTGGTGCAGTAAGTTCATGTTTATATTTAGTATACAAAATACAGCATTTCCAGTGTTATTCTATTTTACACTGTAGGGTAACAACCCCTTTAGGTCTATTGTAATAATTATCAGATTGTAAGCTGTAAAATAAACAGTGTCATTTTAAAGGCAACATTAAACTATTCAGTCATTTCTAGCAAAGAAGTTGACAGTTACGTTTACTCACCATGTATTCCATGTTGGCAGCAGGTGGAAAGACTTTGCCTCTAACTTGATTATGGTATTCAACGATTGCGATCATGTCATTCTGAGAAATGTAGCGCTTCCTTCTGGCCTTGGGAGCTTTGACAGCGTCCAGTCGAGCGCTCAGATCTGGCTCGATGATGGTGTAATTGCTGGCTGCAGATGCTAAGTCTGAGGACTTAGGTAATACTAAACCACATGTTTCGCACAGAAGGGAAAGCAGGAAAGCAGCACTGATTGAAATCATTTCTATCATAGCTTAATAGCAAGCTGTCAGCCTTGAGAATACAGTGCCTGGAATCTGCAAATACAAATGGGATACATTCAACTTCCATGAACTCCTCTGCACAGAGGCAGCATGTGGGACAGAACTCAGAATTTCCCCAATTCTGGCTTCTTAATGTTGGCGCTATCAATTAAGCAATGAAAATGTTAAGAGCATTGCATAGGCACTCAATGATACAAATGACGTTCAAACATGGGTTTAAATATAATAGACTATAAAATGACATTTTGGTAGATCCAATATTGCCATAGAACCCATGTGCCATGACTATCAACAGCATAATGCATTGAAGGACACCAGTTTTAAGTATTAAGAAATGAGTTTGCTGTTTGACTTACCTTTCAAATGCTAATATGTGGCACAAGCTCCAGCTGGTTAACTCTGTGAGATTTATGTTATGAACTGCTCAGTCTTGTAACCGGACAATATATCCTGTCATGAAGTCAGGGAAAGAAAATAAAAAAAGGAGGGTGGGGGTTTGAAAACAAAAAAAAAGGAAAGCCTGCTTGCTAGAGAGCTTTGGCTGCTGGAAGGCTTTCTAGATAACAGCTTTTACACATTACTGCTTGATTCCTGGAGAAAGAGCAGTCTTTTTAACGGTCCTCTAAAAGCCAAACTTGTGGACAAGGAGGAGTTAGATAACAAATACACCGATTGGATGGCATCATTTCAGGTTGGAAGATGAGAAGAGTTTACATAATATTCCATAGCAAATTGTAGAAGGAATATCACCTGCCTTAAAATGGTTTGGGTGCATTTAATATATTGCTAAATGCACTTGGTTCATTTTAGGGCAATATTTCAAACCACCCATTAACAATATCTAGCTGATTAACAATATAATGTAAAGCAGAAGTCTGTTAGTATTATCCATTATTTATATATCACTAACATATACTGCCTTGCAGCGATTGTACGTCAAGACTTGAAGGAATATTCATTTCCCTACAGTTCCGCAGTTCTCTTGTTTGGCATTTAAACTGTTATCCTGACAATGTGAGTTTCTTTATATAAAGATAATTAATAAAATATATAATTATTAGTATACAAAATATAGCTTCCACGTTAGGATGGTGCAGGTGTTAGATGAGTTGATATAAACCTTTTCATATAAACACCAAGGTTTGTTATAATACTCTCTGAAGAAGTAGGGCCTGGAAAAAAATCCTTGCGGGGGAGCCACACCACTGTCCATGGCTATTGGGTAAAGTAGCCTTACTTCTTATGGACTTCTTTGCTAGAATAAGGTTAGGGTACACTGGACATTTTGGGGAGATTGAGTCGACTGGCGAATAATTGCCTCGACTTTGAGGCGACCAATCTCCCCAAAACGCCCAGTGTGCCCTAACCCTTTAGGGAGAAGGTATACTTTAAAGACAACATATAAATATGTGCTTTTTTTTACAAAATATTGGGCCAATTACAAAGCAACAAGAAAACATTATTTTATGGTTTATCACATGAAAACCTATAGGCAAGATTCAGTTTAAAAAGGGAAAACATTTATCCTAATTCAGTTTCCAGTTTTTCCCTTAGCCTTCAAAAGTGTTTCCATGTGATAACAGGAAGGTAAGTTTTGAATAGCATCTGGCTCTATCTGAAAGTATTAAATGGAATTAGGAGATTATCTTTTCTCACTAAATTGAATCTGGCCCATCGTTTTAAAAATTTGTGGACCTGAAATACCCCTTAATGGTACTTATCTTCCATGCCAGGAAATAAGGGGCAGATTCACTAAAGGGCGAAGTAGCCATTGCTTGCGAAAATTCACTGGGAATCCAATTTGCAGGGACATCGGCAATTCACTAACAGGCGCAAACGACGATTTGCTAGCGATCAGCACCATCGCTAGTGTTCATTCAAACTCTGATCCACAAATACACTAGTGAGGATTTTACTGAACGTTGCCTCTTTCACCAGAGTTGACGTCGCCACCTCAGGCCAGACGAACTGCTAAAATAAAGGTACATCTTCCTCAATCTTATGTTACTTACATCATATCCTGTCTTCTGGAAATACATTAAAATGGCAAAAATGCAGGATTGCCTGCAAAAGTCTTAACTATTAAACTTTTTTGGGTTAACATTTTTCCCCAGACATTTGAGAACATATGGAACATTCATGGCACCGTGGGCTCATGTGCATAATATTAACTCTTTATTAAGTTTCCTTGTAAATTTGTAATAAAAAGTGGCCACTTAAAGCATTTGCATCAACTTCTCTAAGAAAGAAACATCCATACAACTTTAAAGGGATGCTGTCATGGGAAATTATTTTTTTTTTCAAAATGCATCAGTTAACAGTGCTGTTCCAGAAGAATTCTGCATTGAAATTAATTTCTCAAAAGAGCGAACAGATTTTTCATTTTGAAATCTGACATGGGGCTAAACATATTATCAATTTCCCAGCTGCCCCAAGTCATGTGACTTCACATGCTGTACAGCAAGTTGGAGAGATATCACCCCCTGCCTTTCCCCCACTCAGCAGCCTAACAACAGAACATTGGGAAGGTAACCAGATAACAGCTCCCTAACACAAGATAACAGCTGCCTGGTAGATCTAAGAACAGCACTCAATAGTAAAACCCATGTCCCACTGGCTACTATTCAGTTACATTGAGAAGGAAAAACAACAGCCTGCCAGAAAGCAGTTCCTTCCTAAAGTGCTGGCACAAGTCACATGACCGGGGCAGCTGGGAAATTGACAAAATGGCTAGCCCCATGTCAGATTTCAAAACTGAATATACAAAAAATCCATTTGGTCTTTTGAGAAATGGATTTCAGTGCAGAAGTCTACTGGAGCAGCACTATTAACTGATGCGTTTTAAAAAAAACATGTTTTCGCATGACAGTTTCCCTTTAATGTACCAGCCCTATTCAAACTGACCTAAGTTTAAGATCACAAGTGAATTTTCGCTAGGCACAAAAGAATGCTAGTGCATCTTCACTATGAGATGCTTGCACTGCCGAAGTAACGCTAGTGAAAAATCGTCAGCACTCAGGATGCAACTTTGCATATTTGTGAATTAGCACAGTGGTAGCGACTTTGCACCTGGCAAAGTGGTGCAATGTGCGTTAGCCCTTTATTGAATCTGCCCCTCAGAATCAATTCTTTGCAGAAATAATACAGGTACTATATATAGACATGTAGCAGGGTGACAGAGGCACCCAAAAACATTTCAATGCTGTATTTTGTTCTCCTTGTGTTTTCACTCTGGCGTTTGCACACAGAACTTAGCAGTGCAAAGTAATGCCTTCTACAACGTCTTACTGTATGTTCCTATAAGCATGAAACTCACTACACCCCCTTTCTTTCACATCCTAATAAATGGTTTTGTATTTTTAACTACTTTTGGGAATCTCACATCACTTTTCACGTTTCCATTTTACAGTCGGTTATTATGCACCCTGGGGTCAGCCTTACCTTATTTCTATGAATTTATGTACATTTTTGGTGTGGTTCCCTTATGTTTCATTAATTTAGACATACTACCTTACTAAATTCTTTTTTTGCTGCACATTACAGGTCGAAAAGCAAAAAGTGAATGGGGGACCTCAGTCTGAAGACCAGGGTCAGAAATTTTTGGGGTGAACCGCTGTCCTAGATAATCTTAGATGTAAAGGTCCCCATAGACGCAACGATCTTACCCTGCCGAACGACCGATCTTAGGGAAGTCCGACCAATCTGTAAAATTATCGTGCGGTTAGTGGGATACAAACGATCGTTCGTCTTACGATTTTTCGTCCGACATTGGTCTGATGATTGATCGGCCAGGTTAGAAAATCTTTATCGGTCCCCATGCAATCTACCTATGTTTGCAGGGCAAAGCAGGCTGCGATCCTTCAGTTTTGCTGGTAATATCGCCTGAAATGGTCTTTTTAGTTGATGGACACATCAGGCATTTAAACGATTGTTTTGAGACAATCGTGGTCTCATGATAATTATTGGATCTTTCAAACATCTTTACATCTACAGTATGGCCAGCTTAACTTTGGGTAACAGATTCAATCATTCAACAATACTGTAGCTTAATATGTCTGCAACCTTATAACAGGAATCCTGACAAAATGCTTGATCTCGTATGGGGGTCTGAAACCAAAAACAAGTTGAAGGATCCCTATGTTGGATATATTTATGTAGACAGTGCTGTATATAGAAGCAGAAATACTACAACCATCTTGGTTTACAAAACTTTGGCAGAATTCTTGGCTATCATGATACTTCCGAATGATGTGACTTTAGCTAAACCAACGCCAGCAGATTTTCTCATGTGCTCTTTAGTAAGTGAAACATGTCACTGATTTATAAATCACTCTATTTCATATTATAACCTTATCTCGCAGCTCAAAACCAAACATTGTACATCAAATGTTATTCAGATTGAGCTCATTCCAAAAGGCAGAAGTTGCCAAAATGGTTACGCAGCTTAAGGAAATACCAAAAACAGACCATGGGAACTACAAATGTATTCACGTATGTAACAACATATAAGTCAGGCTTTTATGAGGTTGCATGAGTGACCTTTTTATATTAGTTATGTATAAAGATTCTGTACAATACATTAAAAAGATACTTATTCCCAGACCAAAGTTTTATTATTATATATTACACAAAAGATTTGAATATCTTTTAAATTGTATCCTTTTAAACGGTGAGTACTGATGTCATCATTTATGAACGGTGAGTAGTGATGTCACATGACTCAATAAAACTTGTGCATTATAATAAATAAAGTACCTCCTGTTGCAAAATATGAGGATATTAGAAGTTACCTCGGGGTTCCATGGCCTGTATGAAACTCCTCTGTGACTTATAATGTCCTTATAATTTACAAGAGGGTGTGCTTGATTCACTCTATATAGTGTAATTAAAGTTGCTTGACTAACGGGATAAAATTAGGATAGCATTTTTTCGGTTGCCGGATCCACTTTAAGTACAACTACTGACTGATCTACTTATTCCTGATATATTTATTCCCAGACTGACAATCAAAATGCCAGGCTGCTATAATGTGCCATACAAAGTCAGTATTTAGTGGGCTTTTGTGGGCTGATTGGGCCTCTGTGTACCTGAAATGGCAGGGCCTATTTTAATTCTCAGTCCAGACTTGCGTACCATTCAAAGGTAAGATCATTGAGACTGGCTGTCAGATCCATTTCCCACTGCAGTAATCCATTGCAATAGTGATGGGCGAATCTACCCAGTTTCATTTCGCTGAAAAATTTGTGAATTTCCAGCGAAATTTGCAAATTGGCGAAGAAATTTTCTATACGAGTCAGGGCACGTTTTTGAGGCGTGTCGCATCAACTTTGACGCGTTGCGTCGTTTTCAACGCGCGTCGCTTCAAAAACGACGCACGACTCGTTTTTTAAGCAAATTTTCGCGGGGAATCGTGGGAATTCGCCCCTGGTGAATAAATTCGCCCATCACTACATTGCAACCAAATTTTAATATTTCCTATCTGCATCTGGCTAAGTACATGTCACTGTGGGTGACTTCCCAGCCATATACCAGCTCATTTCTTAGCAAATAACCACTGGCACCCAAGTAACTGATAACCGTGAAGAGTGTGTGTATGTGGAAACTCTTTCTTCCAAACTGCCAGTGGGGCCCTACTGTGTGTCTGTGTGTGGCTTCAGAAGTGTATTACACCTTTTCTACTGTCTATGTGATGAAACATTACAAATGCGCCATCTTTGTTTTTTTTCTTTTTTATGTATATTTCTATGTCTTTCTGGTTATATAATATTCCTATTATAAACACACACGCGTGTCTACCCTAGTTCTGAAGAGTTGCTTTTCAGAGAACGAGACAAGAATGCTCTGTAATACAGTACAAAACACAAAGGCCTGCTCTAAGCTCACACATATTTTGGCTTTGCTCTTGAGAAACACAGGTGATCCCTTGGAGTCCTTGCAGCAGGCACTTGCAGTGTCTTGCTCTAGGAAAAACAAGTTGATCTCTTATTGGCTGCACAGGCTATCCAGATGTCTTTCAATCTTGAGTTATGTACGTCTCATGAGCAAAAAGCTTGTAAAAGATTTCCTCCCTTCAGTTCAGAATTGATATAGCACTGATATTTCATTCTAATATTTATGTCCCTGCAGCACCAACACCTTCCATGATAAATGTTATAGTGGCTTGTAAGATATACCTCCCTAAATCCTTGTTGGAATACACACAACTTATCAGTACAGGAGCCAGCTCCAGAAATCTAAAGGACACAAGGCAAAATTCAATTTACTTTCCAAGCACAATTAGATTAAAGGAACAAAAAAAAGAATATTGTATTCAAATGTGGTTTGTGGGCAGAACAGCAATCCAAACCTACAGTATGAATCAGCATATTTCAAGTGTCAACCAAAAATAGCAAACATATTTAGGCACTGCAGAAGAACCTTTTTACCCTGGCCATGAATACAAACACTAAAATGAGTCAGATCAGTTTATGGACATTAGGCTACATATTCACATCTCAAAAAGAAATAGGAATTTCCCAGCAGTGGCCAAATATTATAGAAACAAGCATTGCTTTAGGCTGCTTAGAACTTCAGTATTCCCACTACTATAACTAAATGACTGGAGCTCCATCCCCAGCACCTGCATTGCTGAATTCCACAAGCATATGTCATTCCGTCTTTTTCTATGTGCCTTCCTTCATGTTATTGTTAACTCTCCAACACACACATTAAAGGTTTGAGTTGTGTTTTCCACAAAAATTCAAGTTTTCAAGGTTTGTTTTTGGTCAAAAATAAATTTTCAGAATAAAAAAACTAAATTTTTTCAATATTTATTATACATTCACCCTGGAAATAGTTGAATCCAAAAATAAATCATCTAAAATCTGTCAAGGTTTAACCATTTGAAGATGTTAATAGTCTTCATGATATTTGAGTTTTTTCAGAGGGTTTTGCTCGAAAACTCCATTTTGAGTTTTCAGGTTGTTATCCCCAAACTCATAGTAACATAGTAAGTTAGGTTGAAAAAGACACATATCCAGCAAATTCAACCTTTTAACTGTCTTAACCTGCCTAATTGCTAGTTGATCCAGAGGCAGGCACAGATTTGAGGTGAGACCACAAAGGCCTGGGCCTAGAAAGGCAAATGTTTAGGGACAGCATGCCGCCCTATATGGGGATACACTGCTCCCCAGTGCTCTGGCACTTGTGCTCATGTGCTCTTGTGCCTGTGAGTGATAATACTGGTGCGCTAGGACCGTGCAGCCGGGCGCTGCAACCACTCGAGCTAGGGGTGCCCATCCGGCAAATCCATCACTATCCAGAGAAGCTTCTCCAATTTGCCTCAGAGGGGGAAAAATTCCTTCCTGATTACAAAATGGCAATCGGACTAATCCCTGGATCATATTTTACTATGAGCTACGTTCCATAACCCTGTATTCCCTCACTAGCTAAAAAGCCATCCAACACCTTGTCAAAGCTATCTAATGTATCTGCCAGTACAACTGATTCAGGGAGAGAATTCCACATCTTCACTGCTCTCACTGTAAAAAGGCCCTTCCCTATATTTAGCTGGAACCTCTTTTCTTCTAAACGGAATGGGTGACCTTGTGTCAGTTGGAAAGACCTACTGGTGAATAAAGCATTAGAGAGATTATTATATGATCCCCTTATATATTTATACATAGTTATCATATCACCCCTTAAGCACCTCTTCTCCAGTGTGAACATCCCCATTCTGGCAGTCTTCCTTCATAGCAAAGGATTTTCCATACCTTTTACCAGCTTAGTTGCCCTTCTCTGTACCCTCTCTAATTCAATAATATCCTGTTTGAGTGATGGAGACCAAAACTGTACGGCATATTCTAGATGGGGCCTTACAAGTGCTCTATAAAGTGGAAGAATTACCCATTCCTGCCGTGAAGCAATGCCCCTTTTAATACAGCTCAAGACCTTATTTGCCCTTGATGCTGCTGACTGGCATTGCTTGTTACCAGGGGCGATCCCCCTGGCAAGTGTGCCCTCTGCACTAGAGGAGCCGAATTCCTGGTTTGAAATCTGGAAATTCGGCTCTTAGTTACCAGGAGCGGCATTTTTGCCGCCCCTGGTAACCGGGGGGCACTGCCGTCTGAGGCAAGTGCCTCAACTCGCCTCATTGGCGGAGCGCCCCTGCTTGTTACAACCAAGTTTATCATCGACAAGGACTCCAAGTCCATAATTGGATTTGCCTTATGCAGAGGGTATAAGTGGTTTGAATATTTTTACACCCCAGGTGTATGACTTTACATTTATCAACACTGAATCTCATTTTCCACTTAGCTGCCCAGATTGTCAGTTTGTCAAGATCCTGTTTCAAGGATGCCACATCCTGGATGGAATTCATTGGGATGGATAATCATGTGTCATCTGCAAACACTGATGCATTACTTATAATACGATCCCCTAACTCATTAATGATCAAATAAAATAAAATCGGACCCAATACTGAGCCCTGAGGGACCCCACTAAGAACCTTACTCCTGGTAGAGAATGTATCATTAAAAACCGCCCTCTGTAATTGATCCTGTAGCCATTTTTCTATCCATGTGCAAATGACTTCATTAAGCCCTACAGACCTTAGTTTAGAAAGCAGTCGTTACTGGGGCATGGTATCAAAAGCTTTGGCAAAATCCAAATAGATCACACCTGCCCCCTCCCCACTTTCCAGCATCTTACTTACCTCATCATAAAAATCAATCAAATTTGTCTGATATGTCCTATCCTTCATAAAGCTACAGTGCTGACTGCTGCTCCTAATTCCATTCACTAGGACAACATTTTGAATGTAATCCCTTAACAATAATTTAAATAATTTGCCCACCACAGATGTTAAATTTATTGGCCTATAATTGCCAGGCTGAGATCGTAATCCCTTTTAAATATTGGAATGACATCATCTTTTCTCCAATACATAGGCACTATACCAGATTAAAGCAAATCTGAGAAAACCAGAAATAGAAGCTGGTCTAAAACTGAACTAAGCTCTCTTAGAACCCAGGGGTGTATGCCATCAGGCCCTGGAACCTTGTTTACATAAATTTTTATTAAAGCTTTATGAATCATATCCTGAGTCAGTCACTGACTAGAATGAGCTGGGCCATCAGTGCAGATATGAAGCAAGCCAGGGAACTCAGACTCCTCTATTGTATACATTGAAGAAAAGAACAGATTTAGCACATTTGCCTTTTCTGTATTTGTTACAATCATACTAGTAGTGTTATTTAAAGGAGTAACACTCTCAACCCACATCTTTTTACTATTTATATATTTAAAAAAAAATTGGGGCTAGTCTTCACCTCCGCTGTAATGCACTCTTCATTTCCTTTCTTTGCCTTCCAGGTTTGCTGAATTACAGCATTTATTATAGTGTTTATATTCATTAAATGCGGCTTCTGTCCCAAAAGACTTTTCCTATTAACTTCTTTACTTCTGAACTCGAGTTTTTCCATTTGAGTTTTTTCTTAAATTAGAAACTATTTCAGTTGTGCGTTCATTCGAGGTATAAAAAAATCTCTAAAATTCGACGTTTAATAAATAACCTAGCTCAGTTATTGATATATATCCCATCATGCCATTGGAAGTGCCTGGCAGTGAAATGGATTATTCAAATGATGCCAAGCTTTGTGCTTTCCACAACCATCAATGAAGTTCTTATTCTCCCTGCTATTATACTGCTCACCAGCACATTGTTTAAAGTATTTATATATTGGTGGGTTGTTAGCCATTTTGGGTGGGTTGGTGGCCCATTTGGGTGAAAGGTAACCCTATCATTATAGCTTATGATTAAACAACGATAAAAAAATAAATAATGAGGACCAATAGAAATGTTGCTCTGAATTGACCATTCTATAACTTACTAAAAGTTCATTTGAAGGTGAACCACCCTTTTAAATGAGCCTTTTTATCTGAGAAAACTAATTGTCTAAGAAATTCGTTTGATTAAACTAAACGTTCCACATCCACAGTATTAAGAAATCTTCGAATCTTTCCTGCTGAGGAATATTTCCACATATATGACCTTGCTTGACCAGCAAGAGAAGAGAAAAAAATGTATTTGCAAAAAGAGAGATTGGTGACTTGCTTTAAGCTGGTTCATGCGTCACATTTCATGAGTTTGTCCAGCAGCCAATATAAATTATGATCTGTTGAAGTGCATCTTTCTTGGCTCTGACACTACTGGCAAGTGATCTGGGATGATTATATCCTGTAAGATATTGAACAAGTGCACCATTTTATGCACATATAAAGTCAAACACAACACATTTTATAATTTTAATACTTGCTGACCTTCGTCGACTGCACTTTTATTGCGCATTTCTTTGTTTCCATCGTCAGTTATTTACTGTAATTGTAAAACTAAATCCTCTCAAATATAAAAGATGTTAGCACAATATTTTTGGTAGTTGGGCCAGAAGAAATCCCGATAGTACAATAAATAAGAAAGAACTTAATACTACTGCTAAAAATAATTCTAATATAAATATTACAAATTATGAAATCATATGTATAAAAATGCAATATTCTGTAAGTTGTTCACTCCCATCTAGCAGTGGCTCTAAGTGGATTTAGTCAGTTACTTGACATGTGGTAGTAGGATAATCCATGGGACAGACAGTACTGCAGGACAGTACAGTATACTCATGGTTATCGAGGAATAGAGCTCAACTGCTATTGATGTACTCTAAGACAAGGGTGTCCAAACTTTTTGCAATGAGGGCCGGATTTGGTGAGGAGAAAATGTATGGGGGCTGACCATTTAGGGCTGAGCAAAAACACATGCATCCATGAAGTTCAGCCCTCAGCCTGACATTCTTTGAACCATTATTATTTAATTGGCATGCTGCTGTTAATCAGCTGTGTGGGGCTATGGAAGGTACATTTGCCCTTATCACCTCGTGTGTTGCCCTCATCCATAATTAATGAGGAAAAACAATAGTGAAGGCAAATTAATATAGCTGAAGCCCTGGAATCTAGGTTGAGACAAATACAGTTTTAATCTGGCATTTTATCAAAAACTAAAGAAAAAATCAGGCAAAATGTTCTGCAAAATGTCCCCTTTAAATAGATTTATTATTATATTATTATTGCTAACTGGGCAATGGGCAGAGTTCCCCCTTCTCCTATATCCTTTGTGTCCCACAATGCATTTGCCTTTATGAATCATGACAGACTACCTTCATTGCATTGTGGGACTTGTAGTTCCTTAACAGCTGGAGAGCCAAGGTTGCAGATCCCTGCTCTGGAACATTTCAAGCTGGGCCACATTCATATCCATCCTGGGCCTTATGTGGCCCTTGGTCAGCAGTTTGGACACCACTGCACTAAGGCTACCTAGGCTTTTCCTTTGCACTTCCTTTGCACTGGGAGACAGTGGAGTAACTACCGGGGGAGCTGTAGGTACAACTGCACTGTACCCCCATTAGTGCCCGCTGGAGTCACCATAGTGCTACCACAGTCACCACATGGAGGTGAAATCATGCATCTGGCACATGTGCTGGTGGAGGGGTGTGTGCAAGTTACGCCACTGCTGGGAGATATCAATATAATAAATTACACTGACACCTTTTGTGCAAAAAAATGCAGTTGTGCTTAAACACAGCTGGGATTTTGACAATATATTGCAATATATTTAACTTGGCAATTGAATCGAAGTCACCCCTGATCTGGCCAGCCCAACACTCAAATTCATAAGTATTTCATTATGCATTTTTACAGACGCTATATTTTACCTGCAACTTGTTTTTCCAAGCTTCAAAACTCCCAAATGGTCACCTCGATTTCTTTGGACATGACAGGGATCATTTGACAGAGGTTGGGTATCAGAGAACCTATGACTATGCTGTGCTTACCCTAAATATATTTCCATTATAAAGCAGATGTGCAACGAGTATAAAAAGAAAAGAGCTCCTCTGCAAAGATCTAAGAATTTGATGGGGGCAATGCTATTTTGCACATTAGTTGGTGGGTTTTGTGATTTACTATATACTATTATTATCAGTACTGTGTATATACTATTGTCTGGCAGAAATATGTATCCATCTAAAACTACCTTACACACCAGGCAAATCTGTCTATAAGTGAAAGAACTGTGTCTGCATTTCAGACCCACCTGTTTCATACCAAGGCTTCATTGTAGTCATCCTATCCAATCCTTATGCAGTTTACAGATACAGATAACATTATTGACAAGGGTGCTATTGACATTATTGACATAAGATATGTATTTGATTGAACAAGCAGCCACTCAGCCATGACATACAGTAGAAACGGGCACACTTGTCATATTGAAGGGAAGGCCATCAAGGGAACAGGAGACCATAATAATGCTGTCATAAGATTAAGGGATAACAAGTAAGGAGTAAAGCATTACAGAGGGGAAATGGGCAAAAGAGGGAGTGAGCACAAGGATCAGATACAGTAGGTAGCTAGAGGAGAAGAAATGGTGAACAATAATATTGAAGTACTGTATGGGCATTGCAATGGGATGAGCAGAAGAGACAGGGGCATGAGGCATGTTGTTGAAGGAACCAAACATTAGAGATGGTGCATTGGGAAAAGATCATAAAATGAAAAAAAGTTTTGGTTGGGGAGAGTAAAGGGGAATAGCAAATAAAGGGAAGGTTTGGAAAGATCAGAACATATTAGAGAAAGGAAAATAGGGTTTAGTGGTTTGCAGAAAGCTGTGAGTGCTAGGGTAGAATAGAAATTAATAAGGGTTGCCGTACACGGGCAGATTAAAGCTGCCTGTTTAGACCATTTCAGCAGCTTATCTGCCTGTGTAGAGGGCATTCCAATGGGTCTCCCCAATCTATATCAGTCCCAATATTGACCAGATATCAGTTGGGCAGGTTTGATTTTTTTTGGTTATCAAGGACCGCATCGGCTAGTTGATGCAATCCTCATACCATCTGTGCCTGTCTTTTGTGGGCATATTGGGTAAAGATTCATTCATTTGGCAACCTTGCCAAACCAGAGGATCTTTGATTGTTTATGGCCACCTTAAGAGAAAGAGAACATAAGAGAAGGAGTAGTGGACATATTTGTAGTATGGAAGATGAGATAGTGGAGTACAGTACAGACAAAAGGAGCAGAGGGCACAAGAGAAGTAAAATGGAGAAAAAGAAAAAAGGAGGGAGTAGGGAAAGGAGAAAAAGTGGAGAAAAGTGTGGTTGGTGGGGCATTTGAAATGTAGGGGCAGCAGGAAAGAAAGATGCAATACAAAAAAATAGAAGAAAAACAAAAAAGAAAGCAGTGGTTTATTGTAGAACAGTCAGTCCCCTTAAGATTCATGAAGGGTAACATCATGGGCAACTTCATTAAGCAAGAACTGTTGTTATACATGAAGTGATTAATTGTAATCTTCCTCCTGGGTTCCACAGTTATGGGATTTTAGTCATTAAATTCAGACAAGACTGCAAAAATGGAACCCCTGTTTATTTAAGATAAGGCACCAGTCTTTGCCAAACAAAATATTTAAGTGATTTTAATGTTGGTATATTTCACATGGTCAGATTAGCTAGCTCTTGAGAAAACTATCCACTATTTAGATGGAACAGTGGTGTGACTATCCTACAGAAACCTAAAATCACTCCGGTGTGACAAATGTTAGGCATCCACTTGAGAGCAAAAATGCTCAACTCTGTGCCTCTTCTCTAAAAATGGAACTGGTTCAATGCACTTGGATGTCTTGCCTGGTCTTGGGCTGGGCACATACATATCATATTAATTGCCATAAGATACGTAAGTACTGTGAATTTGCCTCCACCATTCTTATGCAAGGAAGACCTTGGAGATGAAGAAACATGGCAACACCCCTTTCCTCTGTCCAGTACCCTGGTTAAAAGAGGTGCACTGTTTTTTCTTACTGGAGAGTGCATAATAAAATAGTGATTTAAAATTCCTTTGCCCTTAAATGCCCCTCAAGCCTGCCCAAGCAGGGACAGATTTACATAGTGGACACCCCTAGTCCAGCTGACATTCGTCGCCCCATCCTGTCCCTTTTACTTAGGAAAATGGGCAATGGAGCATGGGAAATTCTGTGTTTCTGAATCAATGTGGGTGTGGTTGTGCAGCATGCCGCCCCCTACAATCCTGCTTCCTAGCTTTGGTGGCCTTTACACAAATCCGGGCCTGTGCCCAAGGGCTCCAGTGAATTCTTCATATTGCATCATAGTTTCATAACAATCTCTTCTCCTAACTCTTGGTATTTTGGACAGCCTATGGCACTGAAAAGTTAAGGGACCCTTTTCTATGGGTCCTGCCACCCCAGGTCTACTTCCTGAATCTTATGCATTTTTGGCACGTTTTGTCTTCCATAATAAAAGTAGCAAACACCACAGGTAACACACAGGTTGAGATGTGTCACCGTGTGCAGCCTCTATACAACAGCTGTACTCTTTCAGTGTTGTTCATTGCTTTATGCTTTTCCATACTGCTCTGCTTGCTCCAGTGCAGCCGTAAAATTTATTCCATTACTAAGAGCACCTGGACCCACACTAATGTGTAAATATATAGCGGACACTCTACATTAACTGTGCGTGATTTTTACCAAGCTACACTGAGCGTTATTCCACATAAAATCTTGGTCCAAATATGCCATAGACTAAATGTGCACAGTGCACTGTAGGGGCTATTATTATGTTAGACTCTTAACTGGAAGGGTGATGTAGGTTAATAATCATGAGATGACACTTTGAAGCATATATATTGATATCATTTATATAATAATAATATCCCCATATACTGAATTAAAAAAGCATAGCACTGCATATTTCAGTTTTAGACAGCCACCCAGACCGTGGAATTTCGCAATTTGCACACAAATGCCCCATACCCTACAGTATCTGCTGCAAAGTATCGACTATATGGAGGCTCAGTGTGAGAGTAGGGTATGAGCTTGTGTCCCCTGGAATCCTGCTCCTCAAGGCCTGGAGCTTGATGGCTTTGCCACCAATCCAGACCTCAAAACTGCCCTATGAAGGCCCTTGCCCAGTGGTTCTTATGGGTCATAATTCTCATTCAGGACTCAAAAGCTGAAAGACAGTTCCACAGGTCATGCTGGGGGTGGTACAATGCTTCCATAGACTGTTTACAGAACCACAGCCTATTGAGAAATCATGCTGCCCCATTCAAGGAAAACTGAAAGAACCACCTCTCTGCTTCCAGACAACAAAGCTACGTCAGAGGTTTGAAGTATGTAAGTAAACCTGGGCAGGTGGAGGCTTGGGACATTTTACAGGAAAACCAAGATAGATGAGCATTTTTGCATCCATTTAAGCGCTTTGCACTAGTAATCATAAATGAGCCTTTTTGTCTGTGCAAAAACTTTTAGTTCTGACCCTTGTAACAATGGTGCAGAAGCCAATCCTGTACAGTACAAGGCATCAGGGCAGCCATAAGGGGGGCACAGGGGGTAATGCTGTACAGGGCCCAGGCCTAAAGGGGGTCCTAGCTATGCTGCACTTTTTTAAATAAGCTCTTGACAGCACCGAAACCATGCCATAACTGCCAAAGTCCCGAACATCCAAAGTCCCAAACTGCCGAAGTCCTGAAGATGTGAAAAGACCCGAAGCCATGAAAGGAACTGAAGCTGAAATACTGAAGCCATGAAAAGACCCAAAACCACAAAAGTAGGCCGAAGCTGAATTCCCGAAGCTGCAAAAAGACCCGAAGCTTCGAAAGGAGCCAAAGTCCTGAAGCTGAAAGGAGCTGAAATTGAAGTCCTGAAGTCATGAGTTAAGCTCCACTGAACCCCAATGTGTTTTTTTTTAATTTTATTAAACCCCTGGTAACCAATTTATTATTTTAATACTCTGTAGGCCCCTGCGACCATTTTTTTATTTTTTTTATATTCTCTGGGGCCTTAATGTTTCTTTTTAACTTGTAAATCACCAATGTTTTCTTAAAAAAACTTTTATGGGGAGCCCTGGTCACTAATTATTTTTTTTAACTTTTATAGGGGCCTGGGCCCTGGTGCCACAGTTTTTTTAACTTATAAAAGGGACCTCTCCTTGAAGGCAAGTGGTGAAAAATTAGCTTTCATTGGCATTGGGCTTGAGGCAGGGGTGTAAGTAGGATTGCCATCTTTGCTGCCAGCAAAACACAGACAAAAGGGATGGATGGAGGATAGGGGTCTGGTGACAATGGGGGTGGTGATGTTGGCAGGGCTATGACATCAGAGATCTGCAAGTGGATCTATTTTTGTTAGGTTTTTACAGCTAAAAAATCCAGACATAGACTTTAAACCGGACAACCCCTGATTTAATGTCCAGTTCAAATCAAGACAGGTGTCAACACTAGGGGGCAGATTTACTAAATTCACATGAATGATTCAAAATTCAATCGAATTTTCAAAAAGATTCGAATTAGAATTTCGAAACATTTTTGAAGGCCGCTTCGACTGTCAAATTTTGAAAATTCGATCGAATCGAATGATTCGAATAATAATAATTTGAATATTCGACAGTTGAATTACTTGCTCTTTAAATTTTAATTCGACTGCCTAGTTCGCCAGACTAAACCTACCGAATTGCTATTAAACCCTATGGGAAGCTCCGATTTAATCGGTCGAATTTTTTTTTTATTCGATCGTTCGAACGATTGATTGAATTGCAGTAAAAACCCTCAAATTCAATATTCGAATTTGAAGGTCTGAAACATCTGTGTAGAAACAATAAAGCCTATTTGTTCTTTAGTGCCTTCTTTCTATTCCATTTCTCAATGCATCCCATCTGCTAGTGAGTATCAATGGACATGTTTTGGAAAAATGAATCCTTTACCTGAATAACTTCTGTGCTAAGCAAGGGCAAGCTTCTTTTCTTTTACAAGTGTTTTCGTACCCTTCCCAACACCTACAAAATTCACGGTGATGAGCTTTTGGAAATGCAGCGTGTTTATATTCAGTGTTTCTCTCAGGTGTTTCCTTTACAGATACATTACATACACTATGTGCTGACCCTCTAGCAAAATAATCAGAGAAGACCCTTCTCAGCAGATCGGTCAGACAGGTTACTGTTCGCCTTGTTATATGATTACTGGAAATGGAGGCCGTTGGCTGCATAACATAAGGGCAGCGAAGCAGAAAGGCACATAAGCAGAATTCTAAGGTAAATACAGGGGAGAGGACATTGTTAGGCGGCGTGTTTACCCTGAGCTGGGTGATGTCAGTTGTACCAGGGGGTGACGTAATGGCACATTTAGGACAACAGTTTCGATTTTGTATGCAGTTTCCATTATGTTTGTTTTTCTTTGGTAACTGCAGATCTGTAACAAGCCTGCCGTGCCAACATACAAAATAGAACCGCAGGATAAAATATCCACTTTTCTCTCATACTTCTATTAAAGCACATTTTGACAGAATATTGTTAAAAATAAACTGTCCTGCATTTTGTTGAGGCAGACTGCAGCTTTTATATTTGTAAAATTAACCTTTTGCTTCTTAAGACATCTACTGGTGTTCTCTGCCTTCCACCTTCATCTGTCGAAAGGAGAAGAGAAAAGCAATGCTTCCATTTTGTCTGCTGGCTATTGGCTGTTAGAGTAATAGTCATCTATTAGAGGAATCATTGCTACCTAAACCATTCAGAGATTTCTGCCTGCCAGAACTACAGTATGCAGCGCCCTATACAAACTGCCTCCACCTACAGCCACCACCCCAGTTCATATCTGATATGCATTAATTATAGAATGCAAAAATAGGCTTGATCTGAAGGGAAAAAAATAATGGCCTTTGCACTAGAAGAGGACCAGCATTGTCATCTGTTGGGCTTATGGTGGCACTTTGCTTTGTAATTTCTACTAACCAGTATGTCAGTGATATCGCCAGTTCAGGCTGCCGCATTGTGGGGTCTCAAAATTTTGACTTCACAATTTTGCAGCAGGGAGATCATTTACTAATTTCAAGGTAATGGTGGACAATGTCTCTTTTCCTCATGTCCACACTTGGGGGTCGATTTACTAAATTCACGTGAATAGATCGAAGTTCGATCGATCGAATTTCGGCAAATTAGGCTTATTCGATCATCGAATAGCGAACAATCGAATGATTGAAAATTCGATCATCGGAGAACTTAAAATTTTAAAATTATTCGACTGACTACTTCGCCAGATTGAACCTACCGAATTGTAATAGAAGCCAATGGGAACCCTCTCATAGGCTTCTGAGGCTAAGTTCTGATCGAATAGGATTCGTACGATCGAAGGCTTCGATCGTTCGAATCATATGAATCATTCAAATGATCGAATAATTCATTAGAATGATAGAATGATCGTTATTCGATCGTTATTTGATCGTCCAATGATCGAAGATCGAATAAAAGGGTAGCCTAAAACTATTCGATTAGCATTCGAAAATCAAATGCTACTCGAATATCGAGTAAAAACAAATATTTTTTGGGGAATAATAGTAAATTTGCCCCTAAAACTGCTCCACGGTGTGACATGGAGGCCTGACACTTTTGCTGGAAGCTATAATGTATATACGATATATGACTTTTTCTTGTTATTTGTCCTCAGCACCAAACAAAGTCTGTCCACCTAAACTATACCTAAAGAATATTTATATATTATCTTTCGCAAAATAGAGAAATATAGCTGACATTTTATTATGTGCACAAAAACACAAATGATTTGGAATGCCAGATGACTCCTGCGCATGCAAATACCAAGCCAATTTTTTTCTTTAACTCTGAAACTTGATTGTTCAAAATATAGTGCAAAAAACATAAAATTCAAATAATAAATAAAAATTTGGCTAAAAACTGGCAGTTCATGTAAAAGTCAATGGGAGCTGTTCCATCACGTTTTTTTCCTACTTTATTAATTGAGTTATTTAATAAACAAGCACACATTTGAGTTTGAAGAGTTTTCAAGTTGTTTTGAATTTATATATTCACAAATTAAAATTTTGATAAATAAGCATTCCAACATACTGTATGTATGAAACATTTAGGGAGCCCAAAAGATAGTAAAGTATATTCATTTTGATAAATGTGCTTCTAAAAAAAAATGAATGTACTGACTGATTTTTATGTGTAGTAAAAGTAAGTTGACCCCAAAAACCTTTTGTGCAGTAGTACACATTCTGATGAAATTATAACGGGTAAATATTTTTACCAAGTCATAAATCTTTGCTAAAATACCATTTTTAAAGTGGACCAGTCACCCAGACACAAAAATCTGTATAATGAAAGTCCTTTTCAAATTAAACATGAAATCCAATTTCAAATTTTTATTAAAGCATTCATAGCTGTTTTAAGCTCATTTAAAAATCTCAGCTGCCAATCAAATATTGTCTGTCACTCCTCTATGCCTTAGGCATAGAGGCGGGGCAGATAATTACTTTCACTTTCCATTCAGCACTTCCTAGATGTCACTGCTCCACACACATTCCCCCAGTTCTCTTAACCATTTAATTGTGTAGCCAGGACATGGGGATAGACATCGGGTCCCCCATTCTGGTGCAAAAACAAGATTCTGAGATGATACAAGGCTTGCCTTAATAACAGTGTCCACAAAATGGCTCCTGCCTGCTTGCTATAATTATGAATTCCCAGACTAAAGAAAACAAGATTAAAATAATTTATATAGTGTAATTAATGTTCATTTTGCTTGACTAATGTGATAAAATATGATTTTGAATATTTTTTTGGGGTGACGGGTCCACTTTAAATTACATTTCTCAAAAAAGCTCAGAGCATTTTAAAGCATCTTATCTCCCATGGATCCCGAGGCAATGAAGTAAAATATTCAGAACATGAATTTCAGGAGTCTGAACAGTTTGATGCCCAATATGGATTACCAACTGGAATGTTGGGCCCCCAAAATAAAAACATGCACGCACAATGGAGAAGGCAATAAAAAGTCCCATAAAACCAATTAAGGCATTAAAAAATAATCTCTCCGAGCAATTAAAATTGCACCAGTACAGTTAGAATTATATAGAACTCTATAGAAGATGATCTTCCCATAATTGGGAGCTTTCTGGATTATAGGTTTCCAGATAAGGGATCCCATACCAAAACTACAAATAATTCTTTGCTATAGTGAAACAATAAATGCTTACCAAAAAGCTTGTACAGAGATGCATAGTGATTGTGTGTGTTTGAGAGCAAAGTTCTGGAACGATACCAATGAGAGCAAAGGCTAAACTATAATGTTGTTTTAGCTGGCAGCCATCTTCCCATTTTCTGATAACATGGAACTATATCTGCGCCAGCAGGATTAAGTGACTTCACAGCCTAAATTGTGTTTAAGAAGATCAGTTCAAATTTGGATTATAATGTACATACCTTTAAACATTATACAGAGGGAAAGTATGTAATATTATTTCTAACTTTCATCAAATCACCATAAATATTTTACAGATTTATATAGATAGTCAGTCTTTATTTCTGTAGGGCAATGAGTATGTAATTCATTTGTCTGTTACTTATTTAATTTGTGCAAAGTTAATCAGTGTAGAATGCTAACGTTCATGATGTTCTTCAGTTCAAATAACATAAACACATCGTTAACTCTCCAAGACCGTTAGCTGTAAACCTAATTAAGAAAATAAATGATATGGCAATGGTGCTGTTTTACATATAAAGGGCAAGCACACGGACACTACAGTTTAACTATGTTCTTTATATGTCACTAACTACCCATCCAGTACCTAGCGTCCCCAAACGATATGTTTATATACAGCTTAAAGGGATTCTGTCATAAAAAACATGTTTTTTGAAAACACATCAGTTAATAGTGCTGCTCCAGTAGACTTCTGCACTGAAATCCATTTCTCAAAAGAGCAAACAGATTTTTTTTATATTCAATTTTGAAATCTGACATGGGGCTAGACATATTGTCAATTTCCCAGCTGCCCCTGGTCATGTGACTTGTGCCAGCACTTTAGGAGAGAACTGCTTTCTGGCACGCTGAATGGAATGCAGTGGGACATGGGTTTTTACTATTGAGTGCTGTTCTTAGATCTACCAGGCAGCTGTTATCTTGTGTTATGAAGCTGTTATCTGGTTACCTCCTCATTGTTCTGTTGTTAGGCTGCTGGGGGGGAGGGGGGATATCACTCCAACTTGCAGTACAGCAGTAAAGAGTTATTGAAGTTTATCAGAGCACAAGTCACATGACTTAGGGCAGCTGGGAAATTGACAATATGTCTTGCCCCATGTCAGATTTCAAAATGAAATCCATTCCAAGATGATAAAGCCACCACAGACATTGCTAAACAAATTTAGTGTATTTCCCTTTCCTGTTTATAGAGTACAACTACCTTTTCCCGCAGATCCTTTGACAATTCTTTTGCTTTCCCCATGACTTAGAATCCAAAAAACATCAGTGCAGCACTGGATGAAATATGCAAGGGTCTGTCAGGAGTCCAGAAAGTCACTGACCTTTTATACACACCCACTAATTACAAGCAAATAGATCACAGGGGAAGATGGTTACCTTTAATAGCCATTCTAACCCTTTTGTGTCAAGTTGTGTGCATGTTATCAGGCCAAATCACCAGGGTATGTAAACTTTTGATCAGGGTCATTTGGGTAGTTTGTGTAGTGATTATGATTTAAGAAGAGTAAACACAGTTGTTTAACAATAAATGGCTTCATCCAACCACTAACCATGGGTGAAAGAAATGTTTTAGTGTTATCATTCATATTCTCTGAAAAATGCTTAAGAAATCATAAATTCTGCCAGGGTATGTAAACTTATGAGCACAACTGTGAGTGTGGTTAGATTAAACCAGGTTATTGAAACTTTAGGAGGTTCAGGGGACTAGAGTGAGCTCAATATCAAGATCAATAATAAGAAACAGTCTAGTATCTCAATACATGCAGTTCATGGTTTGTAAGACAAAAGGTCAACCTGCACTTCTTAGATACTTAGGGGTAGATTCATCAAAGAGTGAAGTTAAGAGTGAAGTTCCACCACTAGAGGGAAATTCCACAGCTCTCAATTAATTTCTATGGGAAACTTCACTCTTCAGTGGCGGAACTTCACTCTTTGATGAATCTACCCCATAGGAGGTTATTTACTAATGTCAGATTTTTCTGGTTGGGCTTTTTTGCACAAAAACTCAAATTTGTAGTGGAAATTTTTTTTTGAGATTTATTATACCCTGTTGCTGCAAAAAGCCTGAATAGGAAAGTTGGTCATCTCAGACCTGTCAAAGTCATGTATAAGTCAATGGGAGATGTCCCTATCCCAATTAGAAGCTGTTTGCGCTGGGTTTAGCCTCATCATCTGAAAAATTTGGGGTTTTCGGGCAGAATTCAGGGTTTTCGAGAAACGTCTGAAAAAATCATATGATTCGGGTTTTTTCTCTTTTTATTGTGTTTTTTCAAGATCCATTTTATTCAAGTTATTTAAATTATTAATAAGGCAAATAAGGGGATGAGCATTTGGACAAGCTTTTCTTTTTTTAAACAATCAGATTAAACCGGATTTTAATAAATAACCCTCTTAGTATTTATATAGTGTGTGGTTATTGTCTGTTATTTTATCTACCCATATATTTTCCTTATTTAAAGAGCTACTGACACCAGAAAATAACCTATTTTTATATCTGTCTTAATATTGTTTTGCAAACGATTTGTAATTTTGCCAGATAAGTATTTGCCAGATGCTTTTACATTACCTTTCTTACCCCCATGTTCCTCTATAAAGAGTACGTCAGCATTAGAAACTGAGACTGAGAAGGGACAGTCAAGTTGGCAAAACAGTCAGGTTTAGAAACTTCACGTGAATTACTTACAAAAGCAGACTTATCCGTGAAAGACGATCAACATGACCTATAGGTAACTTAAATGTTGATTAATATTTTGAAAAGAACATTTTTAGTTTCATCAACAATATTCTTTGCCTAAAGCTCCGATATAAAAATATACTGTTAGGAATTTCTTTTCGAGTCTCACAACTATTGGTTGTAGTCTTCCTTTTCTCAGCAGAGAGTTTTATTTTAGAGAGTGTCTGCACATCTAACATATTTCAGTATGAAAGCCTTCCTCCTGGTTTGTTGCATGTTTCTCTCTTAGGGGCAAATCCACTAAAGCGCAAAGCGTCTAACGCAAGCGCTTATTCACCAGTGTGACGTCTTTTCACAACTTCACCAATTTACTAACAGTGTCCCTGCGAAAATTCACTAGCGAAGTAGGTAGACTATCGCAACTTCGCACCCTTACGCCAGGCAAAGTGGTGCACATCACTAAGATGCTCATTTTACTGAACGTTACCTCTTGTCCTAGATCAGTGATCCCCAACCAGTAGCTCACGAGCAACATGTTGCTCTCCAACCCCTTGGATGTTGCTTACAGTGGCCTCAAAGCAGGTTCTTATTTTTTAATTACTGGCTTAGAGGCAAGTTTTGGTTGCTCTCCAACTCTTTTTTAAATTTAAATGTGGCTCACGAGCAAAAAAGGTTGGGGAACCCTGTCCTAGACTTAACTTCGCCAGGTCAGACCTGGCGAAGTTCAATACAATAGATAGGAGTTTGAAAAGTCCCAAAAAAACGCTGGGGTCTTTTACTTTTTTTAGGGTGATAGTCTGAAAAATAGCGTCATTTTTTGGGGGTTACCCTCCTTCCCCCCTACGTTTCCTAACATATGGCAACACAACTATACAGGGGGCACATGTTTAGGGCAATAGGACAACTTTATTTTATTTATTAAAGGTTTCCTGGGCTTGTGTAGTGGAATGTAGTGGCTGTAACATATACTTCTATTATACGTTTAACTTTGCGCCGTATGCAAATTAGGCATCACTAGCGTTAATGCGCTTTTCCTGGCGAGGTAACGGTAGCGCAAATTTGCTACCGTTCGCCTCTCTGAGCGCAACTTCGCATTTTAGTGAATTATCAACGGGCTGGTGAAAATTTACCTGGTGAAGTGTGGCGAATTGAGGTGAAGCCATCGCTAGCGCATTTTTGCTGCTTAGTGAATTTACCCCTTAGGGTCTTAGCTTTTATCATTCTATAGATCTTTGACTAGCAAATAGAATATGTACATTGAATTATAATAATGATGGTACCCAGATCTTTCTTGACTTATTTGCTTTTAGATACTACTTTCCCTCTTAATTGTTAGAATCTCACTTTATATTTTCAATGACAGATATTGACAAAGTTCCTCAAGTTCAGCATGAATGACGCTACTTAAAATTATCCCAGTGTCACTCAAAAAGCCATTCATCTTATGCAATGCTCTACAAGAAGTTCATGTGGTTAATTGTGGCATCCTGAAAATTCAGCAATGCTGTTCCCTTCCCTTTACAGCTGTTTCCATTGTGAGTCTAACCTGCATTTTTCTTATTCTTTCTTAATCTTCGACATTATCCTTGAAGATTTATTTCATATTTGTTAAAATTTGCTGCCAAGTCCAGGTAGTTATTTAACCTTCCTGTAGAGTTGTGCAGCCTTCTCTAAAAGCCCTGTATTTCAAGGATAACTTTATGCTATCTACTGACATTTCGGGGCAAAATTTACTATTTTTCACATAAAATCCTACGAATCCATTCGAAATTCGATAAGCATTCGAATTGAAATTTTTTCTAAGTCCCAAAAAAACGCTGGCGTCTTTTACTTTTTTTTAGGGTGATAGTCTGAAAAATAGCGTAATTTTTTTGGGGCTTACCCTCCTTCCTCCCCTACATTTCCTAACATATGGCAACTCAGCTATACAGGGGGCACATGTTTAGGGCAATAGGACAACTTTATTTTATTTATTAAAGGTTTCCTGGGCTTGTGTAGTGGATTGTAGTGGCTGTAACATATACTTCTATTATACTTTCAATTTCATGCCGAATGCAAATTAGGAATCGCTAACGTAAATGTGCTTTGCCTGGCGAAGTAACGGTAGGGCAACTTCCCTAACATTCGCCGCCCTGAGCGCAAATTTTAGTGAATTTGCGCAGCGCTGGCAAAACTACGTCTGGCGAAGTGCGGTGAACGCTAGCGAAGCCCTCAATAGCGCAACTTCACAGGTTAGTGAAGAATAAAAAATGAATTGCAAATGTAGGAAATTTGTAAATGAAAATAAAAAGAACCTTGATGACCTTTGCAGTGGGTTGGAGACTTATATTATTCAACTTACAAAATCTAAAACAGTTGCATGTCAAGCCATTTTAGAACCTAAAAAAAAGCAAAAAACACCAAACACTGATTTAAAAAAACTGTGTCAGCAACTTTGTAACTGCTTTGTTTATGTCACAAGAGACATAAAACTGGCTTTACCCGGTTGACTGACACTTCTGTTAGTTTTAATCATCCAGAAACTGCTGCAGAAAAGGTAGTGCCAGGAAGGCGGTGGAAAAGCACTGTTCTTATTTCTCTTTAGAAACTGGAAAATGTCTTGTGTAGCACCATGCTGACATGAACGCAACATGCCCGTGCCAGATGCAGTCCCAGAAGGTGTTGTTGCCACTGCAGCTGTTGGCAAGGGACTGTGGCAGTGAATGCTGAAAAGAAAAACATTTTTGAAAAACATTCCAACACCACAGGGGATGCGAATGAAATTCAAGTAAAAGACATTTCTGCTTTCAAGTTCAAAACTAGAAGCTGAAGGCACATTCTTCTATCTCTTTGCTCAATTTTTCCTGAGAATTAAAGCAGAAAGTAGTAGACACTGACACAGGTGTGAGCGCCATTATCTGGAAGCCTGTTATCCAGAAAGCTTTGAATTATGGTCCCATTGACTCTATTTTATCCAAATGTTTTTACACATAAATGATTTCCTTTTTTCTGTACAGGTATGGGAACCATTATCTGGAAACCCGTTATTCGGAATTATGGAGAAGCCTTCCCCCACAAACTCCATTATAATCAAATAATCCATATTTTTTTTAATGATTTCTTTTCTCTTTAATAATAAAACAGTAGCTTGTACTTGATCCAAACTAAGATATAATGAATCATTATTAGAGGCAAAACCAGCCTATTTGGTTTATTTAATGTTTACATGATTTTCTAGTAGACCTAAGATATGAAGGTCTAAATTATGGAAAGATCAGTTATCTGGAAAATTCCGGGTCATGAGAATTCTGGATAGCAGGTCCCTTACCTGTAATAATAAAACAGTAGCTTGTACCTGATCCTAACTAAGATATAATTAATTCTTATTGGAAGCAAAACCAGCCTATTGGGTTTATTTCCTGTTTACATGATTTTCTAGTAGACTTAAGGCATGAAGATCCAAATTATGAAAACGTTTGTTATCTGTAAAACCCCAGGTCCTGAGCATTCTGGATAACAGGTCTCATACCTGTAATAATAAAACAGTACTTGATCCAAACTGAGATATAATTAATCCTTATTGGATGCAAAATCAGTCTATTGGGTTTATTTAATGTTTACATGATTTTCTAGTAGTCTTAAGGGGGCAAATTCACTAAGATCCGAAAATTCGCCAGCATTGGCTTCGCTAGTGTTCGGCGCACTTCGCCAGGCGAATTTTCGCCAGCGTTACGCAAATTCACTAAAGTACGAATTTACGCTCAGGTCGGCAAAGAGTAGCTTAGTTGCGCTAGTGTTACTTCGCTAGGCAGAGCGCAGTTACGCTAGCGAAGCCTAATTTGCATACGGCTGGAACTTTAACGTATAATAGAAGTATATGTTACAGCCACTACATTCCACTACACAAGCCCAGGAAACCTTTAATAAATAAAATAAAGTTGTCCTATTGCCCTAAACATGTGCCCCCTGTATAGTTGTGTTGCCATTTGTTAGGAATGTAGGGGGGAAGGAGGGTAATCCCCCCCCCCCCCCAAAAAAATCAATCTTTTTCAGACTATCACCTTCCAATGGTAAAACATGCCAGCGTTTTTTTGGGACAGAAATTTTTTTCTTCAACCTCCTATCTATTGTATTGAACTTCGCCTGGTCTGACCAGGTGAAGTAAAGTCTAACATAAGTGGTAAAGTTCAGGAAAATGATGATCTTGCGTAATTATGATCCTTCGTCAGTGTGCAACTTCGCCTGGCGTACAGGTGCGAAGTTGTGCAAGTGTTAGTGAATTTCCGAAAGTTATGAAATGACGTTAAGCTGGCGAATTAGCGCTAGCATTAGACGCTTCACACTTTAATGAATTTGGGCCATGGTATGAAGATCCAAATTACAGAAAGAACTGTATTCCAAAAAACCCCAGCTCCCAAGTATTCTGGATAACTGGTCACATACATGTATATAGTACAGCAGTTTTTCAGGAGAGAAGAAAAAAATTGTGTAAAATCCAGGAAAATGTAAAATCAGGGAAATGTATTATGCATAACCACAACATGTAGGGAAATGAGGGAAAACTTAAAATTGGGGGAAGTAAAATTGAGGTTTCACTAATGCTTAACTGAAGCATTTAACACACACAGCTACACTCTATTGCCCAATAGATTTAAAGGGTAACTTTTGTGAAAATTAAAAATCTCATCTCACTAAAATAATAAACTGTCTAAATACTGTATAATCAAATAAAATCACTTTCCCGTTTGTGAAATAACTACGTTCTTCACTCTCCCCCTCTCAACATCTGTCTCTCTTTGTTATTTCTTCATCCGGGGAATCCTAAGTCTATTTCAGTCTCTATTAATATATGTTATGCCCTGACTGTGCTCCTTATTCACATTTGCTTAATGGTTATAGACATAAATCTTAAGTCTTGTTTGATATCCATGACTCTGTAAAGGTATGTACACAAAAAATGTATTTGTACTTTATACGTCTACAATTAAAACTTCACTTTGATCAGTTGTTTAAAAAAATAGCTTGAGGGAAGAAACCAAATCAATCAACAAAAAGTTAAGAACATAAAGTGGCCATACACGTAGAGATACGCTCGTTTGGCGATGTCGGCAAACGAGCAGATCTCTCCCTGATATGCCCACCTTGAGGTGGGCGATATCGGGCTGATCCAATCGTGGGCCCTAGGGCCCAATGATCGGATCATAATGGAGGCCATATGGGCGGTCAGATCGTGGGACAGCATCAACAAACAGATGCAGCCGCAATCCAACGGGATTTTTAGTCCCATCCGATCGACATCTGGCCGACTGATATTGATCGGTGAAGCCCGTCGTAGAGCCCCATACACAGGCCAATAAGCTGCCGACTTGGTCGTGTATGACCTTTATGCATTAATTCCTAATTAGAAAACAAAAGGTGTGAATAAAGCCCCCAAGGAAGTCAGAAGTAACACTGGGTTAAGGGCAGTGGCCAACTGGGAGATTTGTTGCCAGCAATGAAAATGCACGACCATAGGTGACAAATGTATTTCCACTGGAATTATTGGAAATCTTTGGTGGTAAAACCAACACATCGCTTTGTTCTTCCAAAGTTACCCGAAGATGCCTCGGGAGTTATTTCCAGTGGAGACACAATTTCAGAAGATTTTTCTCCCATAGTCGGGCACACCACTGCCCTATAAAGAGAAATGGCTGTCTGTTGGATGGGGAGAATTTGCCTTAAAAAAATAACCAAGATTCACTGTAGACTAGTGGGTGGCATTTAGAATAGGACATTAGTTGGGGATAAGCATGCACCAAATCCACCATGTCCTGATGAAATCCTTAGCAATTTGCAATGCTTCTTGGCAGGCCAGTATATCAGTCAACAATAGGAAACTTCGGGCAACTTCGGAAATTGAAGTGCCGCAAGTGCATTAGCGCAGGTGATTCTTCATTCAAGCAGAGGGAAGGCAGAAGAAGGCAGTTTGGGGAGATTGTTGCCTCGCAGAAGAAGCAATTAGTCACCAGGTGACTACATTTCCCCAAATCTGTCTGTCTGCCCCAATCCTTAATCTGGAGATTAAGGCAATTTTTAGCAATATGTAAGCTTGAAAAAAGTAACAAACAAACAGAAGCAATCTAGTTTATAAATAAGTATTAACAAACAATATTACAGGTATTGGATCAGTTATCTGAAAACCTGTTATTCAGAAAACTCCAAGTTACAGAGAGGCTGTCTCCCACAGACTCCATTTCATCCAAATAATTCAGTTTTTATAAAAATTATTTCCATTTTCTGTAATAATAAAACAGTACATTGTTCTTAATCAAAACTAAGATATTGTCAGGGGACCGGTGGGAGTTGTCAGGACCAAGGAGTTGTCAGGATGAATATAAGAGGTAATAGAACACCCAGGAATGATTACGAATCAAAACCTATACTTGGGCGCTATACTGGCATCCTGGACACCTTTAAATATTCAAATTTGGCGCCAAAACGCACTATGTTTTAATAAAGAACTGTGTGAAAATTGTTCCCAGGGAATCAGTAATGTAAATCTTTCCATTCAGTGGGTCCCTGGCATATCTGACCATTTGTTATTCCCTATCCCCATAAAATGATTTTTTTTAAAACAATTCATAAAAGTGAGTTTTAATTATATGTACTTATTAAAATAAAACACAATACAAATGCATTATTCTGTATAAGGTTTATATATAATAAACTGATTCCTAAAATGTAATTTCATAGTTTTGTATCAAGGCAACATATAGCCCATACCTGATGCCCAGCAATGTCACAGACAGCAACGAGTGTCTTCAATGCGTTGACTTGTTATTATGTACAGTGCAAGTAATATATGACACTGCATACATCTTATATATAACAAAGCACAGTCAGAAACCATAAAGTTTAACTTTAATTATAAAATCCTCCAATAACACCAGGGAAGTAGAAAACAAAGAAAAAAGTATAGACACCCGCCCATCCATTCCATTTACACTTTTTCTTTAAGTAGGAACTGAAGTGATGTTTTGGCCCATGCAGCGCTTGTTAGCTATTTGATGAAAGGCTGCTTCTATGGGCTGAAACATTTTACTTTTACGATCTGCGCAATAAAATAGGATAGACACCCAGTGCACCTGCATTCCTGTTATTGCAGCCCTTTAGCCACATGATCTCCGTATGGAACAACAAACAGCTGGCTTGGAAAGTTCAGGCAAATTCCTTTAAGGAAATGTTTGACTTTATAGATTCTCGCTCTATAATAAATGGGAAATAATTAAAGCCTGATCAGTATCTAGTAGAAATAAGTAACAACTGCACTTTATTTATACTAGATACTGGATATCATGACCTGGATAAATGAAAATCCTTATAGATAGTTTTAGGTAGGTTACATCGATCCTACCATGATTTTTATGGTGCCGTTTTTGTTTCTAAATTACACTGTATAAATTAGAAATAATTCACTCTACCATGTAAAATTTTATTCCTGATCCAACAAGTGTATTTTTTTTAGTTGTAATACTGGTGTGTAGGCAGCCATTTCAGGTCATTGAACCTGACCCTGTGCTTTCAGAAAAAGCCAGCACCTCACGATGGAACTGCTTTCAGATAAGCTATGGTTTCTCCAACTTATGTACATGAAGGAGTTGCAGTGGGACTTGGATTTTTACTTCTATTTTCATAACTACCAGGGAGCTGTTATCTGGTTACCTTCCCACTGTTCTGTTATATGACTGCTGGGGTTAAAGGGAGGGGGTGATATCACTCCAACTTGCAGTACAGCAGCAAGGGCGCTCTGCCAATGAGGCGAGCTGAGGCACTTGCCTCAGGCGGCAGTGCCACCTGGTGGCCAGAGGCAGCAAAATTCTGCTGAATTTCCGGTTTTCATTCCAGAAATTTGTCTCTTTTAGTACATAGAGCGCAATTGTGCTCTCTGCACCCCCCCCCCTGAAGGTGAGTGCCGTGGGGAGACGGGGGCGGCAAAATGGACAGGATCGCCCCTATACAGCAGTAAAGAGTGACTGAAGTTAATCAGAGCATGCCACATGACTGAGGGCAGCTGGGAAACTAACAATGTCAGATTTAAAAATGAAATATAAAAAAACTGTTTGTTCTGATTTGAAAAACTGATTTCAGTGATACACTGATTTTTGGAAAAAAAAAACATTTTCCTTTGACAGAATCCCTTTAAAATGCATGTACAGATCATTTCCCATTGTCGGGGTTTGGGGTAATGTCTGTTTCCACAAGGTTCTGCTAGATAGACCATGCATCAAAAATTAACAACAGAGAAAACTTATAATATCCATCTTCATAAAAAAAACATTGCAACTGTTTGGCTCTGTAGATTTCTTAAAGGGATACTGTCATGGGGAAAAAAAAAATTCAAAATGCATCACTTAATAGCGCTGCTCCAGGAGAATTCTGCATTGAAATGCATTTCTCAAAAGAGCAAACAGATTTTTTTTTTTATTTAATTTTCTGACATGAGGCTAGACATATTATCAGTTTCCCAGCTGCCCCTGGTCATGCGACTTGTGTTCTGATAAACTTCAATCACTCTTTACTGCTGTACTGCAAGTTGGAGTGATATTAGAGTGGGCTCTAAGGGCTGTAACTGGTCCATGTAATCCCAATTCCGAAATAGCTGCATACTGTACATTTAAAAGCAATCACTTTAACTATGTTGATGTATTAGAACTCTGTCCTAGTCTACAACTCTTATTTTACTGTAAATGGAAAATGTAATAATTAACAGGCATTTCAACATAGATTATTTTATATAATATTTGACGTTAAATATTGATTTTCAGCTGAAACAAGCTGTCACTTCAAGACGGAAATGTTAAATTAAACATTCTCAATGAATTCACCTACAATGATGTAAGAGTTTCCTTCACATTTTGCAAGACTTTGTTCCTGTGACAACATACAGAATATATAAATATATATAGAAATGAATAAGTAGGTTTATCCAAGAGAAACCTAAATGACCCAGGTAAAGCTATGATGAGCAGTCATATTTAAAGAAAGAGATTCCATCCTTTCTGGGAAAAACCCTACAAAGAAAGCTGAGACAGAGATATCTCTTGTATTCAGAGTGAACAATGCAGCGTTAAAGGAGTTTTTCGCGTTTAAAGGGATACGGTCACGGGAAAACATGTTTTTTTCAAAACATAGTTAATAGTGCTGCTCCAGTAGACTTCTGCACTGAAATCCATTTCTCAAAAGAGCAAACAGATTTTTTTTTTATTTTCAATTTTTAAATCTGACACGGGGCTAGACATTTTGTCATATGCCTTGTGCCAGCACTTTAGGAGGGAACTGCTTTCTGACAGGCTGTTTTTACTATTGAGTGCTGTTCTGAGGTCTACTAGGCAGCTGTTATCTTGTGTTAGGGAGCTGTTATCTGATTACCTTCCCATTGTTCTGTTGTTAGGCTGCTGGGAAGGGGGGTGATATCACTCCAACTTGCAGTACAGCAGTAAAGAGTGAGTGAAGTTTATCAGAGTCACATGACTTGGCGAAGCTGGGATATTGACAATATGTCTAGCCCCATGTCAGATTTCAAAATGAAATATGAAAAAATCTGTTTGCCCTTTTGAGAAATGGATTTCAGTGCAGAATTCTGCTGGAGCAGCACTATTAACTGATGCATTTTGGGAAAAAAATTCCCATGACAGTATCCCTTTAAACTAATTTTATTATGTAGAGACTGATATTCTGAGACAATTTGCAATTAGTTTGAATTGTTCATTATAAACTTTTTATTCAGCAGCTCTCCAGTTTCCAAATTCAGAAATCTTGTTGCAATGGTCCAAATTACCCTAGCAACTATGCATTAATTTGAATAAGAGACTGGAATATGAATGGGGAGGGCCTGGATAGAAAGATTAGTAATAAAAAGTAGCAATAACAATACATTTGTAGCCTTACATAACATTTGTTTTTTAGATGAGGTCAGTGACCCTATAAAAAAAAAATAATGGTTAACAGAAAAGTTGATTAGAACTGGTCATTCTATAACATACTAAAATTGTGGACCAGCCCTTTAAGTACCCTTATTGTATGGTGTCAATATGAACAACGATTCAGTTATAGGGTGACCACAATTGTGGCTGAAGACAAATAGAAATGCTCTGACGCCATGCTATATATAAAAAAGTATATTTATTAATACATGAAAAAACACATACCCCACAAGCCTGACGCGTTTCGTGCTTCTCAGCACTTAATCATAGGCCATAATTGTGGCTGCTCCATGAAAAAGCCCTAAAGGGAAAACTAATACAGGGATGGGATTTATTATCTGGAAACCCATTATCTAGAAAGCTCCAAATTAAGGAAAGGCTGCCTCCTATAGACTCTATTAAAGTGGACCCGTCACCCAGACACAAAAATCTGTATAATAAAAGTCCTTTTCAAATTAAACATGAAATTCAATTTCAAATTTTTATGAAAGCATTCATAGCTGTTTTAAGCTCATTTAAAAATCTCAGCTGTCAATCAAATATTGTCTGTCACTCCTCTATGCCTTAGGCATAGAGGCGGGGCAGATAATTACTTTCACTTTCCATTCAGCACTTCCTAGATGTCACTGCTCCCCACTCATTCCCCCAGTTCTCTTAACCATTTAATTGTGTAGCCAGGACATGGGGATAGACATTGGGTCCCCCATTCTGGTGCACAAACAAGATTCTGAGATGATACAAGACTTGCCTTAATAACAGTGTCCACAAAATGGCTCCTGCCTGCTTGTTATAATGTTAGGAGCGCTGCCAAGGCAGAGCAAAGGTTAAAAACTACTGGGGGCCAGCAGCCAATCCAATCTCATGGGAGGCCTTTTAGGGGCTGAGGTCACCTGACTCCGTAGCCTGATCAACAGGTTTTGTTGAGAGTTGGTAGCTGAAATTTAGCGTTCTTGAGATTAGCAAATCCAGTCTGATAGTGTTCTAGTTTAAACCGAGCGGTTTCCTTTCCTTTGTTTGTATAAGCGAATTGCTACATTTAAGTTGTTAGTTTTCTCAGCGCATGTTGTTACAGCATCAAGTCCGAGATAGTAACATTGTTGCGGAGGCTGTGCTGGTCAGAGAGACTTTCACTTAGCTCGTTACCGCTTGCACGCTGCAGCGGTTAGCTCTTTCCGGCTCTGTAGTCATCGCCCGTGAGTTTCGCTCCCTGCTAATGGGATCCGAGTCGGACACTTGCGTAACATATAATTATGAATTCCCAGACTGAAGTAAACAAGAATCAAATAATTTATATAGTGTAATTAATGTTCATTTTGCTTGACTAATGTGATAAAATAGGATTTTGAATATTTTTTTGGGGTCACAGGTCCACTTTAACATAATCGCATCATTAGATCGGTTGAAAAAAGACCAAAGTCCATCAAGTTCAACCCCTCCAAATGAAACCCAGCATCCATACACACACACACATTGACCCCTCCATACACTCATATAAACTATAAATACTCATATACTAACTATAGATTTTAGTATCACAAAAGCCTTGTGTGCTTGTCCAAGAAATCATCCAAGTCCCTCTTAAATACATTAATATAATCAGCCATCACAACATCATCTGTGAAGAACCACCTACGCTGCTTCAAATAAAAGTCCTTTCATTCTAGTCTGAAGGGGTGGCCTCTGGTGATCCTCTTTATGGGTAAAAAGGTCCCCTGATATTTGTCTATAATGTCCTCTAATGTATTTGTAAAGTGTAATCCTGTCCCCTCGTAAGCGCCTTTTTCCCAGAGAAAACAACCCCAACCTGGACAGTCTCCCCTCATAATTTGTCTTCCATCCCACTCTCCCCCTGGGCTATTGCCCCTAAGTTGCTACTTAACCCTCTGTGTAAGTCCCCTCCAGCGATGTTCAAAGGGGCCATCTTCTCTTCCAACCGATTCTTTCTGGATATGTCGGCGCTCGGCGGCGCATGCGCAGTAGGACACTGGTACTGCACATGCGCACAAAGTTCACGAAATTCGCCGATTCGTGAACTTTGTGCGCATGCGCCACGACGGAGCAGCATCCAGGAAGAAGCGGTTTGAAGAGAAGATGGCCCCTGTGAATGTTGCTGGAGCGGACCTACACAGAGGGGTAAGTAGCAACTTAGGAGCAATAGCCCAGGGAGGAGGTAGGCTGGGAAGGAGGAGGCCTATGGGGGTGGGGGGGAGGGGTTAGAGCCAAAAGGGGTTGGATTCCCCTTTAAGGGCAGGAGTCCAAAACTGCACTGCATACTCCAGATGAGGCCTTACCATATATTTTTATCCCTTGAGTTTATGCCCAGTTTTCCAATTTCCAACTATAGGTCTGTACAATTATCATCAGCAAAAAAAGTACTTTCAATGCCAGGTCATTAATAAACACGTTGAATTTTATTTGATTATTTTATTGAAATAATCCAAATTTTAAAAAATGTTTTCCTTTTTCCTCTATAACAATAAAACAGTGACCTGTACTTGATCCAAACTAAGATATAATTGATCCTTATTGGAAGCAAAACCAGCCTATTGGGTTTATTTAATGTTTACATGATTTTCTAATAGACAAAGTATCAAGATACAAATTAAGGAAAGATACATTTTCCGGAAAACCCCAGGTCCTGAGTATTCTGGATAACAGGTCCCATACCTGTATAAGGAGTCTGTGGTCAGCCAGACAAACAAAGCCAGAAACACTTGCATAAAAAAGTGTTAAGTAAAGAAATAATATAACGATATGCAATACATAAAACTAGAAGTACATTGTCGCTTGTAGGAATTTCGCCAGGCTCCTCCTATTTATCAGAAACACAGGCTTAAATCTTACATTCCACCATCTGCTTTATTCTTTGGGGCTGGTGTATAAAGGTCCAATGGCTCAGATTAGGTTTATTCCGAGAAGTGTCAGATGCCTGTACAAGCCTGATTGTGTCAATCCCTTTCTTCCTATCACAGAGCAACTGTTTTTCCTCATGATGGTGATGATGATTGTGATGATGCACTTGTTTCTGGCACAATGCCTGTCTTTGAATAGCTGGCTCTGGAAATGCTTCAGCTGGCAGCTCATTTCATTCAGCACCTAATTAAACACCCCACTTTACTGCATAAGGGGATACTCAAAATAAAGGAACATTTCGACAAATAGGGCAGATATTTAATAAGACTTGCAAATGAGCTTTTCTTCATGAGCCATTTCTCATTTCTGCTGAGAATGTGTTTATTAACAGATGTGCCCAGCCAATCATTAATATAAGTATATTGGCAAGTTCGTTACATGATAAAAAAAAAATACAAATATAGGAAAATCGGCACAAAAAAAATTTTTTGCTATAAAAAAAGTTTTTGCCAGGGACTTAACTACAGAGGAAGCAGACCCAATGGCTGCAGGGGGCCCAGGAGGAATAGGGGCCTCATGAGGCCCTAATTCATATACAATTTCAATAAATATTGGGTAAAACAGGTCAACCTCTAGATTATTTGCCTGAAAAATAATTTGATGTGGGGTCCAGTAATATCATTGTTTCTCTCTGGTATAATGAGTTCCATATACAATTCCATTTGGCTGCTCATGCCCACAGTAACATCAGGCCACACACCCTGAGCTAGTAAAAGGTTATAACACAATAGGAAGTCTATGTATGTAAGGTTATGACAAATAGGAAGACTATGTGAGGGTGTGACCACCATCTTCCCTGAGTCTGTTATAAAAATAAAAGGGCAACCAAGTTTATACTTAGTCCCTTTATAAAATGTATAATGAAACAATAGAATTCAAATTCCTATTTTATCATGTAAATGAAGCAAAATTAATTTTAATTACACTGTAAAAAATATTGGAATCTTGTTTCCTTCAGTATAGCAAGCAGGCAGGGTCCATTTTGTGGACACTGTTTTTAAGGTAAGCCATTTTAAAATCTTGTTTGTGTACCGGAATGGCGGACCTGATGTCCATCCCCATGCACTGGCTACACAATTAAATGGTAAAGAGGGAAGGGGAATGTGGGCAGTGCCTATTACCAATTGCTGAATGGAAAGTGGAAGTCATTTCCTGCTCCGCCTCTATGTCTAGCAGGTTCAGACAATATTTGATTGACAGCTGAGATTTGTAAATGAATACTTAAATTAAAAAATTTGGATTTCATGTTTAATTTGAAAAGGACTTTTATTAGACAGCATTTTATGTCTAGATGACAGGTCCATCTCTCTCTCTCTCTCTCTCTCTCTCTCTCTCTCTCTCTCTCT
>CM044441.1:124992902-125046942 GCA_024363595.1 Xenopus borealis | reverse complement strand
ATAATATATATATATATATATATTGTGCACATATATGTATAGTATGAACTGAATCAGTTTGAAATGTAATAAAAGTAGAAAAATGAATGTTTCCATAAGTTCAATATATTAGAAATAGATTGCTTTTACAAGAACTACTGCAATGTTCAGCACAATACTAAAACACAGACGTCTGGTCTTCGGATAACATTTGTAAAGTAAATGAGAACAGGCTTGCTCCCTTGTGGCATGAAATAGTAAGGGTATTGAGCAGCCCACATGTGCTCTTTAACCTTTCCTTTCAATACTATTTATGTGGACAAATAGTTCCCAGAATGTAGATAAGAGGTGAAAACATTGGGTTGAACCAGACGTTCCTAAAAGATGCTTCAGCTAAATCTAGTTTAGTGAAGAGCAGGGGTATCCAAACTTTTTACTGATGAGCCACATTCAACTGTAAAAAAAGAGAAACACAAACATGAAAAAAGTTCCTGGGGTGCCAAATATGGGTTGTGATTGACTACTGGCAGCCCCTGTGTGGACTGGCAGCCTACAGGTGAGTTTGTTTGGCAGAACACATCGTTTTTATAGAACCAAAACTTGCTTCCAAGCCTGGAATTCAAAAATAAGCACCTGCTTTAAGGCCACTGAGAGCAACATCCAAGGGGTTGGTGAGCAACTTGTGGCTCATGATCTACTGACTGGGGATCACTAGCGTACGGTATCCACAAAGTAGATGTAGATGTTAAGAAGCTTAAGGGTAATGTGTAAATAGTTGGCTAATAGCCTAGTAACCAGAAGCAACCAATTAGCAGGCAGCAGTTATTGAACAGCTTTTTGAAAAAAATATTGATTGATTGGCTGCTATGGGTTACCTGTCCTGGGCAGACTTTTATTACATTATACTGTACATATTAGATAAGAAAAATGCATTGCCTAATAATTAAGTGTCTATATAATGGATCAAACAGGATGTTCCTTCATCACAGTTCAATGGTCAAATATAGCTATAAGTAGGATACTAGTTTGGGTCCCTCCACTTCCCTGGTGCCCCAGTTCTTTCTGCTACTATAATCACTTTTAACAAATAGAATAACCACAAGGGTGGATTAAGGCACTAACATTGACAAAATATCATGTAGAATAGGTACAAGTCCTTTATGACAATACAGCATGATGAAAAAAGTGAGACGTAAAGGAGAAGTCAACCTATCAGGGGTAAACACCCCAGCCTACTTCCCCCCTGGGCAAAATGCCCCTAAGTTGCTACTTACCCCCTCAGCGCAGGTCCTGAGCGTGGAGGTTGCAGGCACCATCTTCTCCTCAGCCGTCTTTTTCATGGATTCGTCGCTTAGCGGCGCATGCACAGTAGTTTTCAGATTGCACATGCAGAGCTGAACGGGTAAATGATCCTACTGCACATGTGCCGTTTGATCCTGGAAGAAGACGGCTGGCGAGAAGATGGCACCTGCAACTTCCACGCTCAGGACCTGCGCTGAGGGGGTAAGTAGCAACCTAGGGGCATTTTACCCAGAGGAGAAGTAGGCCGGGGGAGGGTGGCTTACAGGGGAGGGGGCATGGCGTTTACCCCCTGAAAGGTTAACTTCTCCTTTAAAGAAACAGTAACAGCAAAAGATTTAAGTAATTAAAATACTGTATAATATACTGTTAGCATGCTCTGGTTAAAGCTGTGTGCTTGCTTCAGAAGACTACTATAGTTTACTACTGTGCTACTGTGTAGCCATGGAAGCAGCCATTCAAAGCTGCTAGAAAAAAAAAAGAGAAAAGGCACAGGTTACATAGCACATAACAGATAAGCCCTGGCCATACAATTGTGTTTTATCTGTTATATTCTATGTAACCTGTGCCTTTTCTCCTTTTTTTCTAGCAGCTTTGAATGGCTGCCCCCATGGCAACACAGCAGCTTGTAAATATAAACCACAGTAGTCTTTCTGAAGCAAACCCACGCCTTTTACCAGTGCAGAGCACTTTTCAGTTTTGGTGTCCCTGTTCCTTTAAGGGGAATGGTTTGTTAAGAATAAATACCAGTTTTGGAAATCTTGAGGAGAAGGAGCCAGAGAGACATGTAAACAGATTCAAAGTTAGAGACACCACTGTGTCTGTGCTATACAAATTGGAAGAAATCGTGCCAAAAGAGTTTGTGAACTTGTGATGAGCGAGAGAAGGAAACTCCCCTAAGCATGTTCCATTGCCAGTTGGAGAGAAGTCTAATCTAGGTCTTGATGAGGTGACAGCAAATACTGCTGAACCTTCTTCACCCCAAAACCAGAGGGGTGACATAACACAAGCACACATAAACATACACATATTCCCACTGTCATGATTGTGCAAGGCCCATTAAAGAGAATTCCCAGCTGAAGAGGTTCTTCATAGACTTTATTATGCTAAATGAACACACAACGTTTCAGTGGCCTGCCCCTTCATCAGGTGAAGCTCAGTGACTGAACATAACAATATTTACATAAATAATTGCACTGAGTGAATATCAATTGACAAAGGAGCATTTCCCCAAAATGTTTTGTGTGCATTAGTCACTGTTATAGAGCTGAAAAGCAGAAAGTAGTGTTCTGGCAATTATGTTAGACATCCAGTCACTCCAGCCTTTATACATTACATTTTTGGCTAACTAACTATATTAGAAACATTTTTTATTTTGTACTACAGCCTATCTATTTACTCAGTTTTTATACTAAACAATTCCTTTAATAGCCTTCATTCTATTTTTTTTTCGTAGTCGAATTCGAATCGAATTTGATTCCAGTTTTCGAGTCAGTAATGTTTGTCTGAGTTTTCGAAGTTCAATGTTTTTCTTAAATAGCCACCCATTCGAATTTTGAGTATATCTGAATTTATTAGCGTAAAAAAAAATTCCCATGAATGCGAAATTCGACCTTTGATAAATGGGCCTTTTTATGTATAAAATCTTGAATGGACTTCCTGTTTTCAGCTTAAACCTCCAGGGCTAGTGCTTGAGCATGCTCAGTTTGCTCCTCTCTGCCTCCTCTCCTCCCTGCTGTAATCTGAGCCCAGAGTTATTAGTGAGCAGGGAGAGGATCAGGCAGGAAGTGATGTCACACCAAGCGAATATGGCAGCTGGATCCTAAACAAACAGATAGAGATTCTAGTGCTGTTTGGTAAAGCATTCTGCAAAATAGATATAATGTTATATATTGGCAATAAACTGCTTTGGTAGCTTTCCTTCTCCTTTAAGGTATTGCTTCGCCTACAGACAAAAATTTTATCATCAGCTGCCTTTCTTGTGGCTGCTCCTCACCAAGACCCGTCCTCAATTATGGCGGCAAACAACAGCACAAAGGGGTGTATATATGTATTTAACATACGTACACAAATGGTTTCTCCTTTTAAAAAACATGGTATGCCAAATGAAAAATGTTATTATGCAGTATTTACAAAAGAGCAGATTATAGAGTGACGCTGAAAACATGAAATTCCTCAAATACAGAAGAAGAAGAAGCAATGAAGGCATTTGCCTGTTTCCTTTGCAGGTTGTTATTATTTATGCCAGCTTTGACCCTGAGGGGAGAAAGAGGGTTAGTGACGTAAGAGAAGCGTTCTGCATTAGAGAATGAAGGGATGAAGTGGCAGAGATAGAGAGTAGGTCAGGTTAAACAAATAGTTTGTCTTAAAAAAAAACTGTATTGGGTAATGATGGCTGCACAAGCACAGGTATTTCAGGAAGACACGTGAAGCTGGTAAAGCCACAAGATTGATTGTAAGTATAACTGTACAAAATCTGTGTGTTTTCAGGCGCATTTGTACGCTAATTAAAACTGAAAAAAATCAGACTCTGATCCATCCTGGAATAATGCCTTTGTCAGTGCTGGAAAAATCACTGGCTCACCCCTATAAAAACAAAATTGTAAGTTTTACAAAAGACACTGCCTGGAAACTTCCTGAAAAGTCTTAGCAAATAGCTACATTATGTCTGCAATTTTGGTTTAATCAGAAAGAGCCCCTCTTATAAAATGCCCATGTGCTTTTCATTTCTGTATTCCTGTGCAAAGTACATGATATCATTCTAATCACCAAGCAATGCCAGAGAGATATAATTGCGGCATAGAAACAAAAGTACAGTTCAGTAAAAACATGTGCCACCTAATCGAGATAGCAGCTATAATCTTCTGTGCTTTGCACATCTCTTGCACCCTTCTGCTTATGTCTGTCTCTTTCACTGTTTCAATTTAATTCAGTTGAATTTGTTTGGCACTGATATATTTCTTTTCTTTGGGTATATCGATGGGCTTATTTATCAAAAATTTCATTAGTGAGGTTTTAGAGGTTTTTGCTGCTATGATTAAACTCATTCTGTCATCAATTTTTGCTGTAGTTTTTATTTCTAAATTACAATGCAAAAAAATTATTCTACCATGTAAAATATTATTCCTGAACCAACAAGTATATATTTTTTTAAGTTGTAATATTGGTGAGTATACAGCCATCTCAGGTCATTACCCCTGGTCATGTGCTTTCAGAAAGAGCCAGCACTTTAGGAGGGAACTGCTTTCTGGCAGGCTGTTGTTTCTGCTACTCAATGTAACTGAATGTGTCTCAGTGGGACCTGGATTTTTACTATTGAGTGCAATTCTTATAAGTACCAGGCAGCTGTTATCTTGTGTTAGGGAGCTGTTATCTGGTTACCTTCCCGTTGTTCTGTTGTTAGGCTGCTGGGGGAAAAGGGAGGGGTGATATCATTCCAACTTGCAGCGCAGAAGTAAAGAGTGACTGAAGTTAATCAGTACAAATCACATGGCTTGGAGCACCTGGGAAACTGACAAAATGTCTAGTCCAATGGCAGATTTCAAAATTAAGCACTATTAGCTGATGTATTTTGAAAAATACATGTTTTCCCATGACAGTAAGCAATGTTTGCTTATTTATTTAAGTAAGCAAACATAATAATTATATAAAATATAAAAAAAACGCAATTGAATACAATGATTGAACAAGCTTAAAAAAAAACTTGAATTTGTGAGTTTACAAAATGGCTTGAATTTTGCCTAGGACAACTCCCATTAACTTCTATATGAATGTGCAAGCTTTGTAGTTGCCCTTTCCATTCAAGTTTTTCTTGCTTAATGAATACCAAATATTTGTGTTTTTGAAATATAAATTTGAATTGCGTCAAAAATTCTAATTCCTACATTGATTAGTCAACCCCCAATGTACATGAAGCTGTGTTTATATGTATATCTTTAATTCTTTCTTTTCCCCATGAGGGTTTTGGATGGCTAGATCTGGGCATATATTACAGTTGGGAAGGAGAGTATGTCCCTTGGAATTTTAGCTCTTGGCTATGGGGTGTCAGGATTCTCAGTCAAATGACACCTATATTTCGGACCTTACCAACCCAAATCTACTGACAATTAAGCTTCTGGTACATCTGTAATACCCCTATCAAAATCCCTTGGCCTGCCCCCAATCTGACATTGTGGCATTTGACATCATGACATGCCCCCTTTCTTCCCGCCCCCACCACGGCCGGTGGAAATTTTACTGAAAGGTGGCAACCCTAGCCCCAAGCCCACACCCCCACCTGTACCTGTGCCCAACCCAAGCCCCCATGATCTGTACCTGTGCCAGCAGCAAGCATCAAAGACAGTAGTAAAATTGTAAAAGTTAGGTGCAGCTGCTAAAAGTTCCCAGGCCCCAGCCAGCATGATAGAGAGGTAATTTCAGCACAATTTTCGAGTGCTCCCCTCTAGCCTGCACAGCAGGTCCTCTCTGTGGCTGCCCAACACCCCAACTGATCCTTTGTGACTGACGTCTCTCTCTGACACTGCAGCCTTCTGCGCATGCACGCAAGGGTGTTAGCATGGAAGACGCCAACTCACGCTCCAAGGTGAGGGAGCGCTTTCAGAAATTTGCCAGTCTAAATTGGGGGCATGCAAATTTTATAAATTATAATGCTTTTAATAAAGGCCAACAAGCCAAGTAAACTGAAAAGTAAAAATGAAAAAAAAAATCCCCCCCCCAGTAATTGCACCCTAGGCGGCTGCCTACCCATTGGCCTCGCCCTACACCCACCCCAGTCATATCATCACCCTGAGACAGTGAAAGCACAACAGCTCACAGGACAGAAAGACTAAAAGACTAAAATAAAGATACAATTTAAATAATACCATACTAACAACCCCTTCCCAAATGTCCATTGCAGTAATATACTGTAAGTGGGGGACACTAGGAGTTATTTAATACATGCAAGGCTGGGTGCAAAGTGTAAAATAATAGGCAAAATCAGTCATTTGTTTACTCTTTGTGCAGTGCAGAACCAGTTTGCTCCATGAAAACAGTGCCGCCTGCTTCCAGCAGTGATGATTAGTGATGATTAGTGCTGATTAGGGATGATTAGTGATGATTAGTGATGAGTGCTCCAAACGCATTAAAGTCAATGGGTGTTTTTTTCTTCTTTTTTTCTTCTTTTTTCTGTGGTTCTTGAGATATTTAGCTTTTTATTCAGCAGCTCTCCATTTTGCAAACTTCAGCAATCTTGTTAGTTAGAGTCCAAATTACCCTAACAACCATGCATTGATTTGAATAAGATACTGGAATATGAATTAAAAGTAGCAATAATTATACATCTGTTGCCTTGCAGGACATTTGTTTTTTAGATCGGGCAGTGAAGAAGGGAAATGATTTAAAAAAAAATAATTAAAAAATATTAAAGACCAATTGAAAAGACACTAAGAATTAAGCATTCTACAACATACTTAAAGTCAACTTGAACGTGAACCTCCCCGTTAACCCAGTAGAAGTTCAGTGTCCTACTTCTAGAGCCAACGTGTTTAAGGAGAACATGTACAATAACTTAAGTCTCACAGCTGGAGTTGCACATCATGAAACTTCTTATAATATAAATTAAGTATGCCTTTGTATATTTTTTAGACTTGAAACTGAGCCTTGGCTCCATACATTTGGCATTATACATTCAATGATAACATTTTATAGCTGAGCCATTGGCAGGGTGACAGCAGCAGATGTAGTAAGGTTCTCCAGAAAAGGGATTTGAAAATGAATGTTATATCTCTGTTTCTGATGTTTCCTGAATTGTTTGTTGGTGCATTTTTTGTTTTTTGGATTAAAAGTTGATCTATGAGGCCCGGCGATGCCCTAGCAAATTTGGGAAAATATGGGACAGGTGGCTGGCTGACCCACAAAGGGACTTGGCACGATGAAAAGGTCTTAAGAACCAATAATATGTACAGTCCAGTTATACTACATGTACTGGTACCAGGGGAATGCACATCAATGTCTTTCTGTCTTCTTTTTTTCTCTTCTGATATTTACTAAATGTTAAAAAATCAATAAAGAAAATATTAAAAAAAAAAAAACAACTGGATTGAAGCCAAAGGGGCAGATTCACTAAATCGTGAAGCGTCTAACGCTAGCGCTAATTCTCTAGCGTGATGTCATTTCGCAACTTCGCAAATTCACTAACACGGACTCTGGCGAATTTTCACTAGCGAAGTAGATAGACTTGCGCAACTTTGCGCCCTTACGCAGGCGAAGTTGCGCACTGGCGAACGATCGTAACTTCGCAAATTCACTAAGATGAACATTTTCCTAAACATTAGCACTTACGCTAGACGTTACTTCGCCTGGTCAATACAACAGATAGGAGGTTGAAAAAAAAAGTCCCAAAAAAACGCTGGCGTATTTTAGCATAGGAGGGTGATAGTCTGAAAAAGATCGATAATTTTTTTTTGGGGGGTTACCCTTCTTCCCCCCTACATTTCCTAACATATGGCAACACAATTATACAGGGGGCACATGTTTAGGGCAATAGGACAACTTTATATAATTTATTAAAGGTTTCCTGGGCTTGTGTAGTGGAATGTAGTGGCTGTAACATATACTTCTATTATAAGTTAAAGTTCCCGCCGTATGCAAATTAGGCTTCACTAGCGTAACAGCGCTCTGCCTAGTGAAGTAACTACGCTACCGTTCACCGACCTGAGTTCAAATTCGCACTTTAGTGGATTTGCGTGGCGCTGGCGAAAATTCGCATGGCAAAGTGCGGCGAACGCTAGCGAAGCTTACGCTGGTGAATTTTTGGATCTTAGTGAATCTGCCCCATAGAATCTAGTATCACATGTAATAAATAATCACCCCAATAATATGTTTTTGCTGCTCTTCTTTAGCCTATTCGTATGTAGTCACTTTAACAATATGCAATATATCACGGATAATATAATAAATTAGGAGGTTAGGCTTCAGCTTAAAAGTCCATTTCTGCATCTCATAGACATCTAAACCCGTTAATTCAATAAACAATGATTACTTAGACAATTCTCATAAAATGTATCCTCTACATTTATAGTACATTAATGGTTACCTACCTGTAATATCCCTTAAGATAATATAATCCTAATTAGTTTGTTATTAGTACAGATCCAGCCACTGGGATTTGTAAGTTAAATGCATCATGACTCAGGGTTAATTGAAGAAACTGTGTTATCTAAAGTCATCTTAACTCATTTAATGCATTTTACCTTTTCATTAGCAAACAAAAGCACCATTGTTTTCAATGATGAACACTTCAATTAGATGGGATGCTGTGACCCAATTTTATGGGGCAGATTTACTAAATTCACATGTATTCACATGAAGGATTCGAATATTCGATCGAATTTTTTAAAAGATTCGAATTTCGAATATGCAAATTAGGCAAATTCGACTAAATTCGACCATCGAATGATTCGAATCTTCGAATTTAATTTTATTCCAATATTTCGAAAATTCACTGGTCAAATACTTTTAAATTTAAATTCGATCACCTACTTCGCCAGATTAAACCTACTGAAACGGGGATCATTCCCTAAGATCGAACAGGAAAAATTCGATTGATCGTTTAAAAATCGTTCTAAAATTCGATTTCCCCTATTTCCCTATTCGATCATTCGATCGATCGAATTGCGCTAAAAAAATTCGACTTCGAAATTCGGTAATGCGGAGATGCGGTAATTTGCAACAAAGTCGCAGATGGCCAATATATTAGCCCATCACTGTTGTTTTCCCCTGAGGAAGTGGTGAAGCGTTTTCGGCCATATGAACTTGCTAACTGATGACTGAACGATTACTGCAATCTTGTGTGCATCTTATTTGTAATAAAGAAGTATTTTATAAAGGGACTTTTTTTTGTTTTATCTTATAGACACTCTTCAGTTTGACCACCCAACTTGAAGTGGCAGCACCCTGAAGGATTGTTGCGGCTGAATCATTATCAGCATCACCAATTGCATGTATATATACCCAGCGCCATGCCAAGCTGACCGGGAGCCCAAGACGACCCAGCCAGCCACCGCGCTCCCACACCGTGTGGGCACAGGTAACCCCATTTCGGTGTTAGCATGCATGCGTCTGAGGGGAGGGAGGTAGGGCTACCATTCTGCTGGTTCCAGCTCTGTTTCTCTCAATGAGTGGATGGACGGCATGCATCCCCTAAAAATGTGCCGCCATAGGCTTGGGCCTTGTCACAAATCCAGGCCTGGAGGCAGGGTGGAATTGCCAGAGGGAGGGGAGGGAAAGCATTGTAGGTGAGGGGGAGGATCAGAGGGGAGAGAGAGCATCAGAGAGGAGGGAGGCAGATGGGAAAGTGCTGGAGGGGAGAGCAGTGAACATAGTCATGGGGTATGGAGAAGTCAGGCAACTGGCCAGCGCCCTGTTTCCACTGCACCCTAGGCAGGTGCCTCTTCTGTCTACCCCTAGTTCTGGCCCTGCCGCTACCACTTATCCCACTCATAACACTCCCTTAATTCTATTGTGGTATCTAACATGTGGAGATAGCCAGGGAAGCTTAAGGTTCATCTTCTTGATTGTCAATGCCACATGTGGTCCAGATCACATACAGCAGAAATGAATCAGGGAGAATTTAAGCTGATTTGCCTTTCAGTACCGCCGTCTCTTCACTTAGGAAAACAGACCCTAAGGGAGAGCTACTCCCTGCTATCAATCCTTGTTGGAGCACAGGGTGCACTTTATATTTAGCAATCACTTTCCTAGAAATTGCTATAACAATAATTAACCTGTCACTGACTAAAGCCTTATTCACAGGTTACCTTGCACTAAAAGGGTTGTCCCTTTAGGAAGGCACAGATTTGTTGATCCCAGGCTCAGTGGTAAATCTCCCTGATTCAACAGATACAGACCAAAGAGGAAGATCTACCCCTAACCAAACACTATATTAAAGTGTGGCAGGAAGTGGTTATAAGCCTATGAATCCTATCCAATTATAAAAATATGCTAATAAGCAAAACTAGACTCATGGGCATCTGCCCAGAAACTAGGGAAATAAGGTGTAGTGTAGAGTTTTAAAGACCACAATGGTGGCTACTGAACCTATGGGTCCCTATAATAAAATCAGATAAGATAATCAGTATGGATGAGTACTCCAAAACATTGTTTCACTCCACAGAGTAGGGACAGACTTAGGGATATAGAGTAAATTCCACATACATTTATCTCAGAGGAACTTGTACTCGGACACTGGACATTTTTTGGACTGTATTGTCTTCAATTATACTCCAAAGAGACTGTTATATGTTACATCAAATAAACAGTTGAATGTTGTTTTTGAACCAATGGTGTCTGAGTTATTGAGAGATCTACTTGTGTGTGGGTGATAAAAGGGAAAAAATGGGCCAGGCCCTTTTATAATCAAAAGACAAACTGGGGTCATTTATTAACAGTGGGCAAATTTGATACCTGGGCTGTAACACTTGGCAACCAATTATATGATTGCGTTCATTGCTCAACCTGCAGCTGGCTGAAAAAAGGTAATCATTGATTGGTTGCTATGGGTTACTGCCCAAATGCAAATTTGCCCAGTGTTTATAAATAAGCCCCTACAGAATACACCAAGATATGTGCAAATAGCATTACATTATTATACAGACTGAGACTGATTGACTGTATTTGTACAGGTTCTACATTCATTGCACTAAAACCTGTTGTCCATTTACAGGATGGCCATCATCTCCCATAGACTCCATTTCAGTTCAATAATTCACATTTTAAAGAATCATTTTCTTTTTCTCAGTGATAAAAAATCAGTACCCTGTATTTGATCCCAACTAAGATATCATAAATCCCTATTTGAGACAAGTGGGTTTAATTAATGTTTAAATATTTTTTTAGTATATTGTTACATAATTTGGTTGGGTTGAAAAAAGACCAAAGTCCATCCAGTTCAACCCCTCTAAATGAAGCCCAGCATCTATAAATATATACAACTCATACGACCCCTCCATTCGCTCGCATAAACTATATCTACTATAATCTATGCTAATTGTAATTTTAGTATCACTATAGCTTTGGATACGATACTTGGAATACTTCTCAAAGAAATCATCCAAACCCCTCTTAAAGGAACAGTTCAGTGTAAAAATAAAAACTGGGAAAAAATATAGGCTGTGCAAAATCAAAAATGTTTCTAATATAGTTATGTAATCTATAAAAGCAGGAGTGAACAGATGTCTGATAGGACAGACTATAACTTCCTACTTTGCAGCTCTCTGAGTCAGTCAGTGGCTTCAAGAGGGACCACAGGAGACACACTGCAACTGTTAAGTGAGTTTTCAATTGGTCCTTAACTTGCAGAAAACAGTGCCCCCCTCAAGTCTACTTTGTTAGTCATCCAGTCACTCCAGACTTTAAACATTACATTTTTGGCTAACTAACTATATTAGAAACATTTGATATTTTGCACAGCCTATCTATTTACCCAGTTTTTATTTTTACACTGAACAATTCTTTTAAAGGCATCAACAGAATCAGCCATCATATCACCAGCAGTGATTTCTGAATCCTCACTGTCCTCACTGTGAAGAACCACCTACTCTGCTTCTAATGAAAGTCCTTTTTACTTACCTAACACTGTACTCACTCTATATCTTTACATTACTATGCTGCTACATGCACAGATTTAGATTTCCTCCTGCAGGGGAATGCAAAATAGTTCTGTTTCAGCAGTATCTTGCATTGAATCTTTTAAAAATAGCAAACATTTTTGTTTATAATTAATGTTGAAATCTGACATGGGATAGACATATTGTCTGTTTCCCATGTGCCCCCAATCATGTAACTCACTCACTCTTTACTGCTGTACTGCAAGTTGGAGTAATATCACCCCTCACTTTCCCCCCAGGAGCCTAACAACAGAACAATGGAAAGGTAACCAGATAATAGCTCCCTGACACTTGCATTGCTGAAGATAGTGGTAGAGAAGAGAAGAGCACACAGTAGCAAAAATCCAAGTACCAACTAAAAGCTGTTCCATCATGAAGTGTGGGCTCTTTCTGAAAGCACACGACCAAGCAAAATGGCTGCCTACACACCATTATTACAACTAAAAAAAAAATGTATTGGTTCAAGAGTAAACTGGAAAAACTCATTATGAGCAATGTACACAGTTAACTTAGTAATAAACCCTATACCATAAAACTCATGAAAGAATCCCTTTAAGCTTTTTATTTTTAATGTTCCTTTTTAGCTAAACGTTATCTATTCTTGGGATTCCCTGTCCTTTAACAATAACCTTTCTTCCACTAGCTTCTGGATATTTTTGTACAACCTTCTCCTGCTCCCTCAATAATATTGTACTTCATAACATATTTAACAATGAACTCCTAAAAGCAGGAGGAAGGTCCAGAAAATGCCGGAAGTTATTGCACAAAGATGGTTTGTCTTGCTGACTTGTTCTACATGAACATGATGGGTAAAGTCAGAGATCAGCTGTAAATGCCAAGACCTCACTAGCATTGCCAATGATGAACTCCTGTTCTGGCTCATTTTGTCCAGAGTTTCTCTCACAGAGCTGACAGTTTCCATCTAGTAAATAATATTTTGGAAATCAAACCTGGAAGCACTACTATTTATTTCATGTCAGGTACACTATGCAACTTTCATGGTCAACATGATATAGCTGGTGCTTTCTTTCTATCTACGGTGTGAGCAGCTAGCTTACTGTTGGAGAGACTACTTTAAGGAGTACACATTCAGGACTTAGCACGACATTCCCTCGTTTCCTGCTGAAATATCAACAATGACATACGTAATAATTCAGCAACACCTCATCAAATGTCTCCACTTTGCATTCTAATGTATAATGTTTGGGTTTCAGAGCTGAAACACTGTACAGTGGGTTGATTCATATTCAATCACTGTATAAAGTTCTCCTAAGAAAATATATATGAGGTTTCTTTCCCCTTCGGCAGCTATTTATTTTTTGTAATTAGAATATCTTGTTTACTACACAGTTTATGGCCTGCACTCATTTTGAGATCATTCTCCCAACATGAGTATATAAATTTATGGCACTTTGGGCGCTGAATCTACTCTCAAGGAACCAAACAAATGATTTCACACTGCTCTGCAACAACTCCTCTCTGCTCAGATATGGAAGGTGCCAGATTTGCGTGGAAGGGAACAGCTATCAGAACACACTGACTATTATTTAATAGTTTCCTTGACTCGCATTCAGCATTTTATATTTTCAAATGCCAAAAGAACTTCTAATACGCTATGAAATATTGGACGATTTTCAATAATTAACAAATTACAAATGCTGATTAGATTAGTGCCTAGGGGTCTGATCCACGTGTATGATGCGTCGTACATAAAATATAAAAAGGAGATTTTTTTATATTTTGCAGGTACAAGATAAAGGAAAGCAAAAATATGCCCTTTATTATTTGTATGATGAAGGCAAGCAGCAAAACCTGCATCCCAGTGACACTAAATAAATAATTCTTTAAGAAGCAAAATATCTTGCTCTGATAAACTACAATCAAATTAGTATATTTTTACCTGTATTTTAGTTTTACCTAGGGACGTACCCAATCCACTATTTTAGGATTCGGTCAATCTAGAACTATGACTGAAAAGTCACATGATTTTTAGAATTTGGATTTGGTTTGGCCAGACACTTGAATTCAGCCGAATCCTGCTGAAAAAGGCTGAATCCTGGATTCGGTGCATCCCTAGTTTTACCTAAATAAAGTAATGTTTCAGAACCCCAAATTTTATTGTCTAGCCTTGCAAACGCAGAGTCTGCACTCAGAGCCCTACTGTACATAGGCACAGAAACCAATTTTATATGTTATTAATATGCTTAATGTAATGCTTAATGCTTAAGCATTCTCTCAAGAGTAGAAACCCTCAATCACTACCTGAATATGAATACGTGACATCTACGAAGAGAGTGAAATGAGTGGTAGGAGAGGCTACCAAAAGTTGGCCTTAAAATTTCATAAATATATTTACATATATATATTTACTTGAAAAGCAGCGGTGGCAAGAAGTGAAAACATCTAAACCCCTTCCATCCCCTTATGAGACCATCAAACATTCATTACACTGTAAGCATGAAAAGGTGCTATTTTTGACAGGCACTTACAGGGGTAGGCCACTACGTGGAGGGTACAAAGAAAGAGGATTGAAGTAGAAACTCTAAAATGAGAGCAAAAAGACAAAGAGTTCAAAGGGTGCTATACTATACTGCTGGTACAAGTCAGGGCAGTTAAAAATAAAAAGTTTTGCATATTTGAAGGTAGCAAAAAATGATCTACGGTATAAGAACAAGCCTGAGATCTTGGTTTGAGAATAGGCAGAAAGCAGTGGCTAATATGCCCCCTGGTGACCAAAGATAAGTGCTGCACAATCATAGTTCAAAAAAATTGTTGTTCTTAAAGGAGAACTATCGCAAAAATTAAAATTTTATATTATCATCAGCATACTGAAATAAGAGACTTTCTAAATACAACAATTAAAAATTCTGTACCGTTTCTGAAATAATCATTTATTTTCACTATCCCTCTCTCAGCATCTGTTTCTCCTCATTCTTTCTGCATTCAGGAGTTGGGTGATCCAATATAGCTAATAGGTGGGCTCCTTTTGCCTAGAAGATGTATTAAAGCTCTCTCTATTAAAATCACCAGACATAATGTCTCTCTACATGCAGGATTTGTGCAAAAGGCAGTTATTTTGTTAGATTTTGTTTGCACTGGAATCAGTTATTTGACTGAGCTCTAATACATCTGATAGGAAAGGGAACCCCCCTATGATGGATCATTCATCTGACACCCAACTGCTGCATGAAGACAGAATGAAAACAATGTGTCACAATCGGCACCCAAAATCCAGAACCAGTGCTAAGCACCCTGTTCTCGACTCTTGCTTCTGCCTCTAACAGCCGCCTTTTACCTCCGGGGGAGCCCTCGGCTAATCAGATGCCACCAGGTCTTATTAAGAGAGGTGCAAAGCGAAGGGTTCTGGATGAGCAATGGGGCACTACAGCAAAGTCTTTTGGGCAGAAGCTCATGCTCATGCTACAAGGTGTAGACAAAATGCTTAGTCAGATCATGCTGGGTCGGTGCAGGCAGAGTACAGGCGGAGTCAGACAGGCAAGTGTCAAACCAGGAGATCAATCAGATGGGGTAAGGAATAGCAGAGTCGGTTACCAGGCAGGGTCAGGATTTCAGAAGTCAGATTTGTCACAAACAGGCAGGGGTCACAACAGGTAATCAGATATCAGAAGCTCAAATAGCACAGAAGCACCAGGAACTCACAAGGAGAAAACGATCAATGAGAAAAATCCAAATGTTTATTTAAATAGTTTAAATTACGCGCCATTGCGCGCTGACGTCATCACGCCAGTGCGCATGCCCCTATAAAGAAGGCAGGCGTCTCCGCAGATGGTGCCGTGGGCATCCACACCACTAGACCACCTGAGTGAGTTGTTACACAATGCAGGATATTTAATTGATTGCGTTTTTCTTACTTCAGTATTATGAAGCTTATATTAAATTTTCATTTTCACGATAGTTACCCTTTAACATATGGAGCTGATATTTTGCAGCATTATACAATAAAATGATGTATACATAAAACATACATACTGCAAACAAAATATTATGCACCCTGTAACACTGACCAGTCCTAACATACTTCATGGGGGTAGTCTTCAATGTTCAATCACATGACAAGAACAACTTGTGTGTTTAGGAACGTTGTCTTGTTGCATGACCCACTGTCTCTTGAGATTCAGTTCATGGACAGAGGTCTTGGCATTTTTCTTTAGAATTCTCTGGCATAGTTCAGTATTCATTGTTCAACTAATAGTGGCAAGTCATCCAGGCCCAGATGTAGCATAACAGGCCCAAACCAGAACACGCCCACCACCATGTTTGGATAAGGTTCTTTGCTTGAATGCAGTATCTTTCTTTCTCCAAATATAATGCTCTATAAAGTCTTGGCTTCATCCATCCTCAAAACATTCTTCCATTATCCTTTTGGTTTTTCCACATGATCAGTAGCTAACTTTAGCTGGTCAACAATATTTTTGGGGGAGAGCAGGGGTTTTCTCATTGCTACCCTGTGTTTTTTTATGGGACAATGCACCTGCCAGTTGAGCCACTGCAGGCTCTCATGGCTGCTTTTGGCCAGTCTGCCTACCTATACTGTATTTTCTCTCTCCTCCCATCTCGTTACCCTCATGTGTTTCCCAGTTTCAGTTCTATTATGTACCCTTTATGAACTTGTCCCTGACAAGTGATCCTTGCTTGATCATCTGAGCTCCTGAGCCTGATCCAGACTCTGATTTCTGTGATTCTTGATTCCTGGTCCCTGTGCTACCTGCCTGTTTCTGTGTCAGTTGCCTGTGTCCCTTTCTCCTGTTCCCACCTGGTTCCTGTTACCCATCTTCTCTGGATTCCCTGTTACTCAACTCTGCTTGACTGCTGCCTGCCACTGACCTTGCCTGCCATTCAGACATTGCTAAGTCTTCACTGACCTTCTCAGCCCATTACTGTATTTGTTCAGTCTTCTATCTCTATCTAGGCTTGTATCTGGTTTTTCAGTTTGCACTTCTGTTTATTGTTTTCAGTCTAACCATTAAACCTCCTTCACCTTACTATGGCTTCTGCTGTTAATCCTGCAGTAAATGTGTGTCATAATGGTTATCCAGCATATAGACTTCAAACTGCTGAACATTCACCAGCATTAAAACATGACACATACACACCATTGTTGTTCAGTGTTCTGATGGTGGACTCATGAACATCAAAACTCACCAATGTGAGAAAGGCCTCAGAAGTTACCCTGGGTTCCTTTGTAACCTCTTGGAAGCCTTGCAGTTGGAGTTATCTTTGATGGTCAACCATTCCTGGGTAGGGTAACACATTTCCTCCATTTGTACACAGTCTGACTTTTGATTGGTGGAGTCCATACTCGTTTAGTTTAGTCTTAAAACCTTTTCTAGCTTTATGAGCATGAACAACTCTTTTTCTGAGGTCCTCAGATACCTCCTCTATTTGAGCCATGATACACATTGACAAATGTATTGTATGTGTAATCAGGCTTGGATCCCCATGCTTTAATAAAACAGGGTCTCTCACTCACACCTCATTGTCATTAGAGATGCACTGAATCCACTATTTTGGATATGCAAATTAGGTGTTGGAAGGGGAAAACATTTTTTACTTCCTTGTTTTGTAACAAAAAGTCATGTGGTTTCCCTCTTTGCCCCTAATTTGCATATGCAAATTAGGATTCGGATTCAGTTCGGCCAGGAAGAAGGATTCTGAATCCAAATCCTGCTGAAAAAGGCTGAATCCCGAACCGAATCCAGGATTTGGTGCATCCCTAATTGTCATCCCATTGACTGAAAGCACCAGACTCTGATTTCCCCATTTAAATGATATGCTAATACTTACTTTTGCTACATGCAGAAATATTATCAGATCAGATTTTTCCTAATAAATACATGACCAAATATAATCATCTTTATTTCATTTGTTTAGCGATATTTTCTTCATCTCTTTGTAGGACTCACATTCATATAAAAATATAGAAATTTTTAAAGAGTTCACAAACTTTCACACGACTGTATATGTAATGATGGACAAATAGATAAATAAATACATACATACATAGATTAAAATAGACATTTGGCATTCATAGATTGAAATGACTGGAACATTAATTTCCAATGGTGTTTGGGGAGTCTTCATCATAATCAATCAAATTATTTTTTTATGGCATACAGAGAGAATGGATCAGAAGAAGAGAGGGATACGTGGAAATACACAGAATTACAATTCTAGGAGTCTCGCTACACTACATCTCTGTCAGAATGTTCTGTATTATTATAAATGCAGCTTGACAAATTGCATGCTTCAGCAAATATCTCTATGTGCTTTTCACAAACCTTCATATAGCTGTTCTCTTGTAAGTTCCCATCTCCATTTTTGTCATTTCTGCATTATCACAAAAAAGTAATATGTTAAAAATGTAGTTTTCACTGGCACATCTTCAACAAGGAATACAGTTTCTTTCATTCTTTCAACCACAGCAGTTACCTCAAAATGCTTTTCTATTGAAAGGAGGCCATGAAGAAGTGGTCTAAACTGAGAGGGCAAACTTTGTTTTGGAACAGATCAGGCAGCATCAGGTCATTTCAGAACACAATGTACTAAACAGGAACATTTTATTTTACCATCATTCACATGACAAGAGCTAAGTGGGTCTAGCAGGCCAGGAAGCTGCCATGATATTGCTGTCTAACCAGTTAGGAGTTTTCATATTACAATTGATTAGTTCAGTATATAGGAGTATGTTCATGAACACATTGTGCTGTAGATTCTGATTCAGCATAGAGCATTTAAGGACATTTTCTCTCACTGTTCTCAGACACGGTGTTATAGTACCAAAAAACTATATTCAAAGAAATAACCACCATCACCTTCATTCATTGTCCTTAGTTCCCCTTATTTCCATTCATGTAAGGGCAGAGGAGCCACTCACTGGTAAAATCTTTGTGCCTAGCAAAGCCAGGTACAATCCCCAGGTAAGTGCCTTGTTGCATTTAGTTACAGTTGAATTACTTGATTTAGGTGCTCTATATTAGTGGCTGGAGACCTCAAGATGCTCAGAACATGAAAAGTCCATGATGAAACCACAAACACCAGAATGCAGGATATCTGCATCGCAATGCAGGAAATTGCAAACCATTTATAGCAGAAATATCAGTAAGTTTTACAAGTATATAAATACAGTTACAAGTATATAAATATACAGAGACTAAGTGCCAAATGGTAGCAGAAACGGTAGGAAGGAAAACCCCTTCCCTGTAGATCTTAGAAACAGCAATCAATCTCGTATAGAGAAAAGATAATGTAGGGTGCACCAACTCAATTTACACAGGTTTATTTTGTTCAGGTGGATAAGAAACTCTTTATAGCAATGATCCCCAACCAGTGGCTCATAAGCAACCACTTGGATGCTCGCAGTGGCCTCAAAGCAGGTGCTTATTTTTGAATTACTGGCTTGATGGCAAGTTTTGGTTACAGGGCCAGACCAAAGTATTTTGGCACCATAGGTAAGGGCTTCAATCAGTAACCCCCCACATGGCCCTGCATTACCATTTTCCATTTTAACATTCATATTGCCCCCTGTACCTGTGCCAGAAGCCGTTGTGCTGCCCCATATACCTTGTGCCAGCACCAATCATATTGCCCCCATTTGTACCTGTGCTAATGGTAGTCAATCCTTCAGATTGCTCCCAAGCTCCCAATCTCCCAATCTGTACCTTTACCAGTGGCAGCCAAAAAAACCCATCATATGGCCCATAATTTGAATCTGTGCCAATCATGGTGAAGGACCATGGTGAAGGACACTTAGAGAACTGTGGAGAGTGGCCATTTGTCCTCCTAGATACAGCTGAAATCCATTCTTGAAAGGTCAGTAAGGTCAATTAGAGTGAGCTTTGGGGTGAAAATGTATTTTCTCTTCTTGATATTCATGAAACTATGTCTAAATGACTAATACACTGATATTTCCCTATAATTGTATTTATTGAGAAACCTCTGGAGAACCCTGGCCAAAGACTGGACCCTCGGTGGGCCTGACCGAAGGTTGGAGTTTCAACGCTTAAAATGAAAGAAGAGTGACAACCACAATTCTACAGTCTAACAAATATCAGGCTTTCCCTTGGTATAAAGAGCTGTGTGGTCCTAAATGCTCAGATTGCACAGTTGACACTAAGGGGCCTATTTATAATGCTGTGTAAAAACACTGGAGAAAAAACACACCAGTGATGTGGCCCATAGCAACTAATCAACAATTAGATTTCAACAGTCACCTACAAGTTAGAAAACAAAAGCAAAGATCCAATTGTAAACTATGGACAACTCCACTGGTGAGGATCTCGTCGACTTGAGATCTGTGATCAGATCAGATAAAGATGATATCGGTGGTTATATTGGGGAAAGATCTGCTCAATTTGGCAACCTCACCAAAAGTGAGGATCTATGAATGTATGGTCAGCTTCAGATAGCTAATTATGCATCAAATATAGCTGATAAGTGGCAGGAGGTGCTCATGTTGAAAGACGCTAAAAAAAGTTGCAAAAACATCACTAGCTAACTTTCTTGAGTCATAGTAGCAATTTGCTAGAGATATTCCCCAGGTCATAGGAACCAAGAATTAATTTGCACATATGACCCAAGCTTACTGGAGGGATAGAGTAGCCAATTCTCTCTTCTCTGTACAAGTCTGCATTCAGATCATGATGAAACAATGCAAGGCACCGGAGAAGCACAAAATAGTACTGATCAATGTGCATTCCTTGGCCCTGAGTTTTACTAGTAATTTATTCTTTGAAAGTGCATATATTTGGAAAAACATGGGTTTTCAGTTACAAATTTACAAGACTGAAATTTCTAAGCCACCATATGTTCTTAATTGTTCGCCTCTTTTTTTTATACACTGGCAGCTCATTGCCTGGTTGCATTGTCTTGGAAAGAGTTTCACTTGCCAGCACATTGGTTTTATAGTCAGATTCTCTCCAATTGGGTTTTTTGTATAGGATATATCTCCAAGACCTACACTCCTTTTTAATGCTTAAAAGAGTTGTTATCTATCAGTTATATGTTATAGCAGGGGTCCCCAACATTTTTTACCCTAGAGCCACATTCAAATGTAAAAAAAAGTTGGGAGAGCAACATAAGCATGCAAAAAGGTCCCAGGGGTGCAAATATATAGGTTGTTATTGGTAGCCCCTATGGGGACTGGCAGTCTACAGGAGGCTCTGTTTGGTAGTACACATAGGGTTGCCACCTTTCCCTGCTGCTGAAGCCGGGCAGGGGGGTGGTCCAGTGATGTCACGGGGCGGTCCCATGACGTCAGTGGGCGGTCCCGTGACGTCAGTGGGCGGCCCCATGACGTCACGGGGCGGAGCTATGACGCCGCGATCGCCGATTGGCCGATCGCGGCGTCAATCAAGCTAATCCCGCCCGGTTTTCCTTATATGGAAAACCGGGCAGGAAGCATTGAACCGGGCAGCCCTTCAAAATACCGGGCTGTCCGGTTCAAAACCCTAAGTACACATGACTTTAATGCAACTAAAGCGTTCCTTCAAACCAGAAACTGAAAAATAAGCACCTGCTTTGAGGCCACAGGGAGCAACATCCAAGGGGTTGGAGAGCAACATGTTACTTGCGAGCCACTGGTTGGGGATAACTGTGTTATAAAATGACTAATTCTAAGTAATTTTCCAATTGGCCTTCATTATTTCTTTTTCATAGGTTTTGAATTATTTGCCTTCTTCTTCTGACTCTCTCAAGCTTTCAAATGGGGTCAGTGACCCCATCTAAGATAAAACAAATGCTCTGTAAGGCTACAAATGTACAATTTCTAGTTTTTTTTACTCCTGTTACTATGCAGACCCTCTACTGTTCATATTCCAGTCTATTATTCAAATAAAGGCATGCTTGCTATGGTAATTTGGACCCTAGCAACCAGATTGCTGAAATTGCAAACTGGAGTGCTGCTAAATAAAAAGATAAACAACTAAATAAGACACAGATAACACAGATAATAAAAAATGAAAACCAATAACATATTGTCTCAAACTATCACTCCCTATATCATGCTAAAAGTTTATTTAAAGGTCAACAACCCATTTAAGACCACCAATGCCTTATGCCAGTGTGATAGTGGCACCTACAGTATATTTAATGCTTAATATGAATGCACAAATGGGAATATATTTTTATTAAAGTAAGTTTAGTTCAATCTAAACACTGATCTGTAAATTATATTTACACACAGTCAGCCTGTGATAAATGAGGGTATTTTTTCTGACCACCTAATTCATACAAATAAATTTTTCCCTTGCAGTTTTGCACAGCTTAATTTCATTTCTGCCGCCCCCATTTACATTTGTACCATTGCTTGGGAAACCTGTGTTCTAGTAAGGAACTGTTAGGACATGCTGGCACGTTTACAATATCTTGTTTTATCACACTTGGCTCGTTCCTGCGAGTGCACTCTGGCAGGCTTCCACGGCTTTGTCTGGTTCTGATCACAGAAAACTGGCAAGTAATAAAAAGGACTCAGAAATCTAAAGCCTTTCAGAATAGATACTGCTGCATTAGTAAACTGCGAAGTTCTGAAACCCAAGGGATTGTATTGTGCAGACTTGCAGATTTGTTTTAATACAAATGAGCGATAAAATATATGAAACATTCGGGTAAGATTACACTATACAGAACTCCTGCGATATGCATATAGTTATATATATTTTATTTTTTTTTAATTCAAAGATGAATTAAAAGTAAACCAGTGGGCCTCTTTAGTATCAAATCTCAATGGCACTTTCCCTACATCGAGGCTCATTCATTTATGTATGCATAACAGTGATACTTCCTCTATTTTGTTAACGATGCCATGTTGATTTACTGTAGAAGAAACATATTAGCGGTGCATTTGTTCAACATGTTTTAATGTTTGTATATTTCCAAAGTAGTGAATTGCCGCACCTCCTTGCCTCTCCTATGATCCCTGCTTGGCGGCGCAGATGCCTCTAGACGATCTGCGCTTGTCAGTCACATGTAATTGTATGTAGGAAAAGAGTCGCACAACACCAATATTGTCGCAGGTGGGGAGCTTGCCCTTTTTCTTTATTGCCACCTCATGTGCATCAATGTTTCGGGGGGGGGTTCACCCTTTCTACATCAGGAACAATGAAGGAAAGGTGAACCCCCCCCCCCAAAACGTTGATGCACATGAGGTGGCAATAAAGAAAAAGGGCAAGCTCCCCGACTGCGACAATATTGGTGTTGTGCGACTCTTTTCCTACATACTATTATATGTTACTGTTTGTATATTACCCACTGGACTCTGACTGCACTTAAAGGGGTGGTTCACCTTATTGAATTTATTTTTTAGTATGCCATAGAACAGCCTATTTGAAGCCATCTTTCAGTTGGTCTTCATTCTCTCTTTTTCATAGTGTGTTTTAATTATTTGCCTTATTCTCTTCTTCTGACTCTTTCCAGCTTTCAAATGAAGTATCACTGGCCCCATCTAAAAAAAATAAATGCTTTGTAGGGCTACAAATCAATTGTTATATAAAAGGAGAAGAGCATAGCAGCAATTCCACTTAATCAGTTACTATACCGTTACTATACCGATGGGAAGAAAGTAAATTAGGACAAAACGCAAAAAGAAATAACCCATAACTCTGCACAAGTATCAAACATTTAAAGACAATCTTTATTAATATAAATAGCACGCCAGTAAAAATCCATGTAAAAATCCATCCACTCTCCACCCTACCTCCTCCAAGTACACAACCCTCCATGATCAATACTTATCCATAAAGTTGGTGAGTTGTTAATGCCGAGTCAGTATCCATAGGGAGAAGAAGGAGGTGGAGAGTGTGACACCACTCCATTCTCTAATATTTGATACTTCTGTATAGTTATGGGGTCTTTGTTTGCATTTTGTACAAAGGTTTTGTTATTACTACTTTTTATAACTCATTTATCTATGCAGGCCTCTTCTATTCATATACCAGTCTCTTATTCAAATCAGTCTTGATGTCTGTAGGCAGAGAATTTGTTCCCCAGTTGCTGTTCCCCTCCTGATCTGTCTGCACTGGAAGCATTGTTTCTGCTTGGAGCAGGCAGAAATTCACTAAAGCGCGAAACGTATAATGCTAGTGCTAATTCACTGGCGTGATGTCAATTCGCAACTTCATAAATTCACTAACACGGACTCTGGCAAATTTTCACTAGCAAAGTAGATAGACTTGCACAACTTCGCACCCTAACGCCAGGCAAAGTTGCACACTGACGAAGGATCGTAATTACGCAAATTCACTAAGATGACCATTTTACTGAACGTTACCACTTACGCTAGATGTTACTTCGCGAAAATTCATCTGGCGAAGTGCGGCGAACGTTAGCGAAGGAAACGCTAGCGCATTTTCGCAGCTTAGTGACTTTGCCCCAGAGAATTTCAGAGCAGAAATGTGACATTTTGCAGTTTGCACCAAAATCTGCCTTCTGTTGAAAAAGGCAAGGAGAGCAGCAGGGTAGCGGATTCGCTGTCTGCGGAGAATACGCAGTATTAACATAATTTGACTTAGAATCTGTCCTCCAAGCCCACGTGGCAGATCTGTTATGAATAGTAGGAAAATCAGCTGAAGAATCCTATGCATGATTCTGTATTAGCAATCTGGATCAGATAAGAGGTATCTACACCACAGGCTTCAGAGGCAGACCTGTCTCTTTGGAAAGAACAGGGATTATCAGAGGGGTCATAAAAGATATAAGGATCACTCCTGGAATTTTGGTTCGTTGGAAGTATGCATGTGGTCCCCAGCAGTGTCTTTGATAGGCTTTTAACCTTGTTATCCTTATCACTTCCCTGGAGTTTTCCTGTAGCTGTGGCAGGGGGAGACACTCTCCAGCAGCCAAATGGAAACACAAGTCCAAGTCTACAGGGACATTGTTGGGAATTGTTAGTCTGTAGCAGGGATCCCTAACCTTTTTTTACCAGTGAGCTATTTTCAGATTTGAAAAAAAGTTGGAGAGCAATACAAGCATGCAAAAAGTTTCTGGGGTGCCACTTATAAACTGTGGTTGACTACTGGTAGCCCCTATGTGGACTGACAGCATACAGGAGGTTCTGTTTGGTAGTGAACTTTGGTTTCTATGCAACCATAACCTGTTTCCAACCAGAAATTCAAAAATAAGCACCTGCTTCGATGTCACTGGGAGCAACATCCAAGTAGTTGGTGAGCAACATGTTGCTTGCGAGCTACTGATTGGGAATCACTGGTCTATAGTATAGTGGAGCTCCACAATGCTGGACTTGCCATGGATTGCCTAAGAAGCACTCTGTATATATGCAGCACTATGCAATGCAAAAAGTTATGCCTCGGTGCAAACCGGGAAACTGTTAAGCGACCACTTTCAACTGTGGAAGAAGGTTTGAAAATTTTATAGTATGCCACTAGTAAATCTTCTTACTGAAAAAGTTGTTATGTATGCTCCAAAAGATTCCAACACCATCAAGCATTTCTTAAAAGTGAGCAACGCGCAATGAAAATTCGCAATGCAATAACAGTTTAAGGAAGAATATTACATTGCGAAATGCGTATTTGTGAAAAATGTTTTGCTCTTTGCGACTTTTATTACATTCCCCCAATTAGTGTTTTGCAGAAATTCTAAGAAATTTTTCAATTGCCATTCCTTTTTCAATTTTTTACAGTTTTTGAATTATTTGCCTTCCTCTTCTAAATCTTCCCTGCTTTCAAAAGGGGGGGGGTCACTGACCCTGTCTAAAAAAAAAACAAATGCTCTTTAAGGCTACAATTTTATAATTATTGCGACTTTTAATTTTTTTTCTATTCAGTCTCTCTGCTATTTATATCCCAGTCTCGTATTCAAATCAATTCATGGTTTGTGGGGTAATTTGGACCCTAGAAACCAGATTGCTGAAACTGGAGAGCTGTTGCATATGAGCTAAATAACTCAAAAACCACAAATAATAAAAAATAAAAACCAATTGCAAATTGTTTTCAAATAGCACCCTCTACATCATACTAAAAGTGAATTTAACATGCCTCAAATACAAAGCTATAAATAAATCTCATACTTAGGGGCCATAAAGCTTTTGGAAGCTGGAGCGGAAACCAGGAATCTTACTATTAGGGGCAAATTTACTATTATTCCCCAAAAAATATTAGTTTTCCCTCCATATTCGATTAGCATTCGATTTTCGAATGCTAATCGAATAGTTTTAGGCTACCCTTTTATTCATTCATTCGAATGAATTATTCGATCATTCTAATGATTCGTACGATTCGAACGATCGAACTTCGATCTATTCGTGTGAATTTTGTAAATCGGCCCCTTAAAGTCTAGGTGAATCATCACAAAAAGGATCCATGTGCTCTCCTTTATCCCAAAATGCCTGTGCTGCAGGTCTCTGTACATTTACCCCCAGTTGATCTTTTGTTCAAGTGCCTCAAAATAATTCAGATAAAGTAATATTTTGAACATATGTCTCTACAATTCCAATGTTGGTATCAGAGATTAAGTCAGTGAGATGATACATGAATAGCCAAGGTTATCAGATATAAGGATCAGATATGAATTATCAGTGTCGGACTGGGATGCCAGGGGCCCACCAGACAACCCTAGACCAGGGGCCCACCAGAAAACCTTAGACCAGAGGCCCAACTTTCCAAACTATTATTCCTTCTCTCCTCACCTCTTTATTCTCCTAATCTTTTAGATCTACTTACTATACTCTAGTCTTCCATTATTAAGCCTCTTTTTCCACATAAAGAAATAGGGAATGAACATGAAATAGGCCAAATTGTTAGAAGCAAGAGGGCCCACTGACACCTGGGCCCACCGGGAGTTTTCCTGGTATCCCTGTGGGCCAGTCCGACACTGTGAATTATTACCCTCTATAGAACAGAGATTGGAAAAGGGCAGTGAGTATTATCTACCACACTGAGTTCTAGAGTCCCTTTATGTCTCTATGCTTTGTTAGAGATTGCCCATTGCACTCGACCCTCTGATTCTATCCCACTGTAAACATTTGCCTAAAACTTCTTGTTTGCTTTCTGAAACAATATATGTCGGAGATGCCGGCTGAAACATGCTTAAAAGATTATTTCTGAGGAAATGGCAGCAGCTGGCGGGATGTTAACTTTGGCTTCTGAGATCACAGCCTCACGTATTTGGTGGGTTTCCTGACACAGCTGTGGCTTTCTCTTTTTGATGAATATCTCATTAAGAACACCCTCTGTATTTGTTAAAATCAAGGTTAAATATGACTTGGGTCTTTTTCAATACTTTTTTCTAGCTACTTCACTTGCTGACTACTAAAAGCAATTTGTTTCTTCACTGTCCAGGTTCTTAATGGAACTGTTTCACCTATCACTCTGCCGTTCCTCTATAGAGTCTGACATTGCCTATTTCACTATATTCAACAGTATCATTTCTGGCTATTTATTTCATTTTTAAGGTAAAATCAGAGGGGTATACATATGGGTAGATTTACTAAGGGTTGAATTCAAGGGTTAAGAGATCCTCAAATTCGATCATGGGAATATATGGGAATACTGTGGGAAGTAAAATCCTTTGAATTCGAAATTCGATCAAACTATTGAATAGAAAAAATTCGATCGATCGTTCAAATCGTTCAAATCGATCGATTTTAACCATTCTTTTATTCAATCAAAAATAATGAAACCCAATTCGGTAGCTTTGATCTGGCGAAGTAAGCAGTCGAATAAAAATTTAAAGGGGAAGTACTTTGACTGTCGAATTGTCAAATATTCGAAAAGATTTTTATTCAAATTATTTGAATCATTTGATTCGATCGAATTCCCAAAATTCACTGGTAGAAGTGGTCCTCAAAAACAATCGAAAATTCGAATTTGAATCTTTTTGAAAATTCGATCAAACTTCGAATCCTTCATGTGAATTTAGTAAATCTGCCCCTTAATGTTAGGACACTCCTTAAGGATAGTGCAATTTTCTGATAATAGGAGACCCGACCAGGGGGCATAGTCATGTTTAAGTATTATAGATCTTTACAAATTCACATTTTAAATGTTATGTTATTTATTTTTAAGGGTGAGTGCTGCAAATGGAAGGCATTTATTCATAATAATAATAATAATATAGGGTTTATTATCCAAAGTTTGCAATTCTGTATCTTGTAAATAGGTTTCTTTTTATAATGGAGAACCTGGGACAATTAGGGCCCTGGCCACCCCAAGAGGCCCTGATAACATTGTTGCGCCCCATGATTTCTGACGGCAGCCCTGACTAAATACGTATTCATTGTTGCTGTGTTTAAGTGTCTCCAAAATGTGTCTGGGGATGAAAGGTCATTAAAGCACTGATTGTTTTACAAATGGTCTATCCAGGGCTGGACTGGGATTCAGAATAGGCCCTGCCATCTCTGCTACAAAGAGGCCCAAACAGGCCCCACCAGCCCACTAAACAGTCACTTTCTATGGCAACATGCAGCAGCCCATCGGGCATTTGCCAGAACCCACAGATTGCCAGTCCGGGCCTGGGTCTATTTAAGGCTAGTGACTTACGCTAAGATTGGGGAGATTTAATCGCCCAGCAACAAATCACCTCTTCTTCAGGAGACTAATCTCCCGAACAGCCTTCCCGCTGGCTAGAATCAAAATCCGAAGAAGAGGCGATTTGTCACTGGCTGATTAAATCTCCCCAAATCTTAGCATGTGTCGCTAGCCTAAATCTTTGTGACAGCACAATTAGCTCCATTGCACCAAAAAGAATAGCATTGTAAAGGGATCCTGTAGCAGTTATATGCAACCTGCAGGTGATACCAAAACTTCAAGATTCCAAACAAAGCCTGGACATCACTCCTTCAAACCAGTGTCGGACTGGGATCCCAGGGGCCCACCAGAAAGTCTTAGGCTCAGGGCCCACTTTCCAAACAATTTTATCTCCACTCCTCACTCAACCTTTATGTTCTCCTATTCTCTTTTCACTACATAATGGAAGAACTATACTCTCTTCTTCCATTATTAAGCCTCTTTGCTCCCATAAGTAGGGAATAACCATAAAATATGCAAAGCAAGAGGCCCACTGACACCTGGGCCCACCGGGAGTTTTCCTGGTATCCCTGTGGGCCAGTCCGACACTGCTTCAAACAACTAGAGTTAACCTAGCTTTATTTAGGTCACAGCTGTAAGTGCTGTGTCTTGTAATCTGACATTTATGGGCCCAGGGTTGTCGAGCAATCTTAAATTGCCCCCCATTATCTAAGGGTATTTACCCTTTAATTGTATTTCATTTTCTGCTAAATCTCTGAAGCAGAGCCTATAACAGTTGCACCCTTGCCTAATGCAGCTGCAGTATAGACTTGGTACCTGAATCTGATCATGCCTCATGAAAGATTTTAAGCTGTTTAAAATGTGTTGAGCTGAAACTGGCTGATGATTCAGTTGCTCCTGACCATGTCATTAACTTATCAACCCAAGTCTAACTGTTGGCCTGAGTGATACTGTATTTGGTTGGTGTCAATCCAGATATCTATTGGGAGGCTGTAAAAATCCTGCCAGGCCTCTCTCAATGGATCTGCATGGTCTGATATTTGACCTGGGTTGACCTGGGTTAAAGTATTCAACCAACCCAATTTGCCCCACCATGGGGGTGGACAAATCAAACAAAGAACCACTCATTTGGCAACCATACCAAAGGAGAGTATGGTTGTTCTGCAAATAACCACTGTATATGCCCAAATTGAATCTGCTTCACCCAGTTTGGATCAAGTACAAGGTACTGTTTTATTATTACAGATAAATAGTAACCATTTTTAAAATAAAATAATTATTTGATTAAAGCAGAATCCATGGGAGATGGCATTCCCATAATTCAGAGCAGGCCCGGAACTAGGGGTAGGCAAAAGTGGCAGCTGCCTAGGGCACAATAATAGGGGGGCACTGGGCAGCTACCTCTAAATTGTCTTCTGCCTCCCCCTAGTCCACACCTCTCCCCTTCCTTCTCTTCTGACACCCTCCCCTCTGTCTCTGTCCCTCTCTCCCCTCCATCGCTCTCCCATCCATCGCTCTCCCCTTCTCTCAGTGGCTCATCCCTCCCCTCAGTACCTCTCCTCAATTGCTCACCCCTTCGTCCATTGCTCACCCCCACCTCCATTGCTTACAACTCCCTCCATTTCTCACCCCCTCATCCATTGCTCACCCTTCCCTCCATTGCTTACCCCTCCCTCCATTTCTCACCCCTTCATCCATTGCTCGCCCTTCCCTCCATTGCTTAACCCTCCCTCCATTTCTCACCCCTTCATCCATTGCTCACCCTTCCCTCCATTGCTTACCCCTCCCTCCATTTCTCACCCCTTCATCTATTGCTCACCCTTCCCTCCATTGCTTACCCCTCCCTCCATTTCTCACCCCTTCATCCATTGCTCACCCCTTTCTGTCATGCGTGCATGCTCTCGGGGGTCGGGGCTTACCAGCTAGGGTGGCTAGCTGGTCTGGCCCAGCCCTGCTTCAGAGCTCTCTGGATAACAGGTTTACGGATAATGGATCCTATACCAGATAACAGACCCCAGGGACAAAATAAGTGTAATCTAAGTGACCACATTTAAAATGGCCCAGGGACTATATAGTGTGATGTTATTGAACTAGATGTTTAATTGTTAGATAAAATAAGAGGATCATATAATTATCTCTCTAATGCTTTATTCACCAGTAGGTCTTTCCAGCTGACACAAGATCACCCATTCCGTTTCGAAGAAAGGAGATTCTGGCTAAATATTCAGAAGGGTTTTTTTACAGTGAGAATTCTCTCCCTGAATCAGTTGTACAGGCTGATACATTAAATAGCTTTAAGAAGGGGTTGGATGGCAAATGATTGAATACATGGCTATAGAAAATAGCTCATAGTACAAGTTGATCCAGGGATTGGTCCGATTGCCATTTTGGAGTCAGGAAGGAATTGTTTCCCCCTCTGAGGTAAATTAGAGAGGCTTCAGGTGGGGGTTTTTTGCCTTCCTCTGTTTCAACTAGCAAGTTAAAAAAGAAAGTTAAAAGTGTAAACTCAATGGACGTGTGTCTTTTTTCAACCTAACTTACTATGTATGTACTATGTTTCAGCCTCCCAGGTAACTGTAGGACTTATTGAAAGATATTGTTTCCAAGATCTGAGCTTAAATTGTAATTGATCAGATGTATCCAATGCCACAAACGTTTTTTTCCCATTAATTAATTAACAGAATCTCTATTTTTAGGGGCAAATAAAAATAACTTGCAGATATAGTTCAAGTGATCGGTGCAATCATTAAAGCCATATGTTATTCTTCATGGCAATAAGTTCAAGCAAATATGCCAAAATTGTATGGTCTTTCATTCTATTAAAAGGTAGCACTGCATTTGGTAATATGATTTAAGATTACTGATGAGCATAAATGATAATTCTGAATTATCTGATCCAACTTGCTCCAAACATAAATTCACTTCAGGGTGTAGTGTACAAAAGAACTCCATGAAACTAACCTAGAACCCCAATTCAGTATTCCTATTATATATTAAAGGGAGATTTTGTTATAGCAATTTACACCCCTATATATGGATTTTATTTGCTCATTAATAGGAATTAGCAGCCTAGTGTCACTGTAAAAGCCCAGCAAATGTTCACCTGCTTTAACCTAAAATAGGCTGATATCCAGGCCCAGATTTTTGGCAAGACCACAAAGGCCCAGGCCTAGGGCAGCAAAGTTTCAGGGGCACCATGCTGCCCAGGCCCAGCCACATTCTAGGAAGCACTGGGGAGCCTCGGGGGGGGGGTGAGAAAATGGGGTGCCAAAGAAGGAAAACCAGGCCTGCTGATATCTGCTTGCTTATTCCTTCTGTAGGTCAATGAAGAATAACGAAACTCCCTTCCAACAATTGAACTCATTTATCAATAATATTTCTTGAAGAAATAAAGAAGCAACAAAATGTTGTTAGAAAACTGAGCGACTTTATGGGATTATCGTAAGAAAAACCCAACTCGTTCAGATTATCCATTGCAGATCCCGATTTCAAGAAACTACTTGGATATTTGCTATTGACTTCTACATGACGTATTTTCAGATTATTCGCAGCTTTGGTTTATGACATATTTCTAAAAAGTCTTGTTTTTTTTATCCCACGCTTTCCCCCTCAAAACCTCAACTAGAAAAAAATTGAGGTTTAATTAATGGGGCCCTTAGATTTGTCTTCTTTGGTATAATTCTTATGGATTCTTTTAAAATACATACGAATAATTCAGAGAAACAGAAATGTATATCATCCTGGGACTGCAAAGCCTAAAACTATCACTTGTAAGTGGATGTTCAAGGGACATCGTTTCCATTAAGGTAACGCCAACCTTGTCTCACTGCAAATTTCCTTTATACAATTTACATCATTAAAAGAAAAACTAAGAAGGACTTTGTTTTCCATTTGTTTTTTAGCTTGCAATAAGATACACTTTTCCTGAGACAAAGTATACCATGTTCATAAACAAAACATTAAAATACATGTATGGGTGACAGTTATCCAGAATGCTCTGGACCTGGGGTTTTCCATAATTTGGGTCTCCATATCTTATGTCTACTAAAAATAATTTACACATTACTTAAGCCAAGTAGGACTGTTTTGCCTCCAGTAAGGATTAATTGTATCCTAGTTGGGATCAGATACAAGGTACTGTTTTATTACTAAAGAGAAAAAAGAAAAACGTTTTTAAAAATTTGAATTACTTGACTAAAGTAAAATCTATGGGAGATGGAATTCCCATAATTCAGAGCTTTAAATGGTTTCTGGATAACAGATCCAATACTTGTATGCATCAATACAAAAGCCCAAGTCAGCACTCTAAGATTTCTGCTTTCATCACTATAAAATAAGAAACAGTATTAGAAAGAGCAGTAGCTGTGGATAAGGGGAGAGGAGGAACTAGCGTTCAGATTAGCCTAAACAAGAACAAAACCACAACACCAGCACAAAATTAAGGGGGACATTTTTCAAAGATCAGGTTTGTGAGGTTTTTTCTTCCTCTAATACATTCACAGTTCAAATGTTTGCTTATTTAAAAAAAATACTCAAATGTAAAAAACTTTTTTTCGAATACTCAATAGCTTGAGGTTTTGAGTTCAAGCCATTAAAAAAAAACCAAAAATCATGAAGGCTAAAAACATCTTCAAATGGTTCAAAGGGCCTCTGCCATAGACCTCAACAGGTTTTAGTTGGTTGTAGAATATTTTTGTATTCAAGCTTTTTGCAGCTTCAGGGCAAAAAAAAGTTTTTACTGAAACTACCATAGAAAAACTCTAATCTTTTGGGAAAAAACGCAACTTGATCTTTGATAAATAATCCCCTAAGTGTAAGACATAATAAAAATTAGGGATGCACCAAATCAGCTCTCTGGGATTTGGCCGAATCCCTGAATCCTTTGTGAAAGATTTGGCTTTCTAAATCCAAATCCTAATTTTCATTTGCAAATTAGGGGCAGGAAAGGGAAATGTTGGAAAAAAATATTTTTTAGTTCCTTGTTTTGTGACAAAAAGTCAGGTGATTTCCCTTTCCACACCTAATTTACATATGCAAATTAAGATACAGATTCAGTTTCGGTCATGCACAAGGAATCCTGGATGTATCCCTAATAAATATTTATAGCCATTGTTTAATGTAGGGATTCACATTTGGTTCGGGATTTGGTTCGGGATTTAGATTTGGCCGAATCCTTGTGTGTGTCGAACCGAATCTGGATCCTAATTTGCATACGTAAATTAGGCGTTGGAAGGTAAATCACGTGACTTTTCATCTCAAAACAAGCAAGTAAAACATCTTTTTTCCACTTTTTCTTTTCCCGCCTCAAATTTGCATACGCAAATTAGCATTCTATCCAGTTCGAGATCTTTCATGAAGGACTCTTAGATAGTATACATATAGTAGATTCAGCGGATCCCTAGTTGAAAGACATTGCACAGCAATATACAATAAAAGTTTATGCCTCCTACTTCTTTAGGTGCATCAATAATTCTTCCTAAACCATTGAAAAAATATTGCCCTAAGCCTAAATACTCCATATCTTGTGAGTTTCATGGAAATTATCAGAAAAGAAGTGGAGGAATTTCCGCAATAGTATTACCATTCCAGAATTGACAAGATGTTATCTGCTAACTGTATCAGCTGTTCATTAATCATTCATTTGTCTAAAGTTTGTTCATGTCAGTTTGTGCTAAGCTCTTTCTTAGCCACCGAAATCAAATACGTCACCCCATTGTGTAGAGGGATCACAACAGATAAACTCTTTCTTATACAGAAAATCCTGTTTATTATAGGAGGATTTCTTAGCAAACACACAGAAATCCTAAGACCCTATATGGAAGACCAACCAGATATCTAACACTAGTACAACACTCTTTATTGACTTCTTTTTATTTTGCCAGTTTCTATTTCTGTAAAGATTAAAAGTGTCATAATGTTCCTGAAAACCCTTTATTTCTAGAGGATTTCAAACACTGAAAACAATATTGATGGGTAGTATAATATTGTTGATTTCATTTTTATTTTTTATTTTGCCCAAAATAAGTTTTTTTCAATCCCCATAGGACAAAATGTGATTTCATATAAGGTGTGTGCTTGCTAAGAGTCAGGGCCATATTGGATGAAACATGTTGTATTATAAATGTGTTCCATTGGCAAAATATTTACATATTTGGATGGTTTTCTTCTAACATAGACACTTTGTTTATTTAGGCTGTCTGATAACAATCATAATGTATGTCCTCTTTGGGTGCTGCTTTATAATTCTAGTTGACTCTCTGCTGGGTTTGGCACTGGAAGAAATGATCCATGTTCTGTGATGTCACCGCTGTTTCTTTTTATTGCGGGTTCAGCCACTGGAATTTTACTTTAGCTCTCGCTATACTGCTTTTCTAAAATACTTCAGACCATGTTTGTTGATGTGGCACACACTACTCAGTCTATTGTCTCTTCTACCTTCCTGGGAATCAGTAATCTCTGCTTGCATATTTCTTCTGGCAGGGGAATGCCCAATACCATCTGTGATGAATGCCATTGGTTGTTCGCCTTTAAATGAACCTTTAGTATGATGTAGAGAGTGATCTTCTGAGACAATTTGCAATTGGTTTTCATTTTTTTTATTATTTGTTATTTTTTAGATTTTTATTCAGTAGCTCTCCAGTTTGCAATTTCAGCAATCCAGTTGCTAGAGTCCAAATTACCCTAAAAACCATGTATTGATTTGAATAAGAGACTGGAATATCAATAGGAAAGGTTCTGAATAGAAAGATGAGTAATATAAAGTAGCAATAACGATAAATGAGTTGCCTTACAGAAGGTTTGTTATTAGACGGGGCTATCGACCCTCCATTTAAAAGTTAGAATCAGTAAGAGTTCGATAACAAAAAATAAATAATGAAGACCAATCGAAAAGTTGTTTAGAATTTGTCAATCTATAACGTGCTAAAAGTTAACTGAAAGGTGAACCACTCCCTTTAAAAAAGCCACCTTTGTAACCTGTGTAAAAACAAAAATGGAAATGGAATTTAGGTGCAGATTGTTGCACTTTAGTCTGAAATGAATAGATGCTTTACAAGAACAGAACTTGCTTTTAAATGTCTGGCACTTTAGAAAGCATAAATATCTATCTCTTGGCCAGGTTTATTCTTGCAAATGGGGCCCAATGTGAAACACTATTACCAAAAATGGAAAATATAGTTCTCTTCTCGAATGCAAGATTACAACTGATACATAGTAGAGAGTGATCTATCATTATTTGGTTCTCATATTTCTAAAGAGGATAAACAGGGAACACCTTATTCTCCAACAGCCAATTGGGAGACCTAACCTAGAGACCTGTCCACACCCACTAGGCCCAATAATTGCACCAGCAAAAGCAGTCAGACCAGCTATACAACTGCCTCCCCATAGGGACACCAATTTTATCATTTGTTATTTATAACCAGGGCTGTCCAACTGGCAGCCCCCCTTGTGTGCCCCCCCACATGAAAGTCTGCTTGCTGTGCCTGCTTACCATGTGTAAGCTTTACAGGGTATCACTACAGAGATATACTGACCCCTGCATTGTTTAAACCTCAAAATGTAATCCCCTGTATTGTTCATACATGTTCATACATGTAATCCCCCCTGCATTTTTCACATGTATAACATTTTATTGTTCCCACCCTAAAGCCCTGTACTGTTCACACCTGAGACCCAGACTGAAACTGGCCATATTACTCACCTGTTTACACTCATGCAAACTGCACCAGCACTATGTCACTGTATGTAGAACATCTTAGAGTGGTTTCCTTGTCTACTGCTGTTCTGCCTTCCCTATGCTCCCTGTGTGTGCCATACTCTGCCTACCCTATGCATTCTGTGTGTACCATACTCTGCCTACCCTATGCTCTCTGTGTGTGCCATACTTTGCCTTCCCTATGCTCCCTGTGTGTGCCATACTCTGCCTTCCCTTTGCTCCCTGTATGTGCTATACTCTGTCTGCCCTATGCTCCCTGTGTGTCAAACTCTGTTTTCCCTATGTTCCATGTGTGTGCCATACTCATCCTTCCCTATGCTTCCTGTGTGTACCATACTTTGCCTACCCTATACTCTCTGTGTGTGCCATACTTTGTAAATAGAGAAGAATTTGTATCGGAGCTCACCCGGCAATGGACGTCCTCCATTCCAGACGCTGCCCTCACTGGAAATCAGCCACTCAAAACTGACACTTAGGGGCAAATTTACAATCCCTGTGTGTGTCATACTCTGCCTGCTCTATGCTCCCTGTATGTACCATACTCTGCCTTCCCTATGCTCCCTGTGTGTGCCATACTCTGCCCTCCCTATGCTCTGTGTGTGTGGCATATTCTGTCTTCTCTATGCTCCCTGTGTGTGCCATCCTCTGCCTGCCCTATACACCCTACATGTGCCATACTTTGCCTGCCCTATGGTCCTTGGGTGTTCCATACTCTGCCTTCCCTATACTCAATGTGTGTGCCATACTCTGCCTACCCTATACACCATATGCGTGCCATACTTTGCCTGCCCTATGGTCCTTGGGTGTTCCATACTCTGCCTGAGTATGTGGGGGTCTGTTAGCATTTGCAAATTGTTGTTAGGGGACCCTAAGGTATTTAATCATGTGCTGGGGGTGCTGTGTTATCCACAGGGGTGGTGGAGGCATATGAATTTAAAGGTACGTATGTCTTAATATGACAACATTTTTCACATATGTGTGATGGTTGATATCCCTGCAGTGACCACCAACCATATGGTTTTTTTGGTGTGCTACCACCATTAATGTGGACATGGTCTTGTAGTAGCATAGGTGTGGTTTAAAAACAGGGAGTTGTTAACACTCGCTTCCATTATTGGCCCTCGATACCACAGAAGTTGGACAGCAATGATTTATATAATTAAATATAATTACAACTTTATAATAATATAACACTAATAAAATAACACTTTAACCATTTACAAGTACATTGGTAATTTCACTAGTGGAGCTTAGATATTACAGTACCATTTTATTTGGATCAAATGAACCTGCCCCTTGACTGTTGAACAAAATCATAGCAAAAACGCACACAAACACCGGACAAACACATACACTTCACAAGTTCACACACTGACAGTGTTCTACACTATACTAATAAACAGGTAAGTACGTTTTACAAAGGGATTCAATTATTTCCCAAGAATGGAAGAAGATATATGAGCAGAGTTCAGCAGGTATACCAACTAGAATCACAGAAATATAATGTGCAATGATCTCCTCTGGCAGTCTGCTGGCATCTGCTGGTAGTTTAAGTGTGTTGCAAGTGGTGTGTTTTACTACTTGTTCTTATGCATACACTATGCTGACATGACAGAATTACATAGGGGAATCTTCTCTTCAATTAATAATTTTTTTCATATTCTCAGTACCACCCCCATTACTACATATTTACATTTTTTCTGCTGTTGTATCTAGTCCATTACTTCTCCACACCATCATTCATCTATAGTAATTGCCCCTTCTTGCTTGGTATGTTGGAAACATTCCCCACCCCATACGGTGTATAACAAATAAATGCAGTATAAGTATAAAGGTATGAAGCTCTCATTATTATCATTACTGTATATCTCATTATTATCTTAAACAGTAAGATATCCTGCTGTAAACAAAATCTGCTCCTTGCTTCTTTCCAAGCTGTAAGCCATTAACCTACACTAGTTTTATCCATTTTGTCTTGCTGTGTATCTGGATTTTATCTCCTAGGGATGGCACATGAACATCAAGCAACAGCACAATATCTATCCAACAAAAACAATGTGTGTACATAACGGTTATTTTGTTATATAAATGAAATACCATTAAATGAATATGTAAATAATGCTTTTCATGCATCACAAGATAAAATGTGTCCCTTACTCTCGGATGGGCCCTAAATGAAAATGATGCCCATAGACTACAATGGCTACAAAATTTGTCACGGGTCAAAAAATATTGTCAGCCATTGACTTCAATGCATTTCAGTGAATTGTCCCAGTTTTGAGAACTTTTGGGGAAGTTGAACACATCAGATTGACCCATCAATAGATGCTTGTATTTTCAGTTCTGCAACGTGTGTAAATATTTTCCCCAGGCTCCTCATTCCTTGGAAAGAATGTTCAGGTATATCATGTATAGCTTTCCACAGTTTCATTCTTCTTTGTATCATAGAGTTTTAGCATGGATTATCATCTCTGCCACTGTCTTTGTGTCTTTGGGATTTCTCTGCTCTTTTCTCCAATGAAATAATGAAAGAGCTTTATTCTACTGTTCTCCTCACTGGGTGCTAATGTGATTGTTACAGTTATAGATGTGTCTCCAGCCACAGCTCCAGATGTTGCTTTACTTTCCCTTTCACTCCAATCAGCTTTTTACTCCAAGGTTCTGTTTTTTGCTGCCACCACCATGTTAGAATGGGTTACATTCATCAAGGAGGTACACTCTCAGGATCAAGAAGCACACACTTTAGTAGATGATTCCCAAGCCCGGATTTGTGGAAAGAAAATAGGGGCAGCGTGCTTTCCAGCCGCATTATGGGGACCTGTGCATCCCCGTTCAATAGCACCTTTCGTTGGTGCTTAAGCACAGCTCCGGGAGGGGGAAGGGTGTCTGCGCAGTCCTAGGACCGCGCAGACTTGGGGCACCCGCAAAACTAATCCGGCCCTGACGATTCCAAGAGAAGCTGTTAACTGTTGCACATTCTCTGCAACTACCAGCACTTTGAAAGTACAAAGGCATCTCTGCAATATATTAAGTGGGAAATGCTTTTCACTGGGTTAAACAAAAATGGAAAATCTTTAAAATGCTGCTTGATAAATATACGTCAGTATATTCCCCTTGTATTGAACCCCTTGGTTCAATAGAAGTGTTGGTGTTGAGGTGGGAAAGAAAATATGTGCTTTTAAGGCTTTCAAGTTAGCTGGGACAGCCGAATCATTTATACAAGGTACAAGGAGGCCAATAAATCATGCAAAAAAAAAAATCAGGCAAGCTAAAATCGATATGAAAAAGGATATTACAGTAAGCAGTAAAAAGAATCCAAAATTATTTTTTTAAAATATATAAATAGTAGACCAGCGCCTAAGGCAAACGCAGAAAGCACAAAAAAACAGGAACGGAATAGAGTGTAGTATTTTAGTTATTTTTAAAAACACCCTGTGTTGGAAACCAGTCATTCAACTAGTGTAAGTTCCAGTGTTGGACTGGCCCACAGGGATACCAGGAAAACTCCCGGTGGGCGCAGTTGTCGGTGGGCCCTCTCTTGCTTCTAACAATTTGGCCTATTTTATGTTCATTCCCTATTTCTTTATGTAGAAAAACAGGCTTACTAATGGAAGAATAGAGTATAGTAATTAGATCTAAAAGAATAGGAGAATAAAGAGGTTAAGTGAGGAGAGAAGGAATAATAATTTGGAAAGTTGGGTCCCTGGACTAAGGTTTTCTGTTGGGCCCCTGGCATCCCAGTCCGACACTGGTAAGTTCCCCTTTAAAGATAGAGAGTTTTTCTATTTTTTTTCAGGTGTGTGATAGAATATGAAAAAAAGAGAAAAACTCTCCGTGCAGCTCATGCCCGCATCACTGTGCTGGTGTTACTGTTCTGTGACTGTGCACATCAGATATTTGCCCGCAAATCATGAAAAATCATGGAAAACCACCAGAAATCAGGGGAATACTTAAGACTGATAAAAGATTGGGGGACAGAGCCTAAAACCTGGTAACTCAGGATCTGGGGAGTGAGGACAGACGGAGATCATGTCTGGGTGGCCAGGATCCCCTAGTGCCCACCGGCCCAGTCCAACCCTGGTGTTGAAGGATCTTCATATTTATCATTATTATATATCATTATTACACTTTATTTATACTGTATATGTTTCAGGGACGTGAAGGAGTTAACCATTCCCACTAGTGATGTGTGGGTCGGAGTTTATTTTTACCCAAACCTAACCCGCATCTGCACCAACTCAAGCCTGCCCTCACCCACCTCCTCCCCTCTATTTACAGCCCGCAGATGATGTCACAAAAGGGGCAGGGCAAATACATGCCTATAGAAATAGAAGCCAGAAGCAGGAAGCCAGCAGTGGAGAGGAGGCAGAACAGATCAACCTGATCCGGCAAAGAAAGTGCTGAGGTCTGCCTGAACCCTCCCTTAGCGCCAGCGATTTTTCATTTTAGCCATGCACAGAGTGAGGGACGGTGTTCGGGGAGATTGGTCACCACAAAGTCGAGGCAATTCAATCCCCCCAAAACGCCTAGTGTGTCCTTACCCTTAAAGTAATACAAATATAATGAAGTGTTGCCCTGCACTGGTAAAACTGCTGGGATTGCTTTAGAAACTCTACTACTGTTTATATAAATAAGCTGCTGTGTAGCAATGGGGGCAGCCATTTAAATTAGAAAGGCTCAGGTTACACAGCAGATAGCAGATAAGCTCCATAGAACATAATTGTTTTATTTGATATTCACTACTTACATTTTCCACCATTGCTACAAAGCAGCTTGTTTATATGAACTATAACAGTGTTCTGAAGCAAACACATCAGTTGTACCAGTGCAGGGCAACATTACACGATATTTGTATTACTTTAAAACACTTTCATTTTTTGTTGTTACTGTTCCTTAAAATGTTAGTGAAGTAAGGGACAAAGAGTACAGTGAATGAGCTTGAGATAGTGGCAGGTAGCTCCAGCTCTAGAGTATTCTAGAAAGATAAGGTGGGCTAGTAAGGGCAGTTTTGTGCTCCCTGAGGGACTTCTCAGGGAAATCTTAGTGTAATAACTTGGAGAATCCTTTAAGGATTTTGGAAACACTGAGAGCAGAAGCTTGTGGTTTGAGTAATACCTATTGTCAGTTTGGTGTATGATGTGCCACAAATATTGCTATATAAAGTACCTTCAATTGTTAAATTGTTCCTGCTTAGGAACCCCTGCACTTTAAACCCAAAGAGTCCAGTGACCTCTGCCCTAAAGTATGTGTTTGTATACTTATATCATTATAAAAACTCACTCTAATATCTTCTTTTGGATTTAGACTGTTAATAGAATTTCATAACTTGATTGAACCATAGGTAAGAAAATAATCACCTAAAATGGATTCAGCATTAGGCTGGAGACACAGGTGGGATTTTATTTTTCAAAAAAATCAGAGCAATAGACAATCCAGCACTACTGACCGTATCCAAATGCACGGGAATTAACCTGAATATGGCCCAGATGTGCAAGTGTTGCCTGGAAATGCTGGAGAAATATTAACATGTGTTCTAGTCATGTGCATATTCGCTTTAAATATAATGGGATGTGACTCCCAAATTTTTTTCCTGCTGGGTTACAAGATTGCTTTTGGGAAATGTATTCAATGCCTACTACCATATGCTTTGGAAAAGGCCTAATTTGTGTGGTGCTCAGCATGATTATAATAATATAGTCATGTTGCAAATCAGATACACGTGCATATTTGATTATTGTAATAGTCACCTGAAAAAGATTCAGATTTGGTGCACAGCATTTTCTATTTCTAAAGTATTCCTTGGCACCTGTTACAGTGTGTCCATATTACTGTATATGCATTTTATACAGTGGTTTTGGTTAATAACAAAGCTGTAAATGGGTAGAAGAAGCTCATATAAGCTATTTCAGTTCTCCCTGACAGATGAAAAAAATGATTATTTGTTTTCTCTGAGCCATTGTGCTTCCTCAACCGTCCCCATTAAAGTGAGCAAGTTGAATTAAACGTGTAAAATTCCACGTGAAAAGGTGATAAAATTGAAAACATTTAGCCATGTGACGTTTTACAGTATTTGTACTCACTACTATCTTGGAAGTACCTTGTTATTTGCCCTTACAAACAGTATATAGCTTGTAAAATGCAAAGCACATAGCCTGGTCATGTACAGTATGTTAGAATCAAAAGACGTTTGTTAGTTTCTCATAGCACTTTTAATAAGGTACCCATGCACACAGATACATAAAGTGCTAATATACAGTTTGGTGTTGTTGAATAGCCCATGACTTGATTTATTACAATGTAAAAGCAAGCACAATGGAACACTAACCATCTTGATAACTGTAACCCCTGCCAATGATCAGCCAATTGGGAATCAGTTGTGCCCACCGCCCACTAGAAAGATTTGAGTTATGCTGCCTATGGGAGTAAGTATGGAATGAATGTGGTGTCTCTTGTTCTCCAGCGATAGAATATTAAAATGGGAAATAATTGCTAGAGGCATCTGGGGAACTCTCAAAGAGACAAGAGCAGTGATGAAAAAAATCCAAATGGGCCTGTCCCAAATCAAATCGCACAACGTTTTGTAGCAGAAGTACAATATGAACCCATTTGTACCTTGCAGCTTTATCTGGATTTACTTTGCTGCCTTATAAATATTATTTGCGAAAAAAATATAATTAGTTAAATGCTAAAGCTCATTTTTGGTGCAAATGTTTCACATTCTTAAAGAAAAAGTAAAACTCAACAAAGAATTAGGCTAGAAATGCTGCATCTAGGCAACTGTAGTAGCCCAATGCTGCGGCCACCCCAGGTCTTTAGCAGTTAAAGGAATTGTTCAGTATAAAAATAAAAACTAGGTAATAAACTGTGTAGGTAAAAACTGTTGAAAATAAAAATAAAAAATCTTCAATATAGTTATTTAGCCAAAAATGTAATGTATAATGGCATGACTGGATGTCTAACATAAAAGAACAGAACCATATTTCCTGCTTTGCAGTTCTCTTGGTTTCCACTGATTGGTTACCAGGCAGTAACCAATCAGTGACTTGAGGGGGAGCCACATGGTTCATAATGGTTTGCTTTTGAATCTGACTTGAGGGGGGGCACATAGTTCATTACGGTTTGCTTTTGAATCTGAGCTACATGCTAAGGATCAATTGAGAATCAAGAGAATTTGACCCTTAATCCTGTTACCCCTGGTTGGTGCAGATTCAGGGCATCGTAGTTCACGGGCGCCATCTTCTTCTCTTCAAGAGAGCTGTGTTTTGGCATATGCTCAGTTGGAGCAATCTTCCCTTTTGTGACAATTAAGCATGTGCCGAAAGTCACGGAAATTGAAGAAGACCCGAAGATTACCGAGGAGAAAAAGATGGCGCCTATGAACTCTGATGTCCTGAATCTTCACTGAAGCGTAAGCAAAGTGTTAGGGGCATTTACCAGGGGTAACAGCTAGGCTGGGGGGAGCAGGGAGGGGGTCTATGTAGGGTAGGGTGATATGGTTTTTTAATTAAGGTTTGAATTCCCCTTTAAAGTCACTGACTAACTCAGAAAGCTGAAAAGCAGAAAGTTCTGTTTCTAGCCTTTCTATACTTTTACATTTACATCTACATTTTTGCCTAACAAACTATATTAGAAACATTTTTTATTTTGCAACTATGTGCCCATTTTTTATCTTTACACTGAACTGTTCCTACGCCTCTGAGAAAGATCCCAGTAGCTCCCTGTAATGTGGTATACAGCTGGAACTAATAACTTTTGTAGAAAAGGGTTGAATCAATCCTTTAGAGAACATGTCACACCTATAGAGAGAGTCATTAATTGCAATATGAAAGGTTCAAATACACTCACGATACTTTACAGAACTCATCAGCTTGCAGCCCTGCTTTCTTCTGATCACGTGACCCAGCGTGATATGGCAATAGTAACAACGAAGAAACTGTGATGCTGTTGCAAATGGTGTACCCATAGTACCTCCAAACTTTTTACTGTGCAGAATAAAACCAAACATTTCAGGAGCCTCACACTACTGTACCTTCCACAGTGGGATAGTGCACCATACTCAGCTTAGATTCATCACTTCTTCAATTTCTTCATTGTTACTACACCTATAGAGACTCAGAGAGTAGTTGAAAGCTTAGAGCAGTATAAACTGGCTTTACTCACAGTCCCTAGCAAAGCTTCTCCAGTCTCAGTTGTCACAAAAGTCCCAATCATAATATCATCAAATACAGTAAAGGATTCCCAGGCTGCTTGAACCTCTCCTGCTGCCAACTGTCCTGATTTTCCTAATGTAGATCAGTTGGCTCTACAGCAAACATGTTTTTTGCAAAGCATAAAGTTTGCAACAACATGAGCTAACTTGTACCCTTCTCACTCTTTGTTGGAGCATCGGCTAGATGGCCTTCCCCTATCTCTCATGGCGGCAGATTCACTAAAGCGCAAAGTGTCTAATGCTAGCGCTAATTCGCCAGCGTGACGTCAATTAGTAACTTCGCAAATTCACTAACACCGACTCTGGCGAATTTTCGCTAGCGCAATTTTGCACCCTAATGCCAGGCGAAGTTGCGCACTGATGAAGGATCGTAATTACGCAAATTCACTAAGATGACCATTTTACTGAATGTTACCACTTACGCTAGACGTTACTTCAGCAGGTCAGACCTGGCAACGTTCAATACAATAGATAGGAGTTTGAAAAAAAATGGAAATTTTTCTAAGTCCCAAAAAAACGCTGGCGTTTTTTACCTTTTGTAGGGTGATAGTCTGAAAAAGAGCAAAATTCTTTTGGGGGGGTTACCCTCCTTCCCCCCTGGGCTTGTGTAGTGTAATGTAGTGGCTGTAACATGTACTTCTATTACAATTTGAATATGCAAATGTATGATGTATGCAAATTAGGCATCCCTAGCGTAAATGCGCTTTGCTTGGTGAAGTAACACTTGCGCAACTACACTACCGTTCGCCGACCTGAGCGTAACTTCGCACTTTAGTGAATTAGTGTAGCGCTGGTGAAAATCCGCCTGGCGAAGTGCAGTGAATGTTAGCGAAGGCAACGCTAGCGTTTTTTCGCTGCTTAGTTAATTTGCCCCATGGTGAGCTCCAGAAATATGGCATATTCCTAGCTAACCTGACTACTTGCTTCACCTTGGTACCTCTATGAGGTGACCAACTTGATTCCCTGGTGTCATCCACTTTATCTTCCTTATGTCAGCCAAATAGCTATTAGCCCAGTAGTCTCTCCCTTAAGAAGATAGGCTTTTGCTAGGGAAATCTCCTTTTCAATGCCACAGAGGAGAACCTGCTCTAGAATCTCCCTAGCATCACCACCTGGTGACTGGAATAAAAATAGCATCTATTCACATAAAATATAATGCTCTGGGCAGCTGTCAGTTTCCTAAGCTTATAAACCAACAGATAATATACACAATACTATAAGGTAGAGAAATTCATAGTGATGGGCAAATCTACCCAGTTACGCTTCGCTGGAAATTCGCGAATTGGCGGAAAAAATAGCGAAACGAGTCGCGGCACATTTTTGACGCGTGTCGCGTCAACTTCGACGCGTCGTATTTGTTGCATCGTTTTCGTTGTGTCGCGTCAAAAATGCAGTACGACTCGTTTTTTTTTTAAGCGAATTTTCACTGGCGTGTCGCGAATTTATTCACCAGCGGTGAATTGTGGGAATTCGCCCCTTCCAATACATGGAGGCTCAGAAACCAGGGCTGCTGAGCCCAGTACATATACTTCAGCATTTCTAGCCATATTTTGTTTTAGGTTTTCATTCTCCTTTAATGCCTGTAGGGAAGAATGTATCACACTCAGCACATAAATCATTGTGCTTTTGAAGAATTTTTACTAGTATCTTTTTCAAATTCATTTTGGAATGGATATGTTTCTTTTGTGCAGGGCTGCTGATTCAGAAATTATATTTGGCCCATTTATATTAATGCGTACCAAAACTAATAAAACTCACCTAGAAAAAATATTTTGCTTTTATAGATAGGAACACGCTGAATAATCTTTTTCTGACACAGAGAAAGAAAAAGTATCCTGCACCTGCTAGCAATCCCACCATCACAGTGGAACCAAGAATAGTAGGGGCGCGTTTTTTGGCGACGCGGAAGGCAGTTGGCAGCACTGCTGAAATCAGTATGTTGTTGACATTCCCTAATACTCGGTTAAATGTCTTTCTTTGCAGGATACGTTCGTAATATGCTTCTAAGTTAGGGCGTTTGCCATTGCCCCAATTTCTTCTTGCAAACCCCAGGAACCTCAGCCGATGTAAAGTCACAGCTAAGGAGACATCTGCCAGGCTAAAAAACTGTCCACAGAGCCAAGACTCACTGCCTTCTTCTGCAATGATAATAAGAAAAAGTAATTAAAGGACAAGGAAAGGCAAAGAAATAAAATCCCATTTTTACTTTCGGTCATGAAAAAGAAATCTATCTCCAATATACTTTAATTAAAAAATGTTTTTATAAGAAACCTGAAATTCTCCCTTCATTTACTGCTGTGGATAGGAATTGTCAGACGGTCCCTAACTTCTGGCAGGGAAACAATCATACTTATGAACAGCAGGGGGAGCCCCTGCATTACTTACCAGCCATGCAGAACTCAAGCAGCTTTATTTTTTGATCATTTATGACGATCCCTAAGAAGCCCAGATCACACTGAGCATGTGCACAGTCTAGTCTTGCAAAGATGTATAACAAAGTTACAAGATGACAGTCCCCTGTGGCCAACTTTGAAAGCATAAATCATTTGTTTGATTAGGCTTGTGGTGCAGTAAGTTCATGTTTATGTTTAGTATACAAAATACAGCATTTCTAGCCTTATTCTATTTTACACTTTCCTTGTCCTTTAACAATGAACACAATAAATGGTGTATCATAATATAATACACAAGAGCAGATGAATATCCTGTTAATAATATCCTCATAAACATTGACTAATGATGTCATTGGTTATAATCAGAGCTTAGTGATGTCATTTCTGTCACATGACCCACTGAAACTTGTGTATTATGATAAATAAAGTGCCCCCAATTGCAAAATAGGAGGATATTCAAAGTCACCTTGGAGTGCTGTGACCTATATAAAAACATTTACTTGATCATGGAACTCCTCAGTAACTTATACTATCCGTATAGGGGTACTTTATTTACCACAAAAGCAGGAAGGTGTAATGTGCTGTGAAATTTGCACCCATAACGAAATTTTAGAATTAAAGGGAAGATGTAAATTGTTAATCACATATATCTACTCTATATACACCTAATGGCAATGACCACTATGTTAGATGAACAGCTGCTCCCCTAGATTTCTTGTAAGCTGTAAACCTTAACAAAAGAGATTGTGGGATTGGTAGAACATATTATACACAAGGGGTCTGTATGCTTCCCATTCAAGGTGGAACTCACCTGGTGTTTCTTCATTTCTTCTTTGCAATTCAGTTTCAACCTGATCCAGGACCTTTTCTAGTTCCTCTAGGATTTTCTTCAGGAATTTTATATTATCATGGTCCTGCAGTTTTGTCTACAAAGTAAAACACACACATTATCAGAAATATTAGCTCTGCCATGATTTGGGCAGCGTTACAGAGGTGGCTCAGATGAGCTTGTCGAGTGAAAATAGAAAACCAATTGCCACCTTCTTGCAGAACTTGCACCCACCAAGAACATATCCTCTACCAAAGGTTTTGGGATGGACTCTATGACAGTAAGGCAAAAATGGTACACAATTCCCAATGTTCTTAATAGGAAAAATAACATAAATATATAGGAAGGCCAGTATTTTCTTTCCTGAAAAGGTGGAAACCCTAATCACTCTCACTGGCTGGTCTGATTTTCAGTAAATTTAAAGAATGGGAGCACATTGGTCATTTTAAGAAGGGTGTAAAGAATAATGATTTAATAAGGGAATCTGTAATACCTCAGTTGTTCAAACAATATACATTATAGTCTTCTGTACATTGTAATTTATATAAACAGGTATGGGATCCATTATACAGCAACACAATATCCAGAAAGCTCCGAATTGAAGGAAGTCCATCTACCATATAGACTCCATATTCATGATATAATTCACATTTTTAAAATAATTTTTCTCTGTCATAATAAAACCTTACCTTATACTGAACTCAACTAAGATATAATTAATCCTTACTGGAGGCAAAACAAGCCTATCCCTTATCTGGAAAACACCAGGTTCCATTCATACTGAATAACAAGTCTCATACCTGTATAATCACTTAAAAAAAATTATGAGTAAAGCATTTTCGTTTGCAAAAACATACCATCCACACCAGCAAAGAAAATAAAAAATTTTTTAAAGTTATTCATAACCGTTTCTGCAGTTACTTCAATTGCAATTGAAATCAGGAACATAAGCATAACAGTCTGGGTTTTTTTTTTTTCAAAACAGCTCACTGCATAAATATGTTTTGATTTTATGGTGCTTATGTACTGTATAAACTTGTAGTACTAGGTACTGTTGAGTATAAAGTATCTCTTAACCGTGTGTTGAGGGTCTGTTAATAAAACCTTGAATTTTTTTTATCTTACACTAATAGGATCAGGTGGAATTTAGGGTTATGAATTTATGGGTGTACAATAGTGATGTGTGGGCTGGCCCGATACCCGCGGGTTTATCTGCAGGTCGGGCAGGTTTGGGCCAACCTCATAACCCCATTTGTGGTAATTCAAAAATTAGTTGAAGAGCAAAATTCCTCTTTATAGCAATTTCATTTTATTATGCAGAAAAGTCCTGCACGACATGTTTCGGCTACAACAGCCTTCAGGTGATGAAGGCTGTTGTAGCTGAAACATGTTGTGTGCATGAAATTGCTATAAAGAGGAATTTTGCTCTCCAACTAATTTTTGAATTACTAGGAATTTTACACACTGACACGGAGTGTGTGGTTGTTGAGAAGCAGTATACGGATTACTGGGACTTTTTTCATTTATTTTGACAACCCCATTTGTGGGTCCAGGTTGAGCTCTTCTTCCTGCTTAAACTGCCAGCTTACGACTTCTGTCTTCTGCTTTAATAGACGCGCGCCTGTTCGCCCTGTCCCTTTTATGATGATATCAGTGGGGCGGGTCAATGTGGGTCTATAAAAGGAACATGGAAGTCAGGTGGGGGACAGGACAGTTTCGGGTCAGACGCACATCACTAGTCATGTGACGATAAAAAGTCATGGCCCCTAAAAGGGGTGGTTCACCTTTAAGTTGACTTTTATATGTTTTATATATGTTATAGAATGGTGAATTCTAAACAACTTTTCAATTGGTCTTCTTCATTTATTTTTTATAGTTTTTGAGTTATTTGCCACTTTACAGCTTTTAGATGGTGACCCCATATATATAAAACAAAAGCTCTGTAAGGCTACAAATGTATTGTTATTGCTGTTTTTTATTACTCATCTTTCTACTCAGGCCTCTCCTATTCATATTCCAGTCTCTTATTCAAATCAGTGCATGGTTGCTAGGGTCATTTGGACCCTAGCCATAGATAGCTGAAATTGGAAACTGGAGAGCTGCTGAATAAAAAGGGAAATAACTAAAAAAATTAAAACCAATTGCAATCTCTACATCATACTAAAAGTTAATTTAAAGGTGAACAACCCCTTCAACAAAAGGGCAAAAGTAAAATTGCCAGGGTCCATTGTATCTGTCATCTGACAGTCAGTGACAGCAAGCTGGGAGCTGGAGAGGAGGAAGGGAGACAAGACGTTCTCTGCATATAGTTAATACACACATGAGCTTTTGAAGAGCTTCTTGCCAAACTACTTGACCTAAAATTAAAATACACCTAGCGATACATGCACATAATATTCTGCTTGTGTATAACAGACATTTTAGGGGAGATGGCCTGGGGTAACAAGATATCTGTAAAGAGTGAGGGGCCCACAGTGATGGGGGGCACATCTTTGCCCAGAGACCACCAAAACTTTAAAACTGCAAAAAGAACCTTGAATGGCATTAAAGAGAAATCTGTCTCTGTCAACAAACATCATATTTTAATAGGTACATATTGCCTACAGCTACACATAGTAGTGACCCCAGCAATAAAAAGGTGTTTATCTACAGTATCCAAAGCAGGATAAGTGGAGTATGTGACCAGCGTCACTGCCAAACGCAGTGGAAAAGAATCCTACAATCATTACATATCATACAGGAGTGTAGCCCTTACTTTGAGACGTTTCTGTTTGGCTATATATGCATCTTCAAGATCAGGATTTTCTTGAGCGAGCTTCTTGAGTTCTGATTCAGTGCTACCAATCTGTGCTATAATGGCAAAGAGGAAATAAAGCTATCAATAAAGCTCACAAATCAAAATTTGATTTACAAAGGTTATGTATTACTCAAATCACACACTCAGGGGAAATTCACTAAGCGGCGAAAATTCGCTAGCGTTGCCTTCGCTAACGTTCGCCGCACTTCGGCAGGCGAATTTTCACAAGGGCTATGCAAATTCACTAGAGTGCGAAGTTACGCTAAGGTCGCCGAATGGTAGTGTAGTTGGTCTGACCTGGCGAAGTAACATCTAGCGTAAGTGGTAACGTTCAGGAAAATGGTCATCTTAGTGAATTTGCGTAATTACGATCCTTGGTCAGTGCGCAACTTCGCCTGGCATAAGTGTGCGAAGTTGCGCTAGTCTGTCTACTTTGCTAGCGAAAAATTCGCCAGAGTCAGAGTTAGTAAATTTGTGAAGTTACGTATTGACGTCACGCTGGCGAATTAGTGCTAGCGTTAGACGCTTCGTGCTTTAGTGAATTTCCCCCTCAGAGTTACACCTTACATATAATATTGTTATAACACTCGCACTGCATTATACAGAATGAGAAGCCACAGCAGAATATAAATATTTGCCCCAATTCGACACCTTCAAGCCCTGGCACCCATGGACTGCTCTGAGCCTGCTGGGGCTAACCTAAAAGTATGGAATAATCATACTTAACTTTTTACTTTAATAATGGGTGATCATATAATTTATTTTTTATAATTTTATGTTTAGCAGAGCTATAGTTTAACCTCTCACATGTGCATCCATTATTGCTATACGGCTGAGCAGATTCTCTCACAGATTCCCAGATCTTTGGGACAACTTTGATTTGGTTACAAACATTCTGATCATTCCACTTGCATGAAGCTGCCATATAGTGATTAGCCAATGTTATGATCACTTTATGTGATTTTTGTAAAAAAAAAAGGCTTTATAATACAAAAATCTTTACAGAACATGCTCGTTCCTGACTTCATTCCCACTAGGAGGCACTGTGTAAGCAGATAGTTAAGTTAAGTTACTTAAGGTATGTTGTAGAATGCCCTGTTCTTAGCAACATTTCCAGTTAGATGGGGCAGTAATTATCCTGCTGAAATCCGCAGGCAGATGTCATTCCCTAGCAGAATCCTTTTCTCAGTTTGCATCTGGAAGCCTTTTGTCAGCTGTGAAGTGAACACACACTTGCGAGGTTTAGAATTTCAAGCTGAAATCCGCTAAGTGTGTATGCTCTGGAGCCAATACAAGCGGATTCTGCTATCTGTCAGGGGATGAAGTCTCCCTTTGGATTGCAGCAGGCTGAATTATGTCCCATCTGGCACTAGCCTAATACTTATCTTTCTGTTCAGGCCATCTTCTATTCATCCTCCAGTCTTTAATTAAAACCACTGCCTGGTTGCTAGGGTAAACTGGACCCTAACAACCTGACATCTGCTGGAATTCCAAACTAAAGAGCTGCTTAACAAAAAGCTACGGCTAATTGCAAATTGTCTAAAATTATCACTGTCTGCATCATTTAACGCAGGGAGTCACAACTGGTTTGTGAAGAAAAGCAGTTGAACAAAGTTGGCTTTGATGGAGAAATGATGCTTGTAGTTGCTCTCAAAAATATGTATTGCTATAGAAAACTGAAATACACAGTAAATATATATATATAAATATATATATACACTAGAATGATAAATTAAAGCTCTAACCCTTAATGAAGAAGGAAAGCTACTGATGAAGTTTATTGCCAATAGATTAGCAAGATAGAATACTATATTTATTCTGTAGAATGCTATATTATATCAGTGTAAACAGCTCTAGAAGCATCCTCTGCGTGTTTAGGATATCAGCTGCCATATTAGCTTGGTATGACATCACTTCCTGCCCGAGTCTCTCCCTGCTCGCTCATAGCTCTGGGCTCAGATTACATCAGGGAGGGGAGAAGTGAGGAGCAAACTGAGCATACTTAAGACCAAGCCCTGGAGGTTTATGCTGAGAACAAGAAGTCTGATACAGAAGCCCATGTGTACACAGGAAAGAAATGTGGTGTTACTTTTGACAGAGGACTGAAAGCATTACTTTGAGGGTTTACTGGTGTATTTATATAGACATTTCTGATAAAGTTTAGCTTAGGTTTAGCCTTTTCTTCTCTTTTAAAAGATAAAATGGCAATTTAGTACTAAATATTTAGCTATTAAATTAGGAAACGCTGTATAAGGAAGAGAAGCGCCCGTAGATGTTATACAGTGATGGGCAAATTTGTCCTGTTTTACTTCGGCGAAAATTTAGCAAACTTCCAGGGACGGCAAATCGGCGACCATTTTGATACTGGCGACAATTTGTCGCACTTCAGTCAATGGGTCCATGGTAAATTGTCACTGTCGTCAAAATGGTCAGCAGCACCCAAAACAGTCGCTCTGGTCAAACTTTCTTGACGCCGGCAAATTTCCATCGACAGGGTTTGGCAAATTTATTCTACGGCCACGAATGCGGAAATTTGCAGCAAATTCGCAGCTGCCAAATAAATTCGCCCATCACTAATGTTATATACTCACTGCGGATTCTAGATGTTGCATAGGCCGGTATCATTGAATCCACTGTCAGCTCTGGATGGAGAATGCAGCCGTGGGTATAAGCATCCATCGGCAAAGAATCTAATAGCTCCCTGTAATGCTGAACCCTGGGGTAATACATGCTGCCCTCTTCTGGCATGAGCCTGGGAGTTTTTTCTATAAGAAAAGTATTCGGTTTTACAAATGCTATTTCAAAAAAGCACTAAAAATGAATGTCAGTTAAATGGAAATTACTAAGAATCACAGTGTAATTCATTTTAATTGGAAATCATTGTTTTTTTTTTTTTTTAAATATTATAAATTATAGTTAGATAAGTGAAAATGGAATCAAAACAATTTGTTAACAGCCAAAGTAAAAAATATTTATGGAATGTAATGATTGTTTAAATATATCTATCTATAGTATATATCCTTAAATAAGTGGTTTGAATGAGATTACCATCAAGAAATGTTTGTTCCAAATAATCGATGATCTGAGTGGCCTCACAGATAATATTTTCTCCATGAACAAGCACCGGCACTTCTCCCGACGGGTTAAGGCGCATAAACCATGGTTCATTGTGCTCACTCAAGGGGAGACTCACATCGTGCTCTTCACATTTCAGGGATTTTTCTGCAATGACCAAACGTACCTACAAAGAACACAAGTGCTGTCATTACAAAATGTGCCATTATGATCAAAATATCAAGCGTTTCATTGAGGCTCCAAGCAAAGTACCCAGATTAAAGGGCATGTAAAGTCAAAAAAATAGAAAAAAAAAAAAATCTATCTCAAAATACTTTAATTAAAACATGTGTACTCACTGACTGTGAGCAGTGAAATTCTACCTTCATTTACTGCTGTGTATAGGAATTGTAAGATGTTCCCTAACTGCTGGGTAGGGAAACAATCATACTTATGAACAGCAGGGAGAGCCCCCGCCTTACTTCCCAACCTTTCAGAACTCCAGCAGCTTTGTTTCCCTGTAGAGATTTGTATTGAATTTTATTTTTGCCTGTACATCCGCTTTAATATTTCCAACTCCAGCTGCAGGGACAAAGATCATGGAGCCAGATTTAAACAGAT
>CM044441.1:124964702-124990569 GCA_024363595.1 Xenopus borealis | reverse complement strand
TACAGTATATATATATATATATAGCTGTAAATGGCTAGAAGTTTTTTAAAATTGAAATCATTTTTTTTTACAAAACTAATTAGCTAAATATAATTCTAATTAACTAAATATAACACATGGTAATTTATTGTAAGACCTCTGTTTGTTCTAAATTCAAGTCCAGGTATGGAACCTGTTATCCAGAATTATCGGGACCTGGGGTTTTCCGGATAACTGATCTTTCTGTAATTTGGAACTTCATACCTTAAGTCTACTATTAAATCATGTAAACATTAAATAAACCCAATAGGCTGGTTTTGCTTCTAATAATGATTAATTATATCTCAGTTTGGATCAAGTACAAGCTACTGTTTTATTATTACAAAGAAAATGGAAATCATTTTTAAAAATTTGGATTATTTGGATAACATGGAGTCCATGGGGGACAGCCATTACGTAATTCGGAGCTTTCTGGATAATGGATTTCCGGGTAATAGATCCCACACCTGTATAGCACTGTGTAACATGCTGGCCCTTTATAAATAAATGATGATCTTCAAATGGTTATCTGTATTCTGTTCTTGCTGTGTTTACAGCATCCATGATGTGTCTGGGCCTTTCTCATATGTAATCGTGATGCTTGCACATTTTTTTGCCTTTGAGACATGATGCAACATAATAGCAATAAATGGTGCAATAAAGGGGACAGAATGATTGGGGGGTATACACTGGCTCAATAACCACAACCCACAGTCTAAGGCCTTAGAATGATCGAGTGAGCTGTCCAGGTGCTGAAGTCGTTAGCAGCAGTGCAGAGCTGAACTCACCTTCTGAGAAGAGAATGAATGAGTCCAATGGTAGAGGATGAGCTTGCTCTCTGTGCTGATTGTAGCTGCAGGAGCAGGATCGGCAAGATCAGACATGTTTAGCCTTGAAAAAGATGCTCAGTCAAGCACTCCAGTATCCAGGGAGGCTGTCAACGGCAAGGCTTGTAGGCGGGGACTATTGTGCACCAGCAAGCCTTAGCCTCAGGGTCCTAATTCATCTGGCAGCCTCGTAGCTGACTAGCAAAAAGAAGCCATGAATCCAGAACATACACATAAAAGCATTTCTCTTAAAGGTGTTCTTCACCTTCCAAACACTTTTTTCAGTTCAATTGTTTTCAGAAATAAAGAAATTGTTCAGCAATAAAGGCTTTTTTTCAATTACTTTCCATTATCTACTGTTTTTCCAAATATTATGTTTAACGTTTACTGTTCGTGTCTCTGGTGTTTGAGTCTGGCAGCTCAGTAATTCTGGTGCAGGCTCTAAACTGTTACAATTTGCTACATTTAGTTGATACAATTCTCAGCAGCATCTCTGGAGTGTTAGCAACTATTGTATCAAGTCTAAGAGCTGCCTGTAATGAAATCCAGGGATTCTGCTCAGTAGGGCACTAGTTTACCCAAGCTGATTTAGAAGGCGAAAAGTTACAGTTTACACTTCAATATTGAAGAAAAACAGTCACACAGGGAGGCACACTCATCAAGGGTAGAATTCTAATTAATAGTTCTAATTAATTTGAGTATTTTAAAACTCCCATAAATTTGACTAGTCGAAATGTATAAATAAAATCACATTTTTAATACTCAATTTAAATGACCTAAACACTCAAATCAAATTTGATTCAAATTCGAGCAAACTCGATTCAAGTTTTTTCTCTGAATGGCTGTAAACATCTCCAAATTGTTCCCCGCACCTCTCCCGTTGAAACAGTAATTCAGGTCTTAGGTGGCGAACAGTCAGATTCGAATGCTTAAAGGGCTAGAGTATGATCAATCTAGAAAATCAAATTAGAATTTTTTTTAAAAACTCTAATCGAGTTTGGTTAGCTCCCTAGTCGTATTTGACAATTTTGACCATAACATTTTTTTGAAAATTTTAATTTTCGATTCTGCCCCATAGAAAATAATTGGGAAAAAAGCCTTTATTTCTGGTGAACTATCTGAAACCAACTGAACTGAAAAAAAGTGTTGGAAGGCAACGACCTCTTTAAGCTGGCCATGTTCAGATTTTATTCTTTGTGTGACGAAAGATTGTTCGTTTCAATGTAACAATCTACAACTAACCATTCAGAAATTCTGATGAAGCGGCAGGAAGCCACGAAACGCGTTAAGTGGGCAGCCCATGTTCGATATTTTGAGCTGCTGTGATTTTTATATTTTGTAAAATAAACATTTTTGAAGTTTTAAACTTCATACCCTGGTTCATTGGTGCTCCGTATTTTTGTATAACCATTCAGACCGCAATCGTACAAGTTATGTCCGCCAAATAGTAGTGACAGTCACCCATTGATCTCGGCAGATAGTCAATACATTCAGAGAAATTATCGTTAGCCAACAGAAATCTTCTAACCTGTCTGATCGACTAAACAACAGATCGTCATAGTATGAAAAGTCTCGGGACGATTATTCTGACTCTGAAAATTGTACAACTGTATATTTGCGTCAATGGCCAGCTTTAAGTTCTGACTGGCAACGGACAAAGAAGGCAGAATAGAATCAGTCCATTGACCTGTAGTGGAATGTGCTGGACAGCCAACACAAGTGTAAATGCCCCTGGTAAATAACTATACATTCAATAAAGCTATATTCATATAATAGAATGAAATTATAGCAATATCACAATCTACCTTTCATTAACTATATAAATATCTATATATATATATATATATATATATATATATATATATATATATATATATATATATATATATATATATATATATATATATATATATATTACAATATATATTATACCTCAAAACTGTCCTTCTCAGCTGTGTTCCTGGTTAGTACTCTGTATTATGTTTTTACGTTCATACAAATAATACCCTGTTTCGCTGGCCGTACCCCAATCACAACACACAACAAAATAAATAGATGTTTCATGCTGAACTCCACTCACATTACAGATAGATAGCTTGCTCACACTCAGCGATTATGAATACACCTTAAAGGGGTTGTTCACCCCTAGTATGATGTAAAGGGTGATATTCTGAGACAATTTGCAATAGGTTTTCATTTTTCATTTTTTTTTTTAGCTTTTAATTCCGTAATGCTTCAATTTGCATTTTAAGCAATTTTATATTATTATTATTATTTTTTAGTTATTTCCCTTTTTATTCAGCAACTCTCCAGTTTCCAATTTCAGCTATCTATTGCTAGGGTGCAAATTCCCCTAGCAACCATGCATTGATTTGAATAAGAGACTGGAATATGACTAGGAGAGGGGCTGAATAGAAAGATGAGTAATAAAAAATAGCAATAACAATACATTTGTAGCCTTACAGAACATTTGTTTTTTAGAAGGGGTCAGCGACGCCCATTTGAAAGCTGCAAAGAGTCAGAAGAAAAAGTCAAATAACTATAAAATGATAAAAAATAAATAATAAAAACCGATTGAAAAGTTGCTTATAATTGGCCATTCTATCACTGCAAAAGTTACCATAAAGGAGAAGGAAACCCTGTAGAAAAAACCCCATACCCCCCTCCCCACATAGACCCCCCTCCCTCCTCCCCCAAGGCTAACTGCCCCCCAGGGAAATGCACTATACTCTATTCTTACCACTTGTTGCAGATCTTCCGTGTCCTCTGTAAACTGACTGGGAGATTAGCAATCTCCGTCAATTTCAGCGCATGCGCAGTTGTCGAAAGCCTGCAAATTGCCTCTGCCAGAATCTTCGATGAGGGGTAAGAATAGAGTATGGGGCATTTCCCGGGGAGGGGGGCAGGTATCATTGGGGGAGGAGGGAGACAGGGTCTCTTAAAGAAAGAAGAGAGCGCACACTGGAGAAACTCCTGAAGCATATCACCAATAGAATGGATAGAAAGTTTACCATATAACAATTTTGGGTTAAATACAAGCTCCCCTTCACACCTATATACACACAGGCCCAAGGAGGCAAAGCACATGTCATAAACATACTTATTGCAGCAAATATCCAATGATCTACATCACCACAAGCAATACATAAAGGGGCCTATCTATCATGCCCATAGCAACTAATCAGATCTTTGCTTTTGTTTTCTAACTTTATAACCTTCACTAAGTAACATAGTAAATGTATTTTGTACTATACTCATGGGAGAAAGGACTTAGAGGAGACCATCTACAGTGAAACATTGATTCTAAGTCCCCTGATTTTTAAGTTTTCCTGCATTTTACATTTTTTATTTGTGGTCCCACCAATGCATTTCAATGGGTGCATTTCCCTGATTTTAAGTAATGTTTTCATGGATTATTTGGGGAATAAAGAGGATTAAAATACTAACCAAATGTATATTTTGCCATGGTTCTGCCAATTCCAATGAGTCTGCCCCTTATACAGTTCTGCACCAGTCACTTATTGCTGTAGGTTGTGTATGTGACTGACAGAGAGGCCTTGCACATGCCGCCATAGTGTAACATTAACACTGCAATGCTTTAACACATTAAATATTGTATCTCCAATAGTGATGGGCGAATCTATGCCGTTTTGCTGAAGAATTTGCGAAACAAGCCGCGTTGCGTTTTTGATGCGCGTTGCGTCATTTTCAGTGGATTTTGTTTTTTATGACGCCAGCTAATTTTCGACAGGCAAATTTTCACTGACACTTCGCAAAATTTATTCGCCGGCGGCGAATCGCGGGAATTCACCGAAAATTCCCGCCTGGCGAATAAATTCACCGTCACTAATCTCCAAGTAAAACGGACTCCTGTGCTTTTATCCTTTCAGTAGTTGAAGAAAAACTTACTTTAACAAATGTCCCTGATTTTACATTTTTCCAGATTTTACATAATTTTTTCCTGGTCCCTTGAAAAACGTTAAATGGTGGTTCTACTGTATCTAACTTACATCATAATGATTTATCTGAATTGTGAGCCCCAAATGAATTTATTCTTCAATTTGGTCATATACAAAATGGCAAATGATGGGGCAAACTTACTCCCCATCTCAGTCTCAATGATTTGGGGAAATATCCGATCATCAAACATCAAATATTTCTTCTTTAGTACAAATAATATAAATAATAAGTTCAGATCACTCTCAGTGAGTAAAAATTCAGACACCACCCCCTCCTCCTGAGGAATACAGATTTAGGGGCAAATTCACCTGCGAAGGCTTCACCCCCACTTCACCAGGCGCAAATTCACTACCACCAAAGTCATTTTATAACTTTTCGGCAAGCAGGATATGATGTCGCTGACATAAGATTCAGGAGGATGTAGCTTCAACTTATCAGTTTGGCAGATCTAAACTGGGGAAGGCGAAAGGAGTAATGTAATGGAAAATTTGCACTTTAATGAATTATCATTGAGCAAAAATGTGCCAGTTGAAAGGGTGTGAACATCACTAGTGACAGTAAATTGGCGATGTCCCTGCGGAAAGGATTTCTGGCGAATTTTCACTAGCGACGGCCACTGTGCCGTTCAGTAAAGCTGAACCCATACAGTTATCTTACATTACACAATAAATCAGAACACCATTCAACGCTGCCCATGGGAATGAGCAGACTAGTACTTTCCTTACTTTCCTTACTAGACTTTCCTTACTTAGCTAACTAAGTAAGGAAAGTAAGTTAGCAAGGGCAAACTAGAAATATTATTTCATTAAATATGGAATATTGCTTTAAACAGGTTCTTCACCTCTGAGTTAACGTTTAGTATAATGTAGAGAGTGATATTCCTGGACAATTTGGCTATTGGTGTCCATTTTTTTATTATTTGCCTTTTTTGAATTATTTAGCTTTTCAGCCGCTCTCTAGTTTGCAATTTCTGTAATCTGTTGGTTCCTAGGGTGCAAATTACACTAGCAACCATGCCTTGATTTAAATAACTGACTGAAATATGTATAGGAAAGGGCCTGAATGAACAAATAAGTAATAAGCAGTATCAATAACAATAAATGTATAGACAGACAGAGCAGTTGTTTTTTAGATGGGATCAATGACCTCCATTCGAAAGCTGGAAAGAGTCAGAAGAAGAAGGCAAATAATGTTAAAAGTATAGAAAATAAATAATGAAAACCAATGGAAAAGTTGCTTAGAATTGGGCATTCTATACTTTACTAAAAGTTAACGTAAAGTGATACTGACACTAAAAAAATCATTTTCAAAATATTAATCTACATTAAAAGTTACCTATAGGTCATCTATAGAGAATCTACCTGGATATGAATTGGAGGCACCATGTGACTTTCTCCTGTAAGAGACATTAAATAACGCTTTAAAAGGTAACCCATTTTCACCCTAAATAAAGTAAAAGATGCCAGCATTTTTTTGGGACTTAGAAAAAATTTCAAGTTTTTTTTTTCAAACTCCTATCTATTGTATTGAACTTCACCAGGTCTGACCTGGCGAAGTAAAGTCTAGCACAAGAGGTAACGTTCAGTAAAATGGTCATCTTAATGAATTAGCATAGTTACGTCCCTTTTCAGAGCGCAACTTCATCTGGCGTAAGGGTGGGAAGTTGCGGTAGTCTATCTACTTGGCAAATTTTTACCAGGGACACTTAGGGGCCGATGTACTAAAATCACGTGAATAGATCGAAGTTCGATCAAATTCGATCGAATTTGGAAAGTAGGATTTATTAGTTTGGTCGAATATGCAAATTTTGGCAAATTCGATCATCAAAAAGCGAATGGTCAAATGATCGAATACATTAGAATACAATAGATTTGAATGAAAGAATTTTCGATCATTTGATCAGCGAAGGATTTAAATTTTAAAGTTTATTCGATTGCCTACTTCGCCAGATTGGTCCTACCAAATTGCAATAGAAGCCTATGGGAGCGAATAGGATTCGAACGATCGAAGTCCTCGATCGTTTGAATCGTACGAATTATTTGAATGATCGAATGATTTATTCGACTGATCAAATAAATTATTCGACTGATTGATCAAATGATCAAAATATCGAATAAAAGGTAGCCTAAAACTATTCGTTTAGCATTCGACGATCGAATGCTAATCGAATATCGAATTTGGTTGAACTAATTTTGGGGAATAATAGTAAATTTGCCCCTTAGTGAATTGACGAAGTTGCGAAATGACGTCACGCTGGAAAATAAGCACTAGCATTAGACGCTTTGCGCTTTAGTGAATTTGCCCCTAAGTGGGCAACAGGACTTGAATCTATCTGCCAGTACAACCACTCAAGGAGAGAATTCTCAACAGAGTTGAAAGTACCCAGCTTGCAAGAAATAGTAGATCTTGGTGACTTCTAATATCTTATTTTACAATAGAAAACTCACTTTTCCTTGAATGCAATTAAAATTTATCTGTGTTGTGCAAATAATTAACTAGGTGTCTCTAATAATGGCAGATAATCATAACTATGAGAGAATAACGTTCAGCTAATAAATATTATAAGCACTTTGAAGAAATACTGACTGAGGCTGTTTGACCACTAGAAGTCACTCTTTCTACATACAGTATATTGTCTTACATTTGCATTGGATAGCTCATAGCTACTGCAATATAGGAATTGTCACAAACTGTGTATATGAGAAAGTGAGACCCCCTTTTATGTTTGTTCTATATCACCTAGGTATAACAACAGGGACAAAATAACATTCATCAAAATGACATTATTTGCCCGTTTAGTTTATTTAAACCAATTCCTTCTCGTCTTGTTCTGATTTCTTCAGGAGCCAGAGATACTTAATATTCCTGTTAATTATATTCACGGAGGTGGAGGGCGCGAAGTTTTAGTGAGAGTTAGAAATACAAAGCTAAGCTAGATATAGCTCATTATCATTGACTGACTGATTTAAATGCAGTAATGCAAACATGGCAGAGGGAGGCAAAAAAAAAAATCTTATCTGGGCGCTGTAATGTTGAACGAATTCCATGATTAGGGCTTGCGATGAACATACTTTTTGCCTGTTCTTTTTTATCATGAAAAATCTACATTTTATTAAATTAAAAGTCCAAGGTTATGAGAGTCAGTGCTAGAGAGCTTCGGAGGTTTGGTATTCAGCAATTTAGATATGAAGCATTGGAAAGAAAAAAGGGGACCATAATAGTGCTATATAGTGTAGTATTTTTCACAATGTTGTAGTTCCACAACCTCACATACTTTCACACTACAACTTTGTTTCATTTTTTTGGTCCACAAATTGCAATTCACACTCCTCTAATTTCACCACGTGTTTGTGATCGATGGGTACTCACAATGTGTACTATACCATCTGCACGTATTGGGTTATATCAGGCTGTCTTGTCTACTTTTCCTTGCCAGTTTGTCCCGCTCTACAGTCTGGTCTCATGACAGCACCTCATAATAATCACATGTGATGTAAAAGAGAATCAGCTGTCAGTCGCGAGGCAGTAATGATGTAATAACGGTGATGTAGTCGGCAACACAGAGTTGTTGGACAGCCATAGAGACATTCACTATTCCACCAATATTCCCTGTACATAAAGTACATTAATTAAACAGGGCAAAGAGGGAAACTGAGCTTTTTCTTATTTGAGAAAACTTGCTGCAGGAAAAATACCTCAGCTAACGAGGGATTTTCTTTAATGATTGCTCAAGCCTGACAGGACTGAAGCAGCCAAAATGAAAATCTAGTAAATCTTGCAAATTTCCAATAACAAGTAATAGGACAAGTGCAAATTAAATATTCTTAAAATGAATTTTCATTCTCAACTTGGAATCCTTATGTTTCTACAATACAGGAGAAACAAAATTATGATTGCTCATTATTCCTGTTTTTTAAGTGCAGCAATAACAGAACAGCAGCAAACAGGGCTCTAGAAAAGGTTTTGGTTGACAAGTTCTGCAAAACTAGAAATTGTGGTGCCCAAGCCTAATATTTTCACCAGAATGGTACTGAGTAATATCTACACAGAACTTACACTATTTCCTCCACATTTTAAGCAATGAAATCAGTCAACCTTTACACAGTTATTGACTAAAACATTAAACCTCTGTAACTACTGTTTAATGTCTGTTTATATGCTCAATCCACACCTCCTCCCTTAGCAAACTAATATCTTCCTATGGGGTTCAATTCCAATCTATGCTGACAATTCCAACATCTACATATCTTCTTCTAACCTCTCACCATCTCTGCTATTTCATGTCACCAGCTGTCTGCTGCTTAAAACCCTGAGTGCCTTGCCATTACCTAATACTAAAGAGAGCAAAAAGCAAGGCTCCATATTCACTTCATCCAATGACATATGAATTGCCTACCTAGCATGTTTCTTAATGCTCAATTAAACACATTTGTTTCATCTACAGGGGAAATGTGGCCATATTGCCAAACAATCTGTGCAGGACAACTGGTAAGATCCCTTGATGGTAGAGAAGGGAAGTCCATTCCATAGAAGGGAAGTACTTCCCATACATGTCCATCTTGACTATCCCACTATACGGACCAAACCAAATCATCAGCATAGTTTGCCCGGGGGGGCTTAGCCATATCCCTTGGCAGGGGGCCATACATGCAAAGACGAGGAAACCCACCAGTCAAATTATTCTATTTATGGCCATCACTCTCCACTCCTGAACACTGCAGACTCAGAGACAATAGGGCCCATCACACCGTTTTAGATGGTTACATTGCCCTTGCAAAAAAGATTGTATATGTGAATAGCGTATACTCAATTGTGTCAAAGAGAAGAGAGGCATAACTCCTAAATGGCTATTTTAAGGTCATTATAAAGTTTAGTCCACCAAACATTTTCTGTTTTCTTTTTCCATGTACAGTTAGTTCATAGGAATAATTGACTCTAGTGTGTGATAGGGACCATACACTGTAAGCCCTACTAAGGTAGTGGCTGATGTGAATGGTTATCTCTGTGAAGCACTATAGAATATTCTGCAGCTTTATAAATAACGGATCTAATAATACATTTACCAGTCACAGGTCCCCTTACCTTGTGACCTACTAACAATAAAAACTGGTACACTCCCAGTCTTGGGTTCCGGCTTCATACAGTGTTCTTGCCAGTTTCCTGGGTCTTACATGTCTTATTACTTGTGTAGCGCTATAGTAAACTGAGTGTCACCATCAAGCTTACTTTCAAGGTGTAAGCCCTCACAAACTGTATGGAGGCAGGTTATAGATGCGTTTTTCCATTAAACCTGTCTATCACTCTTAGAGTGACCTATAACACAGTATAGCTAATCCTTTACTTGGCCCAAAGTACCTAGGTTCCGCTACCCATTCCCTTCCTGCCTGGTAAGGGCAAAAGCAATGGACCCTGAGCACATGGCTGCACAGGCATTTATACTTAAACACAGTGCCATCTATTGGTCACTGTGTGGACACCAAGCATTAGGCAGAATAATGAAATAGGTCCCCCATTAGGACACATCCATTACACTGGGGATTTGCCTGCCTATATTCAATTAGGGTGGCTAATTTAACAGTCCCCTACACTTGTTTTCACATCACAAGTTTAGATGTATTTAATTGTATTTATCATATCTTTATATTCACATTATGCATTTTTAGCAAGTAGGTGTGTCTCCACGACACCTCAACAGTTTAAAAACAAGGCTGGGAGTGACAGCAGTTTAATTTCAGCAGAACAGCTGACATAACTATGCAAGTTTTGAGTTCCAGTAGCAGTCCCCTGTTTCGATCTCCCAATGCCGGCTCACTGGCACTTACAGGGCTAGGTCAAATGTTCTGCTGAAAGCTGGCTGCTATGAGTAGTATATGACTCATACAGCCTGCCTTGCTTTGGAACTGTCTCAAGGCATTTACATAATTTTGTGCATCCCTGTTCTGGAAGCACACCGGCATTATCATATATTATATTATATGTTTAATTAAATATGAATAGGAATCATTCTGATCTTTGATTTCATTTTCTAACTCAGTAGACTGTTCAAGGCTAATTAAGGTCTGGTTTCTCTTGCCAATTACAGTTCTTGCAAATGAGCCCTTAATATACCCTATAGTTTATATCAGGGTTGTCAGATTTGTGACCCAATTCCTAACCCAACCAGGAATTTTATATCATAATCGCTATCACAGAGCCTGGCATATGAAATAAAAAAAAAAGGAAACCTGGAAATAGGTTTTGTTACACAGCATATAAATAAAAATTTTATGTTTAGCCTGCAAAGCATAAAATATAGGCCATAGTCCTGCTGCTAAAATACAGCAAATAAAAGGGTAAGGCGGTTGCATTTTCATCTCAGGAGTAAATGAGGCTTGTGTACATTAGGGCTGTATATGTCTGTAACACGAACTAGCTGGGAAGCTTAAGCACAAGATGAGATTATTCCATACTGCACTGTCATGTCGAGTGTGGGCGATCTCAGCACAGGTTTCTCTTTCTATTTTAAGGTTATTTCAGGTACTTCTGCACCATTTACAGCTCTAGGAAAGGGATACTTATTATATTAGTGCTGATATGTGGTACCCGATTCTCACACATTCTGTGCTGGTGAGATGTGTGCACCTTTAGCAAGCTGTTGTTGTTAGTAAGTTAGTAGGGAAATGCCCATTTGCAACTGTCAGTGCTGCCAGATCACTGCAGAATCGTTAGTGCAGCATGCTGATGTCTCACAGAAAACCAACAAAGGTCTAAAATCATGAGCGTAACTAAAACAATAGGGGCTGGGGTGCAACATTTTCACTTGGCCCCCTCCCCCAAGTTAATTTGCCAGTAAGTATTTCCAGACCTACCATCCTCATAGTACCACAATATCTCTGGGGGGCACCCTTGGAGGTGTCAGCCCTGGTGCTCCCCATGAGATGTACTAGCAAAACACCCCTGTCAAAGTTCACCTCCTACCTCCTACCTTACATACATTCCTGTTATAGACAGGATAGGTCACACTCCAGTTTATTAACAATTATATGACATTCGAAACAATCTAATACAGCAGTTCTCAGCCTGGGGGTCGAACAACCCTTTCACATGGGTCGCCAAAGGGGTTCCAGGAGCAGGTTCATCTCACTAGCCCTGGGCCAAGGTTTTAGCTCTCCGGGTGTTGGTGCTGGGAGTTGTAGTTCAGTAACCTGTGTAGGGAAGCCAGTTGCACTACAACTTTCTATATTTATGCAGCCAGCTGTCTTTCCTAACAATCCACTCTGGGCTGGCAACGAAATGAACACAAGTGTTGTTTCAAGATACCTTGAAACCCATAGGGTAACCAGCCCCCTTTAACTTAACAACTGCATCTCCATTTGAACAGCTTGTAGCTTCAATCATTAGTCTCAGCCATAACCATACATCTGCCACCATATTTGAAGCTACCACTGGAATAAAAAACTGGCAAGGAAAACAATACCCCCAAACAATGCAGGTCTCTATAAAAAATTGCAACAAAACAGCTGCTACATAAGTTTTCTTGCACTGTAATGTATGGACCAAGTATAAAAAATTAAACATTAACCTTACTCAGATAACATGTATACCCATGTGTTTGCCTACATGGCACTTACAGGGCATGTAAAGGCAAAAAAAATAAAATAAAATTTTTACTTTTTTTAATGAAAAAGAAACCTATCTCCAATATACTTTAATTAAAAAAATGTGTACCGCTTTTTTAAGAAATCTAACCGAATGCAGTGAAATTCTCCCTTCTTTTACTTCTGTGGACAGGAATTGTCAGCCAGTTCCTAACTGCTGTGTAGGGAAACAATCATACTTACTAACAGCAGGGGGAGCCCCACCTTACTTCCCAGGCGTGCAGAACTCCAGCAGCTTTGTTTCCCTGTAGAGCAGTCAGAAACTGTGTAGAGATTTGTATTGGATTTTATTTTTGACTTTACATTCCCTTTACTGTTTTCAACTCCAGTTGCAGGGACAAAGATCATGGATTCAGATTTAAACATAAACTGGGATTTTATTTGGAGGATATTTTGCTGCAGCCACTGGTTCTGGAGGGTCGGAGAAAGTCTGTATTAAATAATACAAAAACTATAAAATAACACGTTAGATTACATACAGGACCCAGTGCAGTCTGTATATTCTGATTATTGATCAGTCTTGCTGTTTCGGCCAGGGCCGGATTTGCATAGCGGGCACCCCTAGGCCCACTGCCGTTCATCGCCCCATACTCTGCCCTTTATTCGCATCAGGACCGGAGCAATGGAGATCAGCACATGGGACATTTAAAAAACTATCATATTTCCTGTGTATCCCCAGTGTTTCTGAACTAATGTGGGTGTGGCTGGGCAGAATGCCGCCCCCTAAAATCCTGCCGCCCTAGGCCCGGGTCTAGGTGGCCTTTCCACAAATCCGGGCCTGGTTTCGGCTTCTGGCGGATATTATTGTTTTGATAATTTATGATGATCCCTAAGCTTGGAAAAGATCACACTGAGCATGTGCACAGTCTTGGTCTTGCAAAGGCCCCATGTGGCCAACTTTGAAAGCATAAATCATTTGTTTGATTAGGCTTGTGGTGCAGTAAGTTCATGTTTATGTTTGGTAAACAAAATACAGCATTTCTTGCCATATTCTGTTTTAGACTTTCCTTTTCCTTTAAATGTAAGTGAATGCTTCCTATTAGGCTTGATCTAATGTAACACCCCCCCCCCCCTTCCCCCAGCAAATCATGATTGGTGCTCTTGTGCTAGGTTGCACTTACACTAACACACAGATGACTGAATAATTCTGGCCCTAATTTGCATCATGTGAAACAGACAAAGCACACTTGGGGCAATAAGAGCTGTTGTGTACATAGGTTTGAACTTGCAAGCTAGAAGTGACCAGTAGTTGTGTGACAGCACATGTGCTTGTTTTTCCACACTATAAGGAATTGAAAAACAGTTTAAAGGCAGAGAGACCGATTTAACCACAGTGTAACATTTTGAACTGGTGGAAACTTGTCCTATGTTTACAATCTCTTTTTGTTCCTGAAGGAGGGGTTGTCCATACTTTGGTACAGTATACAGTATTACATTTCTTGTAGGGTTTTCTTTTTGATCACTTTATGTGTGCTGCATGTGTATACATTTTAGAATGAATGGTATATGTATAGGGAAATATCTTTTATTTCAAATCCAGTCAAGAGCTGTTTTTTGGCAGGATGCAAATCTTGAATGGGCTCAAAGAGCAGAGCTTGAAGGCAAGAATGGGAGAAAGCAGGTATTGTAAATTGCGATGGCTGCAGAAGGGCAAGAAGATGACCCCAGCAATTTATATCAGTTTAATTATTCCCAGCATGGTCTGACAGACTAAGTCACACTTTATAAAACAGATGTTTTATCCTCCAAGTGTTTTATCAGAGGCCCTAAAAATGTTCCAGAATGTAAATCCCCAATTACTGTTTATTATTGATGGAAACATACTCAGAGTGATCCTCTGAGCACATTTGCAATTTACATTTTTTTTTTTATTTGCAGTTTCAATTATTTTTAGTGGTTTCGGAGCAGCTAAAGCCATTTTTTCGATTGGTAATACCAGGCTTTTGGCTGAACAGGTCACTTTGTATGCACTTTTAGGTACTTCCTACATAATCAGTTAACATTTGCTTAGCCAAAAGCTTGGCATTAGCAATCAAAAAGGTTCACAGCCCTGTCAAGTGCAGGAAGTAATGTAGTCAAGGAGCACATGCAGGTCTCTGCACTCAACTTTGGAGCAAAGAGACCTGTGGTGATTCGGGAAGGGCACTAGTGCCCCAAATACATGGTACCTGTTTTTTGCAGTTTGCACCCTGCCCCGCACTTTGTAAATGACCCATAGGGGCCTATATATCATGCTGTGTAAAAAGTGGAATGAAGCATTAATGGTGATGTTGCCAATCAGCAATTAGATTTCAACCGTTAGAAAACAAAAGCAAAGATCTGATTGGAGCAAAATCACCAATAATGTTTCCCTCCACTTTATGCACACAGCATAATGTAAATTGTAAAAATGCTTAGAGAATAACTTAATTCAGTCTTTAGATCTATTTTAACAGTGTCAAAGACACTTTGAATGAAACAATGAGGTATAAACAAATAACTTTTGAATTGGCCATCTACGAGAAATGGGTGGGTCAATTTTAACTTTATTATACTGACCAGAACTATATGTTATAACAAGAGTCATGAGACTCATGATTTTTATTTCTGTAACACAATTACAGTGTCAGGAAGCTTTCGCTAATGAAGTGATACATCATCTTACAGTAACATAAAACTGTTAATAACATGTTACTTAAAAATGTGGGTATATCAAGATTATAGTATGCCTTCAGATCTTGTATGCCCTTCATGTATCTTAAAGAATTATGTGATACATGCAACAACAACAACAAGGGGTTCCAAAAGTGATTACTTTTGGTTGTACAGCAGTGATACATACTGTAGCTGCACTACGCCATTTCCCAATCAACAGTACCATCAGTGATATCAAGCTTACTGCCAGGATTTCACAATTGCTGAAACATCCTTTTGAACTGTATGTATGCAGCAAAAGAGCATTGTTCTATTGTGCCAATGGGACAAGAATCCAATGAAAACTTCCTTGTGACTGTCATGCAAAAGAGAAAAAATATCAGACAAAAATGTGCCTCCTCACACTCTTTCTTATTTTCTTATATTACGTAAACTGAAAAATACTTTTAGTGACAGGTACGATTTCGCCATGAAAAGGCTGGGTGTTCAGTTGGCACTACACCTGCTGGCATGCATGTTTCTGTTCCAAATGTGAGAACAAACAATTCTCTTATTGGAAAAAAAAAACATATGTCTAATGTTTGCTTTTAAATCTACAGAGAAAATAGCCCATGTTTGCAAATGTAACAGGCATGAGATGTACTTTACAACTGTCAAAAGTGCAATGGAGCAAAGAAAACTGCAGGTATGCTGCAGGAAGTGATATTATCAGAATATCTTGCTTTAACTATGGCCCCTATCTTTTGAAGTCGGTCAGACAATGCTTTTAGCGACATGAGAATTAGTAAATGCTTTAAGTAATATGAGAATTGTACACTTCTTTAATGCTGCCACTAGTTAGCTTGGTGTCGGAAAGCTTGGAAGCGTCATCAATAAACTAATGCAGGATACCTCCAGGTCATCCATTTGAATGTGTTGCATAAATAAAGATTAAATCATCAACTTTTATCCAATTATTTTCATACTTTTCTGGTTTATATTCCTTTTATTATCCAGAATTGGGTGAAAGCATTGTCATGAATCCATTATAGTTTCATGAGTATTCATCCCTAAATCAGTATCTAACTAGATTTCAGGCCCAATCACTGCTTTCAATGGGCCTGATGGAAAAGACAGACAATTTACCAACCTCTGCTTTAATGTGTGGTGCAGATGCATAATTTTCTAGGCTGCATTACTGATCCTTGTTCAGGTGCTTCTTTATATGAATTTACTGAACTGTGTTAGGGAGATGATATCTGGTTACTTTCCCATTGTTCTGTTGTTTGGCTGCTGGGGGGAAAGAGAGGGGGTGATATCACTCCAGTTTACAATACAGCAGTAAAGAGTGACTGAAGTTTATGAGAGCACAAGTCACGTGACTTGGGGCAGCTGGGAAACTACAATATGTCTAGCCCATGTCAAATTTCAAAATTAAATATAAAAAAAATATATTTGCTTTGTTGATAAATGGATTTCAGTGCAGAATTCTGCTGGAGGAGGGCTATTAACTGGTGCATTTTGAAAAAACATGTTTTCCCATGACAGTATTCCTTTAAAGACAGCACGGGAAGGGGTGGGAAGTAAGTGCCTACTATTGTAGAATATACTTAGTGAAAAATACATGCTACAAAGTCAGCTCTAGGGTGCCAATCTGCACCCTTCCTTTCATGGTCCCACTACAACATTACAAGCAGCCTGAAAGTTGCAAGTTAGTGGTAGATGCAGACTAGCTGATACAAGAAAAGTAAAGAGAAAAAAGGAAAGATGCAATGATGAGAGGTGAGATGAGATGACCCAATAGTAAAATAGCCTCCAATGTCTTTTCCCATACAGAGTTACTACAACTTAATGTGATTTTAATAAGCATGCCCATTATATATATCATGCATGATACTGTAGGTGTAACTATGCTAACCATTTGAATAAAGCCATGTGTGACACCCACAAACCACAGCAAAGTTCTAAGTGATTGTTTTCTCCTTATAAGTTCCTAACATGAATACAAGCTGTATCTAAATGTTTGGAAACCCCCTTTAGTTATGCTTTTATTGCTTTAAGGAAAGAAAAGTGTATTACATTGGGTGGAAATACATTGGGGTGGAAATAGCTCATCATTAAAGCCAATTAAAACCTATAGGTTATATTTTTTTAGATTCTTCTGGTTAAACAGAGCCCAATATCAGTTAAGACTAAGGGGCCAATTTACGAAATTCACGTGAAATGATCAAAGTTCGATCGAATTCGATCGAATAACGATCTTCCAAATTTTTCATAAAATTCAAATTCTAATTTGGCCTCTTCGATCATCGAATACTCGAATATTCGATAATTTGATCATTCGATGATCGAAGGAATCAAAATTTTAAAGTTATTCGACTGCCTACTTCGCCAGATCGAACCTACCGAATTGTAATAGAAGCCTATGGGAAGCTCCCCATAGGCGTCTGAGGCAAAGTCCTGCTCAAATGTCATTTGTATGATCGAAGCGTTCGATCGTTCGAATTGTACAAATTTTTCGGCGGCTCGAAAGAAATTTTATGATTTTTTCGTGAAATCGAACGATCGGTATCTGATCATATGAATTCATCGAGAAATCGAATAGCGAGCAAAATGATAGCATAAAACTATTCAATATGCATACGATGGTCGAATGCTTATCGAAGTTCGAGTATGATCAAGGAATTTTGGGGAATAATAGTAAATTTGCTCCTAAGTAATTAAATGCTTCTATTTTATTAGGTTGTTTAGATTTATATAACCGCAGTTATATAAATTATACCAGCTCTACAAAAGAGGAATTTTCATTAGTATGGCCAATAAGACAGGGCAGAACAAACAGGGTTGCCCAGTCTGAAGTGTAAGACACTGTTCTGTTTTCAATTTACCTCAGATAAAAAAAGCGACACAGGCCACAACTGGTATGATAACTTAGGGATGAAGTTCAAGAAATCTGAGGGTTTTAAACAGTGGTACTAACACTCATTATTACCCTCAAAATCTTGTGTTTCCTAGGTGAAGAAATCCAGTCTGATAATAAACAGACTAAAATGTGCAGCAGCCCAAAGTTTCAGTGACTTTTCTCAAGGGAAACAAATTATAAACTTTTCTGTTTGTTTCCCTTGAGAACAGTCACAGACAGTGACTGAAACATTGGGCTTTTAATAAAAGCTTTGTGCCTTTAATTTCTAGACTTGTTGAGTGCTATACATATTTACTCTACGTATGGAACCAAGGTTCTTCTCTCTGAAAAGAACAAGATCATTCAAAAGTTTAAAATGCATTAGGAACTGGCATGGCACCCAGGCAGTTAAGCAAGGCTGTCATCACCACCAGTATTTATATAAACCATATTCATAGCATACCCGTGTGTGTGTGGCATCTCTTTGCGTAATAATGGCGTAATGCTCAGAGCCAGATATTCTCCAGAATAACGTGGAATTAGCAACTGTGTAAATATTTATTGAAAGTGGCTGGGTGTCTCTGGGTAAGCTCTGGAGTCGGAACAGCATTAGCCAGTGCAGTGAATGTGATGTGTGAGGAATAAGCAGTGTTGTTGCAGCATGACCATATTTACTGATGCTATTCTAGGCTGTACCTCCTCCTCTTCATAACATTCCTCACTTCTTAACTGTCTCTCTTCATCCCAGACCTGCCTTAGTTTATCCTCCTTTTAGTGGATCTTCTTTCATTTTCCTCCTCTGTACAAACGCCAGTGAGTTGTATCCCATTTTAGCACAGCTGACTCAAGACATATGCATTTAGACACTGATGGAAAAAAAAGTTTCCTTGGGAATGCAAAAAAAAAAAGAAGGAAAATCTTAGTTGCTTCAGTTTATTAGCATAAATATTAATAGGTACATAAAAAATGAATACAGCAAAGATAAAGGAAAGTGAGGTTTGTGCGGTGCCCCACACGATGGGATCACTCCACCTAACCTCTAGCTAACCAGTTCAGACATCGATTAATATAAAACGTAACTCTTATTAACTAAATTCAACATCAATGGACACACAGTACCCTGCTATGGGCACATGACAATTGACTCGCTGATCCAACCACCTTTGGGACAGTGCGGGACCTTGTCCCTAAAACACATGTAATTAAAAAACACCGTTCACCCATGGCCCAGGTTTTTTAATTACATGTGTTTTAGGGACAAGGTCCCGCACTGCTCCAAAGGTGGTTGGATCAGCGAGTCAATTGTCATGTGCCCATAGCAGGGTACTGTGTGTCCATTGTTGTTGAATTTAGTTAATAAAAGTTACGTTTTATATTAATCGATGTCTGAACTGGTTAGCTAGAGGTTATAAAATAAAACCTGGGCCATGGGTGAACGGTGTTTTTTAATTACATGTGTTTTAGGGACAAGGTCCCGCACTGTTCCAAAGGTGGTTGGATCAGCGAGTCAATTGTCATGTGCCCATAGCAGGGTACTGTGTGTCCATTGATGTTGAATTTAGTTAATAAGAGTTACGTTTTATATTAATCGATGTCTGAACTGGTTAGCTAGAGGTTAGGTGGAGTGATCCCATCGTGTGGGGCACCGCACAAACCTCACTTTCCTTTATCTTTGCTGTATTCAATTTCTTTCTAACCTGCAGACTACCACTAGTTACACACTAGACTCAATCTTCCGTAAGTACATAAAAAATGGTTATATTATTAAAATGATCACAGAAATATATTCGAAGTTGTATAGAAAACGCTTAAAAACAGTTCATAAAATATGCAAATCATTTTCATTGATCTTTTAAGTGATATTTAATATTCATGAATAAACTTGACTCTTGACTTAACCTACCACCACCAAGCAAGGAAATAACTACACACCTGGTAGATAATATATTAAGAATGCTGAAAGTAGAATATGTTATAGTGAAGAGCTATCTAATAAAAACAATACTTCTTGGATAAATGAAAAGTTCAGGTGGCTGACTCCTCAGTTTATGGTACCTCTGACTCCTCTGCTATTAAAGGAACAGTAATATCAAAAAACTGAAAGTGTAGCAAAGTAATTAAAATATAATATACTGTTGCTCTGCACTGGTGAAAGCTGTTTGTTTGTGTCAGAAAGACTAATATGGTTTATATATAAACAAGTTGCTGTGCAGCCATGGGGCAGCCATTAAACCTGGAAAAAAACTATAAAAGGCACAGTATACATAGCAGATGGTATATGAAACATTGTATTGGACAGGGCTTAACTGTTACGCTTTCATTTATGGTGATACTGTTCATTTAACATACTAATGTATTTTCAGTGTTGATTGAAAGAAGTTAAGGTGACAACATACAATTTTATCATAGCATTTTATCACTGCCAAAGCTCAAAAATATAAACCACATCCTTTGGTGATTCTAAACCAAAATCAAAGTTAATCTATACAAACCTAAAACACTTTGAAACCCTGAAACAACTAATATAGTAACTGAACCTGACATATAGCTGTAGAACAGCTGTTAAATACAATCCAAAATTAACTAAAGTATTGTTCTTAGACTCCTTGACTCCTTCATAGAAACTCTTAAATCTGATTTGACTATTTTCAGTGCTTGCATTTAAACTTATTAGGAGTCAGTGCATTTTTGGTGACTACAACTCTGACTCTAACCACAATGGGCATAAACGGTATTGGCAACATTCTATTATTCTATACATTAAGGCTAAAATCCCTGACGATCACAACTGCAGGAAGGAATTGCTGATCTTTTTCGTTTCCTCGTCCAATAATGCAGCATGCCTACTGCATTAGCAAACTGATGAACTGACAGCTATTGAGGGTACATAGATATCAATCAGGATCACCAGGCAAGCATACAAGTCCCACAATTTATGTGATTTAATCTGTGTACTGAGACAGTTTTAATCAATGCCAATTATATTTTATAAATAGCTGGGTGTCATGAATATAGCACAAACACTGCATCAAGCTCTCTGACATAATGGATACTCGGGGAAAACACAAAACTGGAATGTAACCATCTGGGATGGGTAAATAATGTTAATGCAATATCATATTTATAACTTTACTGCAGTCTTTCTTCTTATGACACCCACTTCCCCCTTATTATAGTATAGCCCATTTTCTTTCTTTCTTGAAAAAAATCTTAAAAATAAATATTAAAATGAAAAATAAAGAAGCACTGGTTACTTTATGCAATTGCCGTTCTTTCGATCCTTCTTTACAAGAAGGACTTGACCCATAAAAGGATTTTTATGAATTTAGTAGGGTTCCTGGCAGAAGAGAGGGGAATTCTGGCACTGCAGCACACGTTAAGGTGAACAGCACAGAAAATTTCTCAGAGGGAGGATTCAGCCAAAATCATACAGGACTTATTTCAGTGTAAATCAAAAACAAAAAGTGGGAAGAGATCCAGTATAAATGAAAAAGTAGCCCAAATAATATTCAAAATAAAAAAATCTTTATTAGGATATACATTTCAGGGCCCTACAGCAAATTCAACTTAGGGACCCAAAACATTAATAAGTTGACCTAATCTACCAAGATATATTGAAATTCTTAATTAATGAGGGCCTTGGGCTGAGCTCTGTGCAGTCCTACTCCACCCTCCCCCCCCCCCCCCCCCCCCCCCCCCCCAACACAGGGTCTACTCCCTCTGTATGTATGACCTTGGTTTGGGACTTTTTACAATACACGCAAAGTCATATTCGGATTTGGTTTGGGATACAGTCTTTTTCAGCAGGATTTGGCCGAATCCTTCTGCCCAGCCGAATCAAATCCAAATCCTAATTTGCATATGCAAATTAGGGGCGGGAAGAAAATTGCAAGACTTTTTGTCACCAAACAAGGAAGTAAAAAATGTTTTCCAAGTCCTAAATCGCATATGCAAATTAGGATTCGGTTTGGTATTTGGCCTAATGTTTCGCAAAGAATAAATAAAGTGGATTCAGTGCATTCAGAGGTAGAAGTGCTATGTTAAAATTGCAAAAACCATGAGTATATCTCCATTAATTTTACCTTCCTTGAGGCAGGTGTAAAAAAACCCTCCTCCCCAGTCACTCTCCCCAGTCAAATTACCTGCGGTGATGAAGGGGGAAGCAAGTCGAGTGGGTGGGGTTGGGCATGGCTGAGGTGGGATAGAAAAGGGGTGGGAGCATGGGGATCGCAGGGCCCCTCTAAAGATTTTTTTGCAAGGGGCCCGGCTCACTCTAGTTATGACACTGTTTGCATCTATACACTTTAACCTAATATGCAGTTCATCAAAGCAGGCATAGGGAGCAAGCTGCAAGACGCATGTACAGACACGCTTAGTGAAAGGAATAGTAAAACTAAAAATTAAAGTGTGTTAAAGGAATGACAATAAAATGTATTGTTGTCCTTTACTCGTAAAATGCAAACAACGTTGATGGCAATTTTGAGTGTTGAACTAGAGCTTATGATGAACTAAAGTGATGAATTAAAGATCATGGGGGGAATGTAATTAAAGTCACAAAGAGAAAAACATTGTGCACCAATAAGAGTAAAAATCCACATCTCGCAATGCAATATTGTTCCTTAAATGTTTATTGCATTGTGAATCCTTATTGCGCATTGCGGATTGTAATAATAATAAGTGCTTGAAGGTGTTGTAATCTTTTGGATAAAACATTGCGACTTTTTCAGTAAGAAGTTTTATTACATTGACAGCGCATTAGCGCAAAGTATAAAATTCGCAAACGGCCTTCTGCTGGCGGAAGTGGTCGCTAAACAGTTTCCGGGTTCGCAAAAAGTATATTGCATTCGAGCAAAGCAAAATCTTAACTTTTCGCATTGCGAATAGTTTTTCCCCTACATGACTTTAAAAAAAACATCCTGCCTAAAGATTAATTACATGTTCCAGTGTGCCTACATACACCTCTCTGGTTGGTCCTTACAAAGACCTCCCCTTGCCTTCCTTTGCATCCGGAGACCAACAGTTACTTACCTTCATTGATCACCAACACAGCATCACAGCTTTTATCTTTGGAATGCTACTGAAAGCTTTTCTAATGATTTGTCCAAAAAATGATAATGCAGAGCAGTGTACAAATTGCTGTTTTAGGGTGCAAACAGTGTTGGACTGGCCCACAGGGATACCAGGAAAACTCCCGGTGGGCCCAGGTGTCAGTGGGCCTCTTGCTTTTAACAATTTGGCCTATTTTATGTTCATTCTCTATTTTTTTATGTGGAAAAAGAGACTTAATAATGGAAGAATAGAGTATAGTACTGTAAATAGATCTAAAAGAATAAGAGAATAAAGAGGTTCAGTGAGGAGATAAGGAATAATAGTTTGGAAAGTTGGGCCCCTGGTCTAAGTTTTTCTGGTGGGCCCCTGGTCTAAGGTTTTCTGGTGGGCCCCTGGTCTAAGGTTTTCTGGTGGGCCCCTGGCATCCCAGTCCGACACTGGGTGCAAATAGCCATGTTTCTAAAGACAACGCACCTTTTTCCAAATAATTTCAGTGTCACATTTTAAGATGCACCTGCCACAAATGTGGTTTTTGCAAATTAGTGCAGCTACTGATTGATAGCAATCATTGTGGCACTTCTGGCATGCAGCATGAAAAAAAAGCTATTATTAAGCAAATAAGCAAATTTGTTTTTAACTGGCAGCATTAATACTATTAATGGCTAACCAACTTCATAGCAAGAAGATACTTCAGATCTCTTGGCAACTGTTGTTTACCTTTCCATCACTTGGTCTTTATTTATATGTGATTATCAAATGTCTGTTTAATGAGTAGTTGGCAGTGCTAACAGTCAGTCAATCATCCAAAGGCCAGTGTGCTGAAGGCATAAAGTGAGATTCTTTAAAATGTTATGTGTGCCAGTCTTGCATGTCCTTCAGACTGTACTGGCCCGGGTACTGCACAGTGCCTGTTGTGACACATTTCCTAGCACATACCCCATGAACATAGAAATGCTGAAGATCCAGAAACGTCTTGTTGGCTATAGCAAACATGAAAAAAGGATGGAGCCAATTATACTGGCATCACTGAGTCATTGGAACAGATATATCCAACATATAATTCTAACCATTCAATATTGGGTTCCATACATCATATACTAATTAAGCAAGTATGATATCATTTTACATTTATGGTGAAGACGCACAGAACTACCAGGCCAGCATTTCTGGAAAGGCCACCAAGGCCCGGGCCTAGGGTAGCAGGATTTTAGGGGGTGGCATGAAACCCATCCACACCTACATTGGCTCAGAAACACTTAGGATGAGCAGGAGATACCATAGTTTTCTAATATCCTGTGCACCAATCCCCACTGCTCCAGTCCCAATGATGAAAATTTGAGCAAATAAAAGGGAGAGGACTGGGGTTGCGAAAGACAGCGGGCCTAGGGGTGCCCTCTATGTAAGTCTGGCCCTGAGAGCTACTAGTAGTAGCTACTTGTCATGGCTATAAAATAGACAATAGTGAGCTAAGACATGGCCTGTTTTAATTCAGTATTGTCAATTGTAGGGTATTTTTGTAGCCACAACAAATAGCTGCTACTAGTAGCTCTGTGTGTCTTCACCCTTACTATACATTTTAGCAATGCTCAATATACATTTAGGTCCCACAGCTCTTCTATCTGAGTAGTCCCAAATGTTTGATAGAATTAATCTGTGAAATTAGAATAGGATCTCTTACTCACAAGTGTTTCATCATGCAGTCCCGAGGTGGCTCTTTCATGTGCTCCCTTTGAACTATTATTTCACATAAAACATATTTATGTCTAGCAGTGGCCTATCTTTCTCCTGATGTTGTTTTACCTAACTTCCAACTCACTGCCCATAGCAGGCTGCCTCTATAGGGGGGTTACAGAGAGGAGTGAGCAGGGCCCTCTGAAAATGTATATGCCCAGCACTCTCTTGTTACGCCCATGGATGCGCCGAGCCCATTTGCAGTCAAACAGGAAGGCAGCATAAGGTATGCAGTGCTGCTTGGGAGGAGGATGCTGGGGGCCCTTCATGCTGCAACCCTGGTGGGCCCCAGACACCAGCAAGACCAGAGCTAGGGTTGCCACCTGGCCGGTATTTTACCAGCCTGGCAGGTAAAAATGATGGTTGATCCCAATGTTACTAATAGAGAAAAAATATAAATATATAGGAAGGCTGGTATTTTTTCCCCAGAAAAGGTGGCAACCCTAGCCAGAGCTGAAGTTGGAGGGCCACAGGTTAGTCAGCCTTTATGTACAAGCTACAGTGGCAACTGTTACACACAGTAATATACCCTTTGGGTTGTCAGAAACTGCTTTGTTTTGGGCAAATTACCTCAATTCTCATCAGGGGGGCCTTAAGTGGGGCCCAGCTGTGTTGCCCTTTTCGAAAGAGCCGGGTCCAAGGCTGTGCAGTCTCATCCGAAGTCCCAAAAAGCCGTAGTCCCACAGTGCCAAAATAAATAGACAAAGTTGTAGTCCTGAAGTAGCAGAAAGACCCGAAGCCAAGAAAATAGATGAGGTTGAAGTCCTGAAGCCATGAGTTCCATTCTACTGAACACCAATGTGCGTTTTGTTTTTGTTTTTTTTAATCCCCTGGCCACCAATGTATTTTTTTAATACTCTATATGCCCCTGACCACAAATGTTTTTTTTAACCTGTAGGGAGACCCTGACCACGATGTTTTTTAAACATTTTTTATGTGGGGACCCCTGGGCCCCAATTTTTTTTTTTTTTAATTATAAGCGGGCCATGAACACCAATAGCTTTTTATAACTTGTGAGCGAGGGTTTTTTTTCTGGTTTTTATCACTGGTGTAGACTTTTTACTGTGGTGTGGGTAGGGTTGCCACCTGGCCGGCCTGGCCGGTATTTTTGATGGCTGATCCCAATGTTA
>CM044441.1:124925291-124945098 GCA_024363595.1 Xenopus borealis | reverse complement strand
GTCCGGGTTGCGGTTTGCGGGTACGGGTCGGGTGCGGGTCGCAAAAAATTGACCCGCGCATGACTCTATCCTGTGAGTGCCGTCACCTCTACATTGTATCCAATTTTCTCAGCATGTGCACCCAGGTCTTTATGGCTGTTTCGGGGGTGTGCGGCACATAATTTTTTATATTTTATATATATATATATATATATACACAAATGATTGAAGTACCGGCACTCTCGAAAAAAAACTCTTCAGGCGCCTGGGTGCAGTCCTTCAAGCAGTAAGTAGTCAACGTGAAACAAGTCGCACTCGCAGGTCTTATACAAAGATAAGAGGCTTTATTGCGGGCAAAAAACTGACGTTTCGGCTGTAACACCAGCCTTTCTCAAAGTGTCTTATAATACAAAACATCGGTTATTTAAAACACATTCAGTGGCGGGAAACCAGTGGGAGGGGGAAAGGAGGATGACGTGTGCATACTGTGTAAGTGTCAAGTAATAAATAAGTAAGTTGAATGAGTGCCCAAACACCGGGAGCGAAGGAAACCAGATCACCGTCATAAAATACAACTTCCGTGATGTACAGACTATTGGGAGCGGAAGAAGGGTCTCAAATAAGATGGAAATAAACAAAAAGGAATAATAAATGTGAAGAAAAATTTAAATAAATACAACATTGAATGCCAAATCTGGAAACGCATAGTAACCTCATTTTTTGTCGTATAATTAGCACTTGAAAGTAATTGTGCATAGCTTCCTTGCACTCTGTGTAACCTTTGATTGAACTGAAGGACATTTTTACGGTTGCAGTTGTCCCTGGGATACCGGGTGTGCCTGTAGTTGCTGTCTGGTCAGTATTTAAGCAACCCAGTTGGTTAGAATGATTCTTGACAATGGATGTTATTTGGGGTAATGGAACATGGTGGAGGTTTGTAGCCTGTTGTCACCACAGATGTATTTCCTAGTGACTGCCTTGCTCCGCTACAAAGTTTTGCATTTTTAAACCACACACGTCAATGCAAGACAAGCAGCCAATGGCGTAACTAGTTGTTACTGGGTAATGTGTGGGTCTGGTGGGTTCGGGCTGGCTCCTGCACAAAATCTTGGGGTCATGGGCAGGTCCGGGTTGAGCTCTTCTCCTGCTATTCCCATAACCTAGCACTACCGAATTCTGGCCCCTAAATTTATAGACTCGCCCCCACCCCTTTTGTGAGGTCACTGCTGTGCAGGTCTATAAATAGAAGGGGAATGCTGGGTCGGGTGATTTCTTTTTAAACAGCCTACTACAAGTTTTAACATTAAAGGAATAGTTCAGTTTAAAAATAAAAACTGGTAAATAGATGCTGTGCAAAATAAATAATGTTTAAAAAAATGTATAAAGGCTGGAGTGACTGGATCTATCTCTAACATAATAGTCAGAACACAACTTCCTGCTTTGCAACTCTCTAACTCTGAGTTAGTCAGTGACTTGAAGGGGGGCCACATGGGACATAACTGTTCAGTTAGTATGTTTTCGATCCTTAGCCTACAGGTCAGATTCAAAAGCTATTCCTATATAGCTCCCTCTGATTGGTTACTGCTTGGTAACCAATTAGAGAGCTGCAAAGCAGGAAGTAGAGTTCTGTTTTATGTTAGACATCCGCTCACTCAAACCTTTATACGTTACATTGCTGACTTTGTATATTGAAATTTTTTAAAATTTTGCACAGCTATTTACCCATTTTTTTTTTACACAGAACTCATTAAATTCCTTTTTGGTTGCTAGTGGCTAGTGGCAGCTGCACTTGTGCATGTTTGTTTAGTTCAAACCTACAAAAATAAAAGTAATTCTGTTTTTGTTTCTCATATTAATTAAAAAATATTTCTCCAAACACTGCAAAATTGGTTGCAACTATCTTGCCATCTTGTCTGGAAAGTACCTGCTTCTTCCCTATTAATAACATGGATATCAAATATTACTTTTACTAATTAATCTAATATATATATATATATTTATGATAATTGGCATGTTGCCGTTACAGATCCTTTTTTTTTTTGGTAATGTCTGGTGATTAACCGATAAATATCTAGGTGACCTACCCAAAGGCACCTATTGATTTGTGCCTTCCACATGCTATTAGTTACAGAGCACAATAAGCCTCCATGAATATATAACTGAACTTTGACTAACTAATTAGAATTTTTTTATTTCATCAGAAACACCATTTATTTTTTCTTTTTGTATATTAAATACAAACCTTGCATTTATCCATTTTGTTTGTATATCAAGATTAATGGGAAAGCATCATTGTTATGAGATCACTTAGCTGGATGATTAAAAATCTGTTTTACAAATAGACTTTTTTTTTATTTTTTTTTATAAATATGTCATGACTTTTTCCCTACCTGCAGCCTACATTCCCTTGCTATGTGTCACTGACAGTTCCCCTCTTCTGATTCCAGCATGAGTCTGCAATTCACAATTCACTACTCCGTGTGGTAGACTTGTTTGCAGTAGGGACTTATGAATTTTTTTTTTATATTTCACATTGGTATCTGACCTAGAGCTAGACATGTCTGTTTTCCAGATTCACTCTTTACTGTAGTGCTGCAAGTTGGAGTGATACCCCTCTCGCAATAGTAAAAGTCCAAGTACACTGCAACTTCTCTAGCTACATTGAGTAGGAGAAACAATAGCTTATTGGAAAGTAGTTTTGTTGCTGGCTCTGAAAAGCACAGTCCCAGGCACAATGACCTGTGTTGGCTGTCTACAAGCCAATATCACAACTAAAAAAAATACATTTAAAATTTTGAATGATAGAATGAATTAAATGCAATGTAAACAGTGTAATTTAGTAAAAATCCTGACAGAATCCAATTAATGAGCAATAGGCTGTTCTGCCTACAATGCTTTTTAGCTTACATTTTGTTCTCAGGTGACTTAAGGGTGGTGGTTAGTTTGCAACTGTGGCTAACTAATCTTTCTTCGGAAAACTGAAGCAACGCTTATGCCATCCCACCGACGATTTATATTCTTCATGGAGATTAGTCGTCCACAGTAGCGAAGATTTATCGCAGATGACTAAATCACCCCAGGTGCCACAACTTTAAAGGAGAATTAGACCCTTCATAATACATTGGTCCTGTTGAAAAGGCACTGTCCAAAATCCTGCCACCCACACACCCCAATATGGCCAGCTTCCCCATACCTCATGCCGGGCCACGCCGCACAGGCGCCCTAGGCAAGCTCGGCGGTTGTGGTGCCTGCTTAGCGCATGCGCAGGAGCGAAATTGCCGAAGTGAAGGAAGAAGTCCTAAAGTTTTCCAAAGTGCCGGAAGATGGTGCCAGTGAACTCCAATCCCCTGAATCTGCACTGAGGGGTAAGTAAAGAGTTAGGGGCATTTACTAGGGGTATCAGCTAGGCTGGGGGGAGCAGAGAAGGGGGGGGGGTCTATGTAGGGTAGGGGTTTTTTCATTAAGGGTTTTGTTCTCCTTTGTCTACTAGAAAATCATGTAAATGTTAAATAATCCCAATAGGCTTGTTTTGCTTCCAATAAGGATTATATTTTAGTTTGGATCAAGTTCAAGCTATTGTTCTTATTACAGAGAAAAGGGAAATCATTTTAAAAAATTTGGATAAAATTAGCTTTCTAGATAACAGCAATTCCAGATAACAGATCCCATACCGGTTTACCATGTTCCAACCAGTGTCCAGTTCTGCTTTAAAGAACAAGAAATTTAAAAAAATCATTGTGTGGTGCTGCAATTTACCCATGTGAGGCTCATGTGCAGTATAGATTTTTTCTAAAGATTCATGTTATGTACATGCTGGGCATACCTGAAAGCCCGGGGCAAGATGGCAGTCGCACACACTGGGTAAATTGTCCTGTGCCTGTGTGATTTGAGAAGAGCAAGACCAGTTCTAATAAGTAAATTATTTGTGTTCATTACTGGGGAGGTGTTTAACAATTTTCCACCTCCCCTCTGATTTTATATTTCTTTGCTTTAACTTGACCCTTACATTGCCCTTGATTCTTAACTACACAAAAGGTATTTAATTTTTTTAATAACCAGAATGCAGAATGGCATAGCTTTTTATTGTATTGGCCTACGTAAATTAAAACGAAAACCTTATGTAAGGCACCAGCCCAGCAGAAAATCTACTGAATATTTTTTCAGATGTCGCCAGCTACCAGTACTGTATATTCTTGCCCTTTTCAAGTCTTTACCATTTTAACATTTTTATTTTGAATAATTCTCCCTCACAGCAGGATTTATTTTAAGCTTTATATTCCCTGTGTGCTCTAAAAGTATGCTCCCGTCAGCTTGGGAGAGCTGGGAAATGTTTGTTTTTAATGCAAAAAGTTCAGCACATTCCACAGCAATGTACCATAAAAGGGCGTATACAGTATATCAAACATATATATTATATCACTCTATGCAGATCCGTAATTGAGCGCACATGACCTGACGAAGTGCCGGGAGAGCGAAGGGCACGAAACGCGTAGCACTCTCACCTACCCACTGTCCCCACGATACTGGTGTGTATGCCAATAAAGCGGTTATCATTTTGCAACAAAGCGCTTCTTCTTTGACTCCGCTGTGCGCTCAATTACGGATCTGCATAGAGTGACTGGATCAACCGGCTGGAAGCTGCCGACATCCCGCGAGAGCAGCCACGGGGGGAAGAAGCCATGCAACTTGCCGGGTGAGCTCTACTTTCAAACTTTATACCTTTCTACATGTGCGATATATATTATATGCCTATACTGATTGAGTACTGAGGTGAAGCGGACACTGCTCATTTCATAGTGCAGGTATGGGATCTGTTGTCCGGAAACCCATTACCCAGAAAGCTCCGAATTATGGGAAGACCATCTCCCATAGACTCCATTTTATCCAAATAATTAAATTTTTTTTAAATGATTTCCTTTTTATCTGTAATAATAAAACAGTAGCTTGTACTTTATCCCGACTAAGATATAATTAAACCCTATTGGAGGTGAAACCAGCCTATTGGGTTTATTTAGGGGCGAATTCAGATTTGAGATTTATTGTATCTCGACCCTGGGAACAACTCATATTTGATAGTAGGCCACCAAAAACCTGCCAAGTTAATTTAGAAGTCAATGGCATTTGAAGATGTTAATAGCCTGACATTCGAGTTTTTTTTTTTTTACGGAGAAAAAAAAAACTCCATTCGATTCAAGTTTTCGGGTCAATAATATTCGTTTGAGTTTTTTTTCCTTAGAGATCCAGACACCAGAAATTAAACTTTATTTTATTTTTTTACATCTGTCATAATATTGCCTTTGAAAACAACTTGTAACTTTGCTATAAAGTACTTACACAATGCTTTTACATTACCTGTCCGATCCCCCATGTTCCTGTGTGTGGGGGCTGCCATATTTGTGCAGCAGGAGTCTGTAAGTATTAGAAACTCTAACTGACAGGCTGAAAAAGGGACAGTCAGGTTGGCAAGACAGTCAGGTTTAGAAACTTCAACTAACAATTACTTACAAAAATAAACCTCTCGGCAAAATATGATCAACATGACCTATAGGTAACTTTTAGGGGGCAGATTTACTATTGGTCGAATTCGAGGGTTAATTTACATTCGAATTCGACCATTGAATTTTGGTCCAATTTTAACCCTTCAAATTCGACTATCATTCAAAGGGTTTTAAAGGGACAGTAACATCAAATTAAAAAAAAAAAAACATAGGTATTTTGTATTGATGCACTATGGCATTTACATTTATTTTGCCTTACAGAATGAGATTTTTAAATAAAAAAATGTGATGTTAATTTCCCTTTAACGAAATTTGAATAGGAAAAAAATAATCAAAATCTGAAAAAAGATTTCGATAGGTTTAATCTGGCGAAATAGGGATTCAAATTTTTTTTTAAAGGGCAAGTACTTCGACCATCGAATGGTCAAATGATCAATTAGATTTTAATTCAGTCTATTCGAATCATTCGATTCAATCGAATTTTTGAAATTCGATGGCCGAAGTGGCCACAAAAATTATTCTAAAATTCGAATCTTTTTGAAAATTCGATCTAATTTCGAATCATTCACACACATTTAGTAAATCTGCCCCTAAATGTGCATATTTATATATTAAAAGTGGTTTTTAGTGTCGGTATCACTTTAATTAAGATACTATTCCAGATTTGAGTTAATTTGAGGTAAAAAAAAAAAATTTACTCGACCTTTGATAAATATGCCCCTTAATGTTTAAATGATTTTCTAGTAGACTTGAGGTATGAATTTTCCCAATTCTGGCAAGATCTCATCTGGAAAACTCCAGGTCCTGAGCATTCTGGATAACTGTCCCATAACTGTATTAACATTAACCTCTTTCTTTTCTATTTTTTTTTTTTTTTAGTGACCCATTGACTGTTAATAAATAAATCGTTAATAATTAATTGTTTCAGATGGTAGCAGTTTTGTTTTTGTGCCAGAGAATGTATAAAAATACAGTCATTAAGATATTAGAACATGCTACAGAATGTACTGAAATCTTAGCAAGTGACACACTGTGTAGGAGGAATATCTGAATCTTGTTATGCTTGTTCTGACGCCAAAGGTTGTAAAAGTAGATGCCATGAGCACTCACAAATGTAAGAAAAGACCATTCTGTTATCTAATAAAAATGTTAGCCTTTGCTGTCGATTTGCTTATGGCTTATCTGAATTCAATATAATTTTTTTTCTTACCTTTAAAGGAACAGTTCAGTGTAAAAATAAAAACTGGGTAAATAGATAGGCTGTGCAAAATAAAAAAATGTTTCTAATATACTTAGCCAAAAATGTAATGTTTAAAGGGAATGAAACCCCCCGGCGCTAACCAAACCCCCCCCCCCCAACCTACCTCTCCCCTCGGGCTTTTGCCCCTAAGTCCCTACTTACCCCTTAATGCAGGTCCCCTCCAGCAATGTTCACAGGGGTCATCTTCTCTTCAAACTGCTTCTACCGGGATCTGACAGCGATGGGCGCAGATGTGCAGTAGGACGCCGGTACTACTGCGCATGCGCCAAAAGTTCATGGAGTTCGCCGTTTGAACTCCGTGTACTTTCGGCACATGCGCAGTAGTACCGGTGTCCTACTGCACATTCGCGCCCAGCACCTTCAGTTCACGGAAGAAGAGAAGAAGAAGAGAAGAATCGGTTAGAAGAGAGAAGATGGCCCCCTTAAAACATCGATGGAGGGGACCTGCATTAAGGGGTAAGTAGGGACTTAGGGGAAATAGCCCGAGGGGAGAGGTAGGTGGGAGGGAGGCCTACGGGGGGGGGAGTTTGGTTAGCACCAAGGGGGTTTCATCCCCCTTTAAATGCTGGAGTGACTGGATGTCTAACATAATAGACAGAACACTACTTCCTGCTTTTCAGCTCTTGGTGTCCGCTGATTGGTTACCAGGCAGTAGAGTTGAAGGGAGGCCACATGGGTCATAACTATTGATATTGAGTAGTAGCTGAATGCTGAGGATCAATTGCAAACTCACTGAACAATTATGTCCCATGTGGACCCCCTTAAAGTCACTGGCTGAAAAGCAGGAAGTAGTGTTCTGTTATGTTAGACATCCAGTCACTCCAGCCTTTATACATTACATTTTTGGCTAACTAGCTATGTTAGAATTTTTTTTTTATTTTGCACAGTCTTATCTACTGTATTTACCCAGTTTTTATTTTATGCTGAACTGTTCCTTTAAGTATAGTTATAGCCGTATGAATGCAGACTGTAGCCTTTAATTTTATATACAGGAATTGGACCTGTCAGGGCCAGAACTAGGGGTAGGCAGAAGAGGCACCTGCCTAGGGTGCAACATTCTTTGGGTGCTGGGCAGGTGCCTGTTCAAAAGCTTTCTTACCTATCCCTAGTCCGGGTCGTTTGCTCCCCTGCTCCTCTCATTCCTCCTTCCGTCCCCTCGTCACTCCGCTCCACCCTCTACTTGTCACTCCCCTTCCATCATCACGACATTTTCCTTCACTTTCGCTTAATCTTCCCTATGGCGCATGGACATTCACGTCACCAGCGTGAGCGCCATCACAAGGGGAGGGGCGGGGGTAGCCGAAGGAGCGCCTAAGGTGACCTTCAAGCTTGTTCCAGTCCTGGGACCGATTATCAGAATGCTCAGGACCTGGGAATTTCTGGATAATGTATCCTCCTATAATTTGGATCTATATACCTTAAGTCTACTAGAAAATCATGTAAACATTAAATAAACCCAATTGGCTGGTTTTGTTTCCAATAAGGAATAATTATATCTTAGTTGGGATCAAGTACAAGCTACTGTTTTATTATTACAGAGATAAAGGAAATCATTTTTAAAAATTTTGAAAATGGAGACTATGGGAGATGGCCTTTCTGTAATTCAGAGCTTTCCAGATAATGGATCCCATACCAGTATAAGGTTTTGCACAGACCTACGCCTCTTCCGGGACCAATGCATTCACAGTATAATTCATATTCAGGCTTTAGTGCCTAACAATTTGGTCCCCTATTGAGTGTGACTTTTCTTGTACTTTAAAGGGGTTGTTCACCTTTGAGTTAACTTTTAGTATAATGGAGAGAGGGATATTCTGAGACAATTTGCAATTGGTTTTCATTTTTTATTTTTTGTGGTTTTATAGTTATTTAGCTTTTTATTCAGCAGCTCTCTGATTTGCAGTGTCAGCAATTTGGTTTCTAGGGTACAAATTACCCTAGCAACCCTGCATTGATTTGAATAAGAGACTGGAATATGAATAGGAGATGGACTGAATAGAATGATAAGTAATAAAAAGTAGCAATAACAACACATTTGTAGCCATACAGAACATTTGTTTTTAGATGGTGTCAGTGACCCCCATTTGAAAGCTGCAAAGAAACAGAAGAAAATTGCAAATCATTAAAAAACTATGAAAAATAAATAATGAAGAACAATTGAAAAGTTTCTTAGAATTGGCCCTTCTACAATATACTAAAAGTTAACTTGAAGGTGAACCACCCCTTTAAGCATTTTATGTACAAGCATTTAGGTCCCAAACATTTAGGATGATACATCTGCCACCAGTACTTTAGACTTTTCATAATTTCTTGTTAGTTTTCTATCACTATTATAGACTTCATGTTTTTACTGCTAGCAAGTGATTTAATATTCAAATTTCTACTGAACAGTCTAAAAATGCATACATATGGGGGAACTGAAGCCTTCATAGAACAATCACTATTTCCTTTGTATAAATACATAATGCTGCTTCCCACACATGAAACCTTAAAGGGATTCTGTCATGATTTTTATGGTACAGGTAAGGAAACTGTTATCCAGAATACTCAGGACCTGGGGTTTCCGGATCTTTCCGCAATCTGGCTCTTTGTGCCTGAAGTCTACTAGAAAATCATTTAAACATTACATAAACTCAGTTGGCTGGTTTTGACTCCAGTAAGGATTAATTATATCTTTGTTTAGATCAAGTGCAAGGTACTATTTGATTCTTACAGAGGAAAATAAAATGGTTAATACAAGGATACTGAAATCCATTTCTCAAAAGAGCAAACAGATTTTTTTATATTTATTCTTGAAATCTTATATGGGACTAGACATATTGTCAGTTTCCCAGCTGCCCCCAGTCATGTTTTAAAATGAAATAAAATACACAAGCCATCCATTTCTTGTAAATTATATTAAAAACTGTACACCGTGGTATGATTTCTGTCACATGACTCAAGAAACTTGTGTATTATAATAAACAATGGGCCCCTTATAAGATATGAGAATGTAAGAAGTCTCCACAGAATTCCATGACATGTATAAAAGCAATCTGTCTTCAGCCTTGTTCCTTTATGGGGTCATGGAACTCCTCTGTAACTTATAATATCCTTATATTTTATAATAGGGGGTACTTTATATACTACAGTAGAACCCTGTTTTATGTTTTTATGGGAACAAAAGAAAAAAGTTGTAAAATCAGGAAAATATATTACGCACAATATATAGGTAGGACCACAAATAAAAAACACATAAAATTAAGGAATACTTTAAAATCAGGGGATTGAGGTCTCTCTCAATTACAGAAGGTAGCATACAATTCTTGTTGAGGAAGTTATAATTGGGATCTGGTTTGTTATGCTGTAATATATATATATATATTTATATATATTTATATTATGAATAAAGTACCCCCATTGTAAAATATAAGGATATTATAAGTCACCAAGGAGTTCCAATTGCTTTTATACAGGTCATGGAACTCCGAGGTTACTTCTAATACCCTCATATTTTCCAACATGATGTACTTGATTTCTTATAATACAGGTATGGGACCTGTTATGCAGAATGCTTGGGACCTAGGGTATTCCGGATAATGGATCTTTCCGTAATTTGGATCTTCATAACTTAAGTCTACTAGAAAATCATGTAAACTTTAAATAAACCCAATAGGCTGGTTTTGCTTCCAATAAGGATTAATTATATCTTAGTTTGGATCAAGTACAAGCTACTGTTTTATTTTTACAGAGAAAAAAAATTAATTCTTAAAAAGTTGGATTATTTGATTATAATAGAGTCTATGGGAGACAGCCTTTACATAATTCGGAGCATTCTGGATAACGGGTTTCCTGATAACGGATCCCATACCTGTACACAAGTTTTAGTGAGTCGTGTGACAAAAATTACATCACTACTCACCCTTTACAACGGATGACATCACTAGTCACTGTTTATAAGGATATAATTTACAGGATATTATGGTCTGAGCACTTTTCTGCACAATTTACAATCATATTTGCTGTTTTATACTGCCAGGCAGGCTTGGCTACAGTTCTATTTGAAGGTCCAGAGTGTCAGCAAGTCTGTCTGTGCTTCCTGGATTCATCCGTAGAGTTGCTGACTCTGAAGCCTGGTATTGGCAGTCTAGAATGCCCCTGTCATGCATTGGGATATATTTCAATGCCACCTCTCTTTTGAAGCTAACATGCTTCATGCTATAACCCCTAATCTCCACCTTTATACAACTATTTTGCAACCTCTATTCCTTTACCCCTGCTTATCTGGCATCCTCACTTGACCACTCTCCTCCACTCCACTGTCTACTTTGTCTGATTAAATCTCCCACAAATGACTTCCTCACAAGTCAACATTGGGCAACTTCATAAAAATTATATTTTCCCATTTTTGGGAGATTTGTCACCCTCAGTAGTGCAAATTTATGCTTAACATATCTCTGTGTGCTATGCCTTATATTCTGGGATGCTTAGTTGCCTTTTATTTTGATTCCCTAATATACATACATTGTGCCACTCCCCCCATAAAAACCTTGCACACACTAACCCAGAAAGCTTTTTTTTTTTTTTCTTAACTTCCTGCCATATACTGCTATACCCCTGCTATATAGCCTGCTTAACCATGTAACTAAAGCTAGTCTTTAAACTAATGATGACCCTCTCAAATAGTGTTCTGCTAGTGGGCTAGTTTAGACTGTGTTCATTATTCCCCTGCCATCACCAGATAATGTTGGAGCCTGTCAAGGCCTTTTTAAAGTTTTTAATAAACTACCTGGAAAAAGAAAAGAACACTAGAACAATGTAATGGTCCCCAACCTTTTTTGGCCCAGGGACTGGTGTTTTTTTTGCAAGGACTGGGGGGCAGCAGCATTTGCAGGTCCTTTTTGGGTGCGCCTTGCTAATTGTGGGCTAGTTGCGGTGTCACAGTTCAGGGCTGTCCACGGCCCGGCGGTTCGGGACCCCTGCGCTACACAATGCTTTTGTTCATACCCCTTCTCATGTACAGAAGCTTTGTGCAAGATACTTGCCAGTTTACAGTTGAGCTCTACTAAGCCTTTGGTACCTATGCTCTGCCCAGGGCTACAGGTTAACGGTGTAATTAAGAAAATTGATCCAGACATTAAGCCTAAGTATACAATGAGCTGAAGTGATGTATATATAGAATTTGCATAATCCTCAAATTTACCACTGTATATAGACTGGCATGTTACTGTGGAGTGGGTTGGGGGACATACCTCCCAATTTATTTTGGTGGGACTGTTGCGATTTTGACTGCTTAGCCTGCAGTCCCAGATTGTTACTGAAACGTCCCGACCATCTCTTTGATCTCCTGTACTGAACACCCAGAAAAAGATACAAAGTTTCTAGGGATGCACCGAATCCAGGATTTGGTTTGGGATTTGGCCTTTTTCAGCAGGATTCGGATTCAGACAAATCCTTCTGTCTGGCTGAACTGAATCCTGATTTGCATATGCAAATTAGGGCCAGGGAGTAAATCACGTGACTTTTTGGCACAAAACAAGGAATACAAATGTTTTCCCCTTCCCAACAGGGTTTGGATTCGGTTTGGTATTCATAAAAGTTTCACTGGCTTTTAGCAGAGAGCCGAGAATAGATACTTAGATACTTTTGTAACAATTTAAAGGGGAACTATCATTAAACTTAAATATAAGCTTCCTCATATTGAAACTTTATGAATACAATTAATTAATCAATTAAATATTCTGCGTTGTTTCTGAAATAATCAATTTTACTTCACTATTCCTCTCTCAACATCTGTTTCTCTTCATTCTGTCTTCATGCAGCAGTTGGGTGTCAGATATTCATTGACAGATGCAATATATCTTATGGGGGGGGGGGCTTCCTTTCCTAGCAGATGAATTGGGTCTCACTCAAATAACTGATTCCAGTACAAACAAAATCTAACAAAATAACTGCCTTTTGCACAAATCCTGCATGTAGAGAGACATGATGTCTGGCAATTTTAATAATGAGCTCTATTACATCGTCTAGGCAAAAGGAGCCCCCCTATAAAATATATTGGATCTAACTGTCAATGAATAGCTGACACCCAACTCCTGTGTGAAGAGAAACAGATGCTGAGAGAGGAATAGTGAAGATAAACCTGATTTTTTTATTAACATTACAGGATTTTTAATTGATTGTATTTAGAAAGTTTATTATTTCAGTATGCTGAAGCTTCTATTAAAGGGGATCTATCACCCACAATAATTATTAAAGATCCTATTTTATCAGATTAATTACACTACATAAATTATTTGAAACTTGTTTCCTTCAGTCTGGGAATTTATTATTATTAGAAGCAGGCGGGAGCCATTTTTCGGACACTGTTATTAAAGCCTTGCCATATCACCTAGGAAACTTGTTTGTTCACCAGAATGGGGGACCCAATGTCCATCCATCATGCCCTGGCTACACAATTAAACAGTGATGGAAACGGGTGAATGTGTGGAGAGTAGTGACATCTGGGAAGTTCTAAATAGAAATTGAAAGTAATTGTCTGCCCCTCCACTATACCTAAGGCATAGAGGGGGGCAGACAATATTTGATTGACAGCTGAGATTTTTAAATGAGCTAACAGCTATAAATGCTTTAAAGTGGAACTGTCACCCAGACATAAAAATCTGTATAATAAAAGTCCATTTCAGATTGAACATGAAATCAACTCTTTTTTTTATTTATGCATTCATAACTGTTGTAAATGCTGTCAATCAAATATTGTCTGCCCCTCCTCTATGCCTTAGGCATAGAGGCGGGGCAGACAATTACTTTCACTTTCTATTCAGCACTTCCTAGATGTCATTGCACTCCCCACATCCCCCCATTCTTTTCATAACTTAATTGTGTAGCCAGTGCATAGGGATGAACATCAGGTCCCCCATTCTGGTGCACAAATAAGATTCTGAATTGATGCAAGGCTTGTCTTAATAACAGTGTCCACAAAATGGCTCCTGCCTGCTTGCTAGAATCATGAATTCCCAGATAGAAGGAAACAAGGTTCAAATATTTTTTACAGTGTAATTAAAATTCTTTTTGCTTGACTAACATGATAAAATAGGATTTGGAATAATTTATTTGGGTGACGGGTCCCGTTTAATAAAAAATAGAATTTCATGTTTAATTTGAAAAGAACTCCTTTGAAAAGAACGACTTTTTCTGTCTGGAGAAGTAAAGAACTAAACGCTAAAAAATTAACATGGTTAAAACTGCCATGTTTAATATACTGAACTTATTGCACCAGCCTAAAGTCTCAGCTTGTCAATAGCAGCAATGATCCAGGACTTTAAACTTGTCACAGGGGGTCAACATCTTGGAAAGTGTCTGTGACACTCATATGCTCAGTGGACATGCTATCCTATAAAAGGATAGCACTATGCCTGTTTCTTCAGTATGCAATTGCATGTTTATTTTGTCAAAAACACTTTTTTTTTTGTAAAAAAAAAAAAAAGATAAAAACAATTTATGTGGAAACATTAACTGTATTTGTGATTTTGTATTCTGCAGGTACATACCAAGGACAATGGATGGGAGGAATGAGACACGGATATGGTGTGCGCCAGAGTGTTCCCTATGGCATGGCTACAGTGATTCATTCACCTCTAAGAACCTCTTTGTCTTCACTAAGAAGCGAACAGAGCAATGGCACTGTGCTTCATGATATAGGAGTAGACAGCCCAGTAGGATCACGGGGAGGCTTCGTCTTGAATTTCCACAGTGACTCTGAATCGATGACTGGTAAGAAAAAGGGCTTGTTCAGAAGAGGGTCACTTCTTGGTAGCATTAAACTAAGAAAATCCGACTCCAAGATCTCCATATCCAGCAAGCGCAGTTCTGTGAGGAGCGATGCCGCAATTAGTAGAATTAGTTCAAGTGATGCTAACTCCACCATTAGCTTTGGAGATGGAGATTGTGATTATTGTCCTGTGGAAGATCACGTTGATGCCACAACGACAGAAACCTATATGGGAGAGTGGAAGAATGACAAACGCACGGGGTTTGGTGTTAGTGAGCGTTCAAATGGCATGAAGTATGAAGGTGAATGGCTGAATAACAGAAGACATGGATATGGATGTACCATATTTCCAGATGGCACAAAAGAGGAAGGAAAATATAAAAACAATGTCTTAGTTCGTGGAATAAGAAAGCAACTTATACCAATAAAGAATACCAAAACAAAGGAGAAAGTTGATCGAGCTATAGAGGGAGCTCAGCGGGCAGCAGCAGTTGCAAGGACAAAAGTAGAAATTGCAGTTTCAAGGTAGGTATCAGTCTAATGTAATTTCAAAGTTTGGCTGAAAAAAAGTGATGTTTTTTTAGTGTTCCCTCTCATGCCATGCCAAGCCAATTTGTAGATGACCACTTAAACATGTTCATTAAGAGCCTTTTGCAGCCTTAAGCACATTAAGCTTGTATGGTGCTGCTGACACTAAGGAGAGGGCCTAACAAGATCAGATACAGATGAAGCCACTTTGGATTATGTGTTTGACACAGAATAACTTAACTCATCTATCTCATTTATCCCACTTAGCACAGAATATTGTGTCACAGCATCCCATCCAATTAAAGAGTTCACCATTGAAAACAATGGTGCTTTGGTATGCTAATGAAAAGGTTAAATGCATTAAATGAGTTAAGATGACTTTAGATAACACAGTTTCTTCAATTAGCCCTGAGTCACAACGCATTTAACTTACAAATCCAAGTGGCTGCATCTGTATATTGGAGCATCAGAAACAACTTAAAGGAGAAGGAACGACTCTATTTACTTGGGGGTGCCTAACTTTGTATATACTAACCTCACCAGGGTCAGACTGGGGGAAATCGGAAATTAGATAGAGAGAGAGGGGCTCTGGCCCGGCGGGGGCCCATGAGGGCCGGTACCCTCCGGGTTTTTTCCCGGTGTCCCGCTAGGCCAGTGCGACACTGTACCTCACACCCTGGGCTGGTGCTCCGAAGAAGAAGGAAGGACTGGTGCAGTTTTCTCCTAATAGGAGCACCAACCTGGGGAGTGAGGTAAGTATATATAATCACTTGGGGGTGCCTAACTTTTGGCACCCACAAGTAATTAGGTTTTTCCTTCTCCTTTAACAAGAGAAAGCAATCTTCTCCTCCTTAGGACTGTAGCTCCACTTAGTAAGCCCTATGCATCTTAGTTTGGATCAAGTTAAAGCTACCGTTTGTTTATTACAGAAAAAAAAGATCATTTTTAAAAATTAGAACTTCTTGATTAAAATGGAGTCAATGGAAAATAGCCTTCCTGAAATGCAGAGCTTGTTGGATAATGGGTTTCCAGATAACGGACCCCATACCTCTACAGGTAAGGGATCCAGAAGCCTGTTATGATGTGGCCATCTACCACAGACTTCATTTTATCCAATTTATTAAAAATGATTCAGTTTTTCTCTGTAATAATAAAACTGTACCCTGTACTTGATCCAGATTAAGATATAAAATTAATTCTTTTTAGAAGCAACACCAGCCTATTGGGCATTTAGATGTTTAAATTATTTTCTAGAAGACTTGAGATATGAAGATCCAGATTATGGAATCTCCAGGTCCTGAGCATTCTGGATAACAGGACCCATACCTGTATCTGCATTCACATACTTTGCAGGCATGCAGGTCACCTCCATCAGCATTTTAACTGAAGTTCAAAAATTGCTTGTCAGGCAGGGTTGCCTCTTGCTTCAAACCCAAAAGTGCTGAGAATGTAACTCCATCAGTACTTGATTTGTAATTGACAGATAAAGACAAGACCTTCATTCAGAAAGATGCAGTTACTGCAGGTTCTGCTATTGATGTTCCTAAACTATAGCAGGTTGCACAGTGGCAAATCATTAATACTGTTCACAGCACAATTAGTTGAAATGGTCTTGTTAAATTATACAGTACTGATTTAACCCACTCTACATTATTAATGCTGTTTTCTTCTACCTCCCTCCCCTCAGTCATAGCATCTTTTGAAAGGTACACCGTTTTATTTCTGGTCTGCGCAATTTGTTTCACTTTGAATTCCTTCTGTCCTCATGTCAACCCAACGGTGCAAACCCATCTTATAGCATATGCAAACCAACCTGAACTTATAGAGTAGAGCAGTGAGTTAGGAGTTCTGAGTACCCTTCTCTAGAATAATTTTAAGTTCCCATCCTAATCATCATATCATAATAGTTCTTATTAAGCTTGTTGAATCTGTTGGATAGTAAAATTAAAGGCGAACTAATGAAAAGCTTCCTCATTCTGAAATAAACTTTCTAAATAAAATTAATTAAATATTCTACATGATTTCTGAAAAAATCACGTTTATGTTCACAATAAAGGGTAACTATTGCAAAAAATTTTAATTTAATATAAGCTTCCTCATACTGAAGTAAGAAACTTTCTAAAGCTTCAAATCATTAAATATTCTGCTTAGTTTCTGAAATAATCAAATTTATATTCACTATTCCTCTCTCTCTGTGCATCCCTAAAAGTTTCTAACTTAATTGGCTTTTGACAGAGAGCCAAGAATAGGTACTTAGATACTTTTGTAACAATTTAAAGGGGAACTATCATGAAACCTAAATATAAGCTTCCCCATACTGAAACTTTCTAAATACAATTAATGAATCAATTAAATATTCTGCATTGTTTCTGAAACACTCAAGTTTATCTTCACTATTACTCTTTCAACGTCTGTTTCTCTCAGATGTATTAGAGCTCATTCAAATAACTGATTCCAATGCAAACAAAATCTAACAAAATAACTGCCTTTTGCACAAATCCTGCATGTAGAGAAACAGGATTTCTGGTGATTTTAATAGAGTGAGCTTGAATACATCTTCTAGGCAAAAGGAACCCTCCTATAAGATATTTTGGATCATTCATCTGACACCCAACTACTGAATGAAGACAGAATAAAGAGAAACAGATGCTGAGAGAGGAATAGGGAAGATACACTTTATTACTTCAGAAACGATACAGAATATTAATTTAGTGTATCCACTTTATTTCAGTATGCTGAAGCTTATCTAAAATTTTCGCGACAACCTCCGACCTATCTCTCTGCTACCTTTCATCTTGAAACTACTTGAGAGCCTAGTTTACAACCAACTAACCTCATTCCTCTCTGGCAATAACCTGCTGAACCCCCTCCAATCTGGTTTTAAAGGGGGAATTCAATCCCTCCGGCGCTAACCTCCTCCCCTACCTCTTTCTGTTGGGGTTCCTCAAGGCTCTGTCCTGGGACCCTTATTATTCTCCCTCTCTACTTCCATTCTTCGGCAAATTAATCAACTCGTATGGTTTCCACTACCACCTCTATGCTGACAATACTCAGATCTATCTCTGATCTCAACCCAGAACCCCTAACTCGTGTCTCCTCCTGCCTGTCCGCTATTGCTACCTGGATGTCACAACGCTTAAAATTAAATTAAACCTTTCTAAAATGGAAATGGTTCTCTTTCCTCCGACTAACACCAGTAACATCCCGGAAGTTTCCATCATAGCTAACAATTCCACTATCACCCCGTCTCCCCAGGCCCGGTGCCTTGGGGTTATCCTAGATTCTGCCCTGTCATTCACTCCTCATATCCATTCACTTATTTAATCATGTGACTTCCACCTAAGGAACGTATCCAAAATACGATCATTTATCACCCAAGATGCTTCCAAAATTCTTATTCACTCTCTCATATCACATCTCGACTATTGTAACTCTCTTTTAATTGGCCTTCCCCCTCAGAGACTGTCACCAGTCCATATTGAACACTGCTGCTAGGCTTATATACCTCAGCAACTGCTCCTTCTCTGCCATGACATTCTGCTAATCCCTGCACTGGCTTCCACTGCCTTTCAGAATTAAATGCAAATGAATGAAGAAATCTCTTAACATGCTTTTCTTTCAAGAAGTCTACCCTCACTCTGCTTAGCTACCAAATGCAACACCACATACATTACCCACCCACTTAATTCGATCTTGCCCACACCTTGTGTATTACTCCCTTCCTTTTAGAGTGTAAGCTCTGCATAGGGCCTTCCTCACCTTTTGTACCTGTATTGATTGTGATGTTTGTAACGCCATATGTTCTATTTATATAATTCTTGTGATTTAGTTGTATAAACACATATATTTTATAACACTACGCAACATGTTAATAATAAATAATAATAATTCTCCTTTAACAAAACATTGGTTTCTAATTGTTTTAGCTACGCTTGAATGTTCACATTTCACTGGTGTGTTAATTCATTTGTTCGCTCATTCACTCTTGAGAAATACAATTGGATTGCAGAACTCTAGTGGGCCAATGACTCCTGCATGCCTCACTGAGAGTCGCAAGCTGGCCATTTTTTTATTTTCAGCCACATTCCAGCTTGAGTTATTGCAGCTCATTTTAATCAAAGTGACAGGCCATAGTACCCACAAATGGAAAGTTTAACAGGGTAGCCAACAAGGCGGTTCCGATTTAGCCCAGCTTTATTCTTTTTGAGTTACACAGGTTTATTTATATCATAACATTGTGGATAAATAAAATCAACATGATTCCTGCTCCCAACTTATTTGACAACTTAGTTGAAAGTGCACCATATTGTGGAATGAAAAAATGCATAAAAGGGAAGAGGCTCCAACAGGACCAACTGAATATTTTTGAATAAGCATTTGATGGGTTTCTGATTGTGTATCTTGTACATGCTTACTGAAAAAACAACTTGCAATTACCTAAAACTTGTCTTTAAAACTCTTTTAAATGCCATATAAGATTTATTGTTCGTAGTTTGAGTAAAAAAAAAAAGTTGACTCTGTGTTACAATTGAAAGATTCAGTGAGCTATGGCTACTCCCCATTCAACAGTGGATAAAATAAGACTGATTAATAATCAATTATAGGTACTCCAAATAAATCTATCAGAAAAAGAGAGTACAGTATGATTACTACCAATAATCGTAGTATGGAATGTGTAATGGTCACCTTCCATAAAGTCAATTTTATCCAAATAATCCAAAATGTTCAAAATTCTTTCCTTTTTCTCTGTAATAATAAAACCGTAACTTGTACTTGATCCCAACTAAGATATAA
>CM044441.1:124911775-124924117 GCA_024363595.1 Xenopus borealis | reverse complement strand
TATATTCGATACTTCTCATTTACAAAATATTGTGGTTTATATTGCCACTTTAATAAACTGACTTGTTCTTGAGTCACATGGTTTGCAACTGACTTATTATCTAGGGACCACGATATGTTGTGGGCCTGTTTATAAAGTGAATAAAGTATCCCCTATTGTAAAATATAAGGATATTAGTTACCGAGGAGTTCCAAGCTCCATGATCATATAAAAGCACAAGGCCAAAGGCTAGGTCATGGAACTCTGAGGTGTGACTTCTAATATCTTCATATTTTGCAGCAGGGGCTACTTTTATATATTATACAGCAAAACCTCCATTTTAAATCCCCTGATTTTAAGTTTTCCCTCATTTAGAATTGTTGTTTTGTGGTCCCACCTGTATATTTTCCCTGATTTTACATTTTCCTGTATCTGACACCATTTTTTTTTTTTTGGTCCCCTGAAAAATGTAAAATGGGGGTTCAACTGTACTACACAAGTTTCAGTAAGTTATGTGACAGAAATGACATCACTAAGCTCTAGTAATAACCGATGACATCATTAAGCACCGTTTATAAGGATATCATTTACTTGGGTATTCATGGCTCTTGTGTAGTATATAAAAATAATGCCGATTTAAGTGGCAGTGACCATAAACATCCCTTGTATATAGTCCATGGAACATTAGTCTGTTAAATTCACCAGTTCCTAGCTGGATATATTTTCACAGAAAGTTATATAAAGCCATTACCGTTCTTATATTTGCCCTGATTTCACCTGGCTACATTATAGGCGATGTTTATATCTGTTAATGGTTTATTGTTGAACTTGTGTCTGTGTATGTATGCTTCTATGTCAATAAACTAACTTGCCAAGGCCTAGTTTTCTCTTCCTTTGCCAATTCCTGGTAGCCTTTGGCAAGTCACTTAATCCCCTGGGCAGGTTTAAAGCACAAACTCTCTGTTTTAATTGACCATTTGATGCAAACATTCCACTTCAGCCAAAACAATTCTTTAGATGCAGCCATTGAAAATGAAATACGTCTGGTCTTAAAACTGTTAGATAGACACTTTAAGTTGTTTGCACATGGGCTATATTCTACTGGCATACAGTAGTTCCAACACAGAGAATTTCCTCTGTTCCTCCCACTCAGTTGGAGATGTATAACAGCGGTAGTACTTGCACTTTTTAACCCAAAAATGTTTTTGTGAGTGTGTTTGGTGTACCACATGTTTGTGATGTAATGTAGCACATATTTGTGATGCTTAAATTCACCCTGTTCGTCAGAGCCCTTATACAAAACGTTTTGCACCGATTGTTTTTGCCTCTAAAGCTGACCATACACTAAAGGACCGATATCGGCAGCTTTAATCTGCCTGTGTATTGCCACCTTTACCCCCTTCCTAATTGCTTCCAACATCTTCCAGCCATATATTCTTCTTTACAAGTTGGAGTCAGTACTTGGCAGCTGAGGAGTTTAAAAAAAATGTGATTGGGAAATGGGGAAACAGCTCAAGTGTCATAACAAGTCCTATCTTTCTGTTATAAACTCTGTTTCAGCATGAAAATATACAGCTTTAGACTAATTGATTATGTGACATTTTGACTTGCACAGTGCTGAGAGTGTCTTTCTTTGCTGCCAGCTGCCTTGCATGCATGTGAATGAAAAGTGCAACGCCTCTGGTAGGTACTGTCACATCGGGATCATTCAGGTACATGCATTTGACACTTTAAGCAAGCAGACAGTACCTGCCTCTTGCATGCAAAGTCCTTTAAGGGCTGGGACAGACAGGGAGATTCTGTCGCCTGGCGATTAATTGCAGACGACAATCTCCCCGAACTGACTTCTCCCTGTCTGCCGCCTCTTAAAATGAAAAAGCGCCGGCGCTAATCCACACGCAACGCGGTGATTTCCGGAATCGCCCGAAGTTTCCTCACTAAGTAACTTCGGGCGATTCCGGAAATCGACGCGCTGCATGTGGATTAGCGCTGGCACTTTTTCATTTTAACAAGCGGCAGATAGGGAGATTGTCGCCTGCGATTAATCGCCAGGCGACAGAATCTCCCCGAATCTCCCTGTCTGTCCCAGCCCTAAAGGAGAAAGAAAGCTACGGAAGCATTGTATTTCCAATATATTAGATGCAATAGTGCAAGCTAGAATTATTCTGTAGAATGTTTTTACCATACCCGAGTAAAAAGCTGTAGAAGCTATCTGTCTGTTTAGGATAGCAGCTGCAGTATTAGCTTGGTGTGACATCACTTCCTGCCTGAGTCTCTCTGTGCTCACTCATAACTCTGGGTTCAGATTACAGCAGAGAAGGGAGGCGGGTGGAAGAGGAGCAAACTCAGCATGCTGAAGCCCTAGTCCTGGAGGTTTATGCCAAGACAGGAAGTCTGATACAGAAGCCCATGTGTACACAATAGAAGGAAATAGATGCAGTGTTTCTTTTGACAGAGGACTCAGAGCAGCACTACTTTGAGAGTTTACTGGTGTATATATAGATGGACCTTTCTGATAAGTCTTACTTAGTTTATACTTTTCCTTCTCCTTTAAAGCAAGGCACTGAAGAGCCACTTTCTTCTCACCACAGTTGAATAAGTTTATTGAGCCGTTAACAGTGTCCCCTTCCTAATTTCAAATTAAAAAAGCGGATGGTGCCTAGTGCACATGTGCAGTAGTGTGCGGCGCAGTACAGTGACGTCAGAGCCCGGGAGCGCCGCTGTTATAGGTGAGGCTGGGTCGGCGAGGGGGTCCTGGACACAGTCCCAGTGAGCCCTGGGCCCCCCAGTCCGACCCTGGCCGTCAAGCTCTTGCTTGTAATTTGTTTGCCAGTCAGGCTAATAATGGTGCAAGTACAATTTAGTTGGCCATTCCATACTGTATATTCAACTTCTGGGAATTCTCTTTCACAGGTCCAGACCTGTACCATAGGCAGCAACTTTGCTCTAAGAATATAAAGCAGCTGCTGGCAAAATCAAGGGAGCTTTGACTGCAACCATTCTTCCTGGGAAGCATCACCACCATTCCAACATCTCTTATGGGCCATTAGTCTCCCTTGAATTGCACTTGTGAAATAAGGTTTCCCTAAAAACATTACTGCATTGTTACTACAGAAGAAAGGCACAAACATTTGAGCACTTCCAGTGTTTGTGTGCCTACTAAATATTTTACTTTAGATTGTTCCTTTGATGACCAATACTTTTACTAGTGGATTCTTGACTGCAGCCAGGGCCACTTTGTTTTCACTGTGAAAAAGCCGTGTAGACTCATTATTAAAGGAAAAGTAAATGTTTTTCTTTCTGTAAATTTGCTCTAAACAGCCCCCCAGATTAATGTACCTTAGTCCCTGCTGCAAGTCTGCTCTGGTTTCTGTGTTATCAGCAGCTTGTTTCCCCTTCTTCCTGGTGCAGAGTGAAGCCCAGCCCCTTAGTTTACTGAGCAGTCCATTTGCTGCTGTTCCACAATAGAGAGGAAGAGGGAGCCAGTGTTTCATTAGTAAGCTAGTTTCCCCAAGCAAAAGGTGTTGCACACACTGGTCTCTGCTATGTCATAGTATGCAAATGATCTCCTGGACTAGTCCAAGAGATAAGGTCAGCTCAGTAAGCTAAGGGGCAGGGCTTCACTCTGCACCAGGAAGAAGGTGAAACAAGCTGCTGATAACACAGAAACCAGAGCAGACTTGCTGCAGGGACTAAGGTACATTAATCTGGGGGGCTGTTTAGAGCAAATTTACAGATAGAAAAAAAAAGGTTTACTTGTTCTTTAAGCATGCTAGTTATTTCTATGTGACGCATATGACATACCACTTTCTGGGAAACAAGCTATTTCAGAATCTGATGGGGTTTCTGACGTAGGTATGGGATTCATTATCTGGAAACCATAAAACTGCATTTACAAATTATGTAAATGCAGTCTCCAAAAATCTTAATTTTATCCCAAAAATTTTTTTTAAATGATTTCCTTTTTTTTTCTGTAATAATAAAACAGTACCTTGTATTTATCCCAAATAAAGATCAATTTAATCCTTATTGGAGGCCTAATCCTTATTGGTTGCATATTGGGTTTATTTAATGGTTACATGATACTTAAGGTATGAAGATCCAAATCATGGAAAGATCCATTATCCGGAAATCCCTAGGTCCTGAGCTTTCTGCAAAACAGGTCCCATACCTGTAGTAACAGAATTCAGCCAAATCCCAACTGTGCAACCAAATAAATCTGAACCCTTAAAGTCACCTTGTTTACAAGGACAATTGCAGATTACAATTGATGTTCACAGATGATTCAAAATATTTTCTTAACAATTTTTCATATACAGATTAGGGTTCAGATATGGTTTGGTATTAGAAAGAATGTCTTGTGAAAGATTCAGTATAATGGATTTGGCACATCTCTAATAGATGAACATATACAGTGGATGAGCATCATTTCTGTGCACAAGTTAATATTCGTCACCTCTGAGTTCAGATATATAGTATAGGGATGCTTTAATGGGCAATTTAATGCTTAAAACATTCTTGCAGGGCTCTCTAGAGGGTCGCTTTATTGTTAATTTTGTTCAGAATGACAACCCATGCTGACCCAATCAATTTTACCTTAGGGAATAACGACTATCTCCAGTATGCTCGTTTAATTTCTGGTTGCACAGCTTTGTTTGTTGTGTGTTTTTCCTTACGCCAATATACTGTGCAAGTGTGTGCAGCTGGCTTTGTATTTGTTTCTTCCGACCAAAGCAAAAAGTGCCGGCATCAAGCTCAAGCCTTTTCAGAATGAAGTTCAGTGAAAACAGAATCTTTGAATAAAACAACAATAGTTGAGAAGAAGAGATTATTATGGTTGATGATTGGATGTTGATCATTGCTTGTTTGTTTCCTTTCACAGGTATGTGACCCAATATGCAGAAAGCATCGCATTACGCAAAGGTTGTCCCCCACAGTTCTAACCAAATAATGCTAATTTTGAAATATCTTTTAAAATATTTTTTTAAATATAATTATCTGTAATAATACCAGACTAAGATATTCTAAATCCTTAGTGGAAGCAAAAACCAACTTATTGGGTTTGTTTAACGTTTAAATTATTTTCAGTAGACTTAAATTATAAAGAGCCGAATTACAGTTAGATCCTTTTTCCAGAAAGGATACCAGGTCCCATACCTGTACAATGTGATACACTGTGATAAACTGCTGTTACTTTGCTCCTTGTGTATAGAGAGTGATTTATAGATATGGGATCTGTTATCCGGAAACCTGTTATCCAGAAAGTTCTGAATTAAGTAAAGGTCGTCTCCCATAGACTCTATTTTTACTTGATCCAAACTAAGATATAATTATTCCTCATTGGAAGCAAAACCAGCCTATTGAGTTTATTTAACCTTTACATGATTTTTTTAGCAGTCTTTAGGTATGAAGATGCAACTTATGGAAAGACTTGTTATCTGGAAAACCCCAAGTATCAAGCATTCTGGGTAACAGGTCCCATACCTGTACCACGATCTTTCTGGATTCCCTATTACAATCTATTTTTTGATTTCTCAAAATTTACCAACAGAATGCTGAGAGTCAGGAATATGTTAGAAAAATTGATATACTTCAATACCGGTATAAATTAAGTAGAATATTTTTGACTGCTTTGAGCAGTAGAATGGCATTATTCATTATAGGGTGATGGTGATCAACCCCATTGGGCATCTGATTTAATTGTGGGCTGCAAAAGGATACAAGAACACCACGTATCCTCTCTAGTCTAGTCTAGTTCTTGACACTACATGCTCTAATATTAATTCTCTTCTAAACTCTGCGCAAATTCCTTTAAGTTCTAAGTTACTTTTAATTGTATGTAGACGTTTGTTTTGGTTGTTTGAATATTGTTGGGGTCATCATTTGTTGCAGGAGTACAGTATGCATTGTCTGCCTACCTAGTGTTTGCATTAAGCCACCAAAATGCATATACATTTGTATTATATGACTGTGGGGATCTCTGTGTGTATTGGACATGATAGGCTGGTCAGGCCACCTACTATCCATAAAGAACAAGTAAACCTTTTTTTTTTCTATCTGTAAATTTACTCTAAACAGCCCCCCAGATTAATGTACCTTAGTCCCTGCTGCAAGTCTGCTCTGGTTTCTGTGTTATCAGCAGCTTGTTTCCTCTTCTTCCTGGTGCAGAGTGAAGCCCCGCCCCATAGCTTACTGAGCTGACCTTATCTCTGTGACTAGTCCTGGAGATCATTTGCATACTATGACATAGCAGAGACCAGTGTGTGCAGCACCTTTTGCTTGGGGAAACTAGCTTACTAATGCACACACTGGCTCCCTCTTCCTCTCTATTGTGGAACAGCAGCAAATGGACTGCTCAGTAAACTAAGGGGCTGGGCTTCACTCTGCACCAGGAAGAAGGTGAAACAAGCTGCTAATAACACAGAAACCAGAGCAGACTTGCAGCAGGGACTAAGGTACATTAATCTGGGGGGCTGTTTAGAGCAAATTTACAGAAAGAAAAAGAAAAACATTTACTTTTCCTTTAAATGGACTGTTCACCTTTAAATTACCTTTAGGTATGATGTAGAGAGTAATATTCTTAAGACAATTTGCAATTGGTTTACATTTTTTATCATTTGGTTTTTGAGTCATTTAGCTTTTTATTCAGCAGCTTTCCAGATTGTGATTTCAGCAGTCTGGTAGCTATGACCCAAATTACCCTAGCAACCATGCAGTGATTTGCATAAGAGACTGGAATATGAATAGGAGAGGGCCTGACTCGAAACATGAATAATAAAATGTAGCAATAACAATACGCTGGTTTCCTTACAGAGCATTTGTTTTTTAGATGGGGTCAGTGACCCCCCCACCCCATTTAAAAGCTGGAAAGAGACAAGCTGGCCATACACACAAAGATCCGCTAGCGACATTGTCAAGCGAGCGGATCTTTCCCCGATATGCCACTAACGGCTGGGCTATATCTAGTACTGCCACCCAGCCGGTATTTTACCGGCCTAGCAGGTAAAACACTGGACAAAGCCCGGGGCCTTTATTACAAATTTACCGGCAATGTAGCTGCCGGTAAATCTGTAATACCCCTATTAAAGGCCCCTGGCCTGCCCCAACCCACAAAAAAATGTACCATTTTCCCCTGTCGGGTTGTAGCTCCGCCTCTTTACACCCCTTTGTGACAGGACACGCCCCCTGCCCGTCACAACCCGCCCACACTGCCGGTACAAATATATTTAAAAGGTGGCAATCTAAACGACTGATATCGGCAGCTTTGTATGGCCACCTTTAGAAGAAGAAGAAAACTAGATAAAAAAGAAAATGAAGACCTAAGGAAAAGTTGCTTAAAGGGATCCTGTCATGGGAAAAAAAAAATTCAAAATGCATCAGTTAATAGTGCTGTTAAAGAAGAATTCTGCACTCCATTTCTCAAAAGAGCAAACTCTGATAAACTTCAATCACTCTTTACTGCTGTACTGCAAGTTGGAGTGATATCACCCCCTCCCTTTCCCCCACTCCAGCAGCCTAACAACAGAACAATGGGAAGGTAACCAGATAACAGCTGCCTGGTAGATCTAAGAACAGCACTCAATAGTAAAACCCATGTCCCACTGCGTACTATTCAGTTACATTGAAAAGGAAAAACCACAGCCTGCCAGAAAGCAGTTTCCTCCCCACAAGTCACATGACATGGGGCAGCTGGGAAATTGACAAAAGGGCTAGCCCCATGTCCGATTTCAAAACTGAATATAAAAAAATCTGTTTGCTCTTTTGAGAAATGGATTTCAGTGCAGAAGTCTACTGGAGCAGCACTATTAACAAATCCGTTTAAAAAATAACATGTTTTCCCATTAGTTTCCCTTTAAAATTAGACATTCTATAAAATACTAGAAGGTAGCTTCAAGGTGAACCATCCCTTTAATTATAACAATGAACTGCACCGAAACTAAACTAAAATCTAGTCTTTTAAAGAAAATTTCTTATGTTCTAGAGCCCACTTAGAGACCTAACAAACAGTCAACTGACACCAGTGTGTGGCTTGCAAGTGAGACAGGAAGATTGTCATAGAGGCAAATGAAAACCAAATAAAGGAAATGACTAATCACTTTCTGATTACTTTTTCCAGTACAAACGGAGAACTAATGGGCAATGGGGGCATTAAAATCCTAAACTATTTTCATTACCACGGTAACAAATGGCTTTTGAAAAGTCATCGTATTAAAAATGTCCAGTGTATCTAAATATCTTTCGTTTCCATGCCTGGAGCACTGCAAGAAATGCGCTGACTGCGAAGCAGATTGTGGTGAGCAGCAGAGAAGATTCCCTAGATATGTAGCTTGGTTGTGCAAAAATAAAACTTCAGCTTTAGGCTAAGGCCAGACGGGGAGATTCGGGGGCATTTTGTCTCCTGGCGACTTCTCGCCGCGACTTGTAGCCCCCGAACCTCCCCGAATAGCCAAGTAAGCAAGGGCACCGGCATTGCTTGAAAACGACGGCGCGTATCCACACGGAGCGGCGCGCTTTTTGAAATCGCTCCAAATTGCCTGGCGAGGCAATTTGGAGCAATTTCAAAAAGCGCGCCGCTCCGTGTGGATACGCGCCGGCGTTTTCAAGCAACGCCGGTGCGCTTTGGTAAGTGGCTATTCGGGGAGGTTCGGGGGCTACAAGTCGCGGCGAGAAGTTGCCAGGCGACAAAATGCCCCCGAATCTCCCCGTCTGGCCTAGCCCTTAAAACTCATACAGTGCAGCTATTTGTTTCTAAAAAGTCTTCGGGGGGAGGGTGTTCTGATGCAAATTAATGCTTAAAGGAGCAGTTCAATGTAAAAATAAAAACTGGGTCAATAGGTTGTGCAAAAGAAAAAATGTTTCTAATATAGTTAGTTAGCCAAAAATGTAATGTATAAAGACTGGAGTGACTGGATGTCTAACATAATAACCAGAACACTACTTCCTGCTTTTCAGCTCTCTAACTCTGCATTTAAGGGGGGCCTTTAAGGGGGGCCACATGGGACATAACTGTTCAGTGAGTTTGCAATTAATCCTCTGCATTCAGCTCAGATTCAAAAGCAACAGTTGTGGCCCCCCTCAAGTCAAGTCAAGAAACCAAGAAAGTTGCAAAGCAGGAAGTAGTGTTCTGGCTATTATGTTACACATCCAGTCACTCCAGCCTTTATACATTACATTTTTGGTTAACTAACTGTGTTAGAGATTTTTTTTTTTTAATTTTACCCGGTTTTCATTTTTACACTTAACAATTCCTTTAATAGCTAGTGGGGATGCACCGAATCCACTATTTTGGATTCGGCCGAACCCCCGAATCCTTCCCGAAAGATTTGGCCGAATACCGAATCGAATCCGAACCCTAATTTGCATATGCAAATTATGGGTGGGAAGGGGAAAACATTTTTTACTTCCTTGTTTTTTGCTAAAAAGTAACGTGATTTAGCTCCCTGGCCCAATTTGCATATGCAAATTAGGATTCGGATTCGGTTCGGCCAGGCAGAAGGATTCGGCCGAATCCGAATCCTGCTGATAAAGGCCGAATCCTGGCCGAATCCCGAACCGAATCCTGGATTCGGTGCATCCCTAATAGCTAGGGTATGCAAGCAGCTATATTGCAGTGATCAAAACACTATGGGTCATGGTTTGTTCAGTTGACAGACACTGGGAACAGCTATTAGTAGCCCTGCAACCATCCTAATTGTTTTTAAAGCAGAAGAAAAAGCTAAAATTAAGTAAGCTTTATCAGAAAGATCTATATAAATACACCAGTAAATGATTCTCTGACCCCTCTATCAAAAGAAACAGAATCTCTTTCCTTCTATTGTGTACACATGGGCTTCTGTATCAGACTTCCTGTTTTCAGCTTAAATCTCCAGGGCTAGGGCTTGAGCATGCTCAGTTTGCTCCTCTCTCCCTCCCTTTTCCCCCTCCCTCATCCTCTTCCCGCTGTAATTTGAGCAAAGAGCTATGAGTGAGCAGGGAGAAGGCCCCCATACACTGACCAATGAAAACTGCTGACAGACCGAGTCCGCAGCTTATTGGCCGTGTGGGGGGCCATCTGATGGGAGTCCCCGATCGATATCTGGCCGAAAGTCAGCCAGATGCCGATTGGGCAGGTTAAAAAAAAAATCCCGTTAGCCAGGTTATAAAATCTCTAGGGCCCGCGATCGGATCAGCACGATATCGCCCATTTCAATGTGGGCACATTGGGGAGAGATCCACTCGTTTGGCAACATGGCCAAACGAGCGGATCTCCCTGTGTATGGCCTCCTAGAGACTCCGGAAGTATGTCACGCCAAGCTAATATGGCAGCTGCTATATTAAAGAAACAGAGCTTCTAGAGTTGTTTACTGAGGTATGGCAAAGCATTCTGCAGAATAAATAAAGTCTTAAAGCTTGCACTATTGTGGCCAATCTATTGGCAACAAATTGCTTTACTGCTTTCCTTCTCCTTTAAGCTGGCCATGCACACACAGATGGTGTCGGCAGATCATGTTTTTCTACAGTAATCTCTCTGTCGAGCAAACCATCTGACCAGTTATTATTATGTCATGAATGACATGGCTGGGAATTTTGCAATGTCCCTTCTTTCATGTGACATGTTTGGCCAGTATTGTAATAACATAAGATGTCCAGATGATGATGTTCTAAATAACACATTTGGTTGCTGTCTTTGTGTACATCATCTGATGATGGATCTTTTCTATATACAGTCATATTTATAGCATTTCATCTTTCCATATACCCAACAACTAGTATCAGCATCCACTAATGTAACGACAAGTCCACAGGCCAGGTCGTCACAGCAAAGTCTTCTTGGTGGGACCTGGTTCCTTCACACCACCTGTAGTCCCACCAGTGTTAAAGGAACAGTAACACCAAAAAAATGAAAGTACAGATATGGGACCCGTTATCCAGAATGCTTGGGACCTGGGATTTTCCGGATAAAAGATCTTTCTGAAATTTGGATCTTCATGCCTTGTCTACTAGAAAATCACGTAAGAATTAAAGGGATCCTGTCATGGGAAAAATTTTCTTTCCAAAATGCATCCGTTAATAGTGCTGTTCCAGAAGAATTCTGCATTGAAATCCATTTCTTAAAAGAGGAAACCGATTTTTTTATGTTTCATTTTGAAATCTGACATGGGGCTAGACATATTGTCAATTTCCCAGCTGCCCCCAGTCATGTGACTTGTGCTCTGATAAACTTCAATCACTCTTTACTGCTGTACTGCAAGTTGGAGTGATATCACCCCCTCCTTTTCCCCCACCCAGCAGCCTAACAAAAGAACAATGAGAAGGTAACCAGATAACAGCTGCCTAACACAAGATAACAGCTGCCTTTTAGATCTAAGAACAGCACTCAATAGTAAAACCCGTGTCCCACTGCGTACTATTCAGTTACATTGAGAAGCAAAAACAACAGCCTGCCAGAAAGCAGTTCCCTCCTAAAGTGCTGGCACAAGTCACATGACCGGGGCAGCTGGGAAATTGACAAAATGGCTAGTCCCATGTCAGATTTCAAAACTGAATATAAAAAAATCTGTTTGCTCTTTTGAGAAAAGGATTTCAGTGCAGAAGTCTACTGGAGCAACACTATTAACTGATGCATTTTGAAAAAAACATGTTTTCCCATGACAGTTTCCCTTTAAATAAGCCCATATAGGCTGGTTTTGCCTCCAATAAGGATGAATTAAGTCATAGTTGGGATTAAGTACAAGCTACTGTTTTATTATTATAAAGAAAAAAGAAATCCTTTTTTAAAATTTGGATTAATTTATTATAATGGAGTCTATGGGAGCCGGACTTTCTGGATAACAGGTTTCCGGATAACGGATTCCACACCTGTATATTAAAGTGATGAAAATATAATGTACTGATTGTGTTGCATTGTGATTGGTCTGAGATGATGGAAAACTGAAAAGGTGAAATAGTAGTTTTGAATTTGAAAACTACTAACCAAGCAGTGTGCCACATTCTATTTGGCTGAGATGGAAGGATGATTGTTTTCTGATCCAGAAGAATAAGCAAAACTTGTTTCACGTTGTTATATTTTTCATGGCGAAAAATACAGTTTAGCTTTAGTAGTTTCAATTTAAGCAAGTCCTAAACCTATACTGAAACAAAAGAGACCCAGCCACAGAGTCTCCCTGTCAAACCTACTGTCTACAAGAAATTGAACTGTTTCTTTATTCAAAATATGTACTCAAGTGTTCAGATGTGAATCTGTATAATTCCATATATGGCTACTAAAGTTGGCAAGCTGAGAATCCTGAGCACAGCCGTGCTAGATTTGTAGAATTGGGCCTCTGCGTACCTGAAAAGCCAGGGCCTATTTTAATTCTAATTCCGGACCTGCCCTGGGGTTCC
>CM044441.1:124880757-124911510 GCA_024363595.1 Xenopus borealis | reverse complement strand
CCCCCCCCCCCATCCCAATTGCCTTTGGTGCGAATACTAGGTACATGTGGGTGGATGACTTACTGTGTTGGATAGACCTTACAACTAAGGATGCACCAAATCCACTATTTGGGATTCGGCCAAATCCGTCATGAAATATTTGGCCGAATACCGAACCGAATCCTAATTTGCATATGCAAATTAGAGACAGGAAGGTAAAAAGTTGAAAAAAAATATTGTACTTCTTTGTTTTGTGACAAAAAGTTGCATGATTTCCCTTCCCTCCCCTAATTTGCATATACAAATTAAGATTCCAAATCCTGCTGGAAAAGGCCAAATCCTGGATTCAGTGCATCCCTACTTATAACTGGTGCTGTCGACTTAAAGGTAAACTTTCCCTTTAAGTTTGTTAGCCGTAACATTAAAGATGAAAGTGTTTTAAAGTAATAAAAATATAATGCATTGTTGCCCTGCACTGGTAAAACTGGTGTATTTGTTTCAGAAGCACTACTCTTGTTTATATAAATAAGCTGCTGTGTAGCTATGGGGGCAGCCATTCAAAGGAGAAAAGGCTCAAGTTACACAACAGATAGCAGATAAGCTCTGTAGAACATAATGGTGGTATCTGTCATCCACTATTTAACCTGTGTTGTATAGCCTTTTTGCTACACAGCATCTTGTTTATATGAACTATAGTAGTGTTTCTGAAGCAAACAGGTCTGTTTTATCAGTGTTCGGCAACAGTACGTGATATTTTCATTACTTTAAAATGCGTTTCTGATGTTACTGTTCCTTTAAGAAATCGCCTATGATGTGTCTTGTATTCTTTTATTCATCCAGCAGTGCTTTTCTCAAATTCCATTTTCTCTTAGAGGTTACGGTCATCCTACATTGTATATTCCCCTCTATAAGGAATGTTCCCCTCTGTGCTTTAATCTTCTTCAGGCTTAGGGCCCTTACACACAAACGTTTTTACCTGCATTCAGCCGCAGGGCAGCGCAGGTATAGACGCACTCAATTATTCTCAATGGGGCTGTACTCACAGGAACTCATGTAGGCGTTGAACGCAGGAAAAATGCAGCATGTTGTGTCTGAACCTGCGTTCGGCGCCTACTTGAGTTCCTGTGAGTACAGCCCTATTGAGAATAATTGAGTGCGTCTATACCTGCGCTCCCCTGCGGCTGAACGCAGCAAAACAGAACGCAGGGGAGCGCAGGTAAAAACGCTTGTGTGTAAGGGCCATTAGAATACAAAATTCCAGGTTATATATACCGAGTCAGGCAATCTCCATCAGTCTGTCTTAATGGGTCTTCTATGTGTTGTGTGGGCATAAAGCCTGCATTATTAAAGGAACAGTAAAAAAGTGTGTTTTAAAGTAATGAAAATATCATGTAGTGTTGTCCTGCACTGTTAAAACTGGTGTGTTTGCTTCAACAACAGTTCATATAAACAATCTGTTGTGTAGTAATGGTAAAAACTGAAAAAAGGCTACATGGCACAGGTTAAATAGTGGATGACGGATAGCACCATTATGTTCTACAGAGCTTATCTGCTGTGTAACCTGAGCCTTTGCTCCTTTGAATGGCTGCTCTAATTGCTACACAGCAGCTTATTTATATAATCAATAGTAGTGTTCCTGAAGCAAGCGCAGCAGTTTTACCAGTGCAAGGCAACACTGTATTATATTTGTGTTACTTTAAATCACTTTCATTTTTTGATGTTACTGTTCCTTTACGCCAATCTAGATTCACAAAACTTCCAGCCATATGTTTATAATGGTTCCGGAGGCATGATGAATTAGGTTATAATTTGCCTTTAAGCACGCAACTGTCAGTTCAGAGATGGCTTCCTGTTGAATGCGGGTCTATTCAAGAATATTTGTTTTGTTTTGCTGCAAATTAAGGAAATATGAGCACAATTAAAGCACTTACTAATTCCTTATGCTGTCAGCTATGCCCTTGTTGTATGGGAATGATGCAGGCTGTCGTGAAACACAAAATAATAAGCATAATTACAATCGTTTTTAACGTGATACTTTACTATAAAGCAGCACTTACGTACTGTATTATTAGCTGGGAATGCTGGCTTCTCCTTGTTGACATTAGAATATCTGAATTGAATTTGGCTGATGGTTGCCTTCCTAGTTATTTATTCTTCATTTAACTCTTCATAATACACCATTTAGAAAAGCAAACAGACCTGGTAAATGCAAAACAAGGTACAGGTATGAGATCCATTATCTGTAAACCCATTCTCCAAAAAGCTCCGACTTACAGGACGGCCATAGACTGCATTTTGCTCTGTAATAATAAAACAGTTGCTTGTACTTGATCCAAACTAAGATATAATTAATCCTTATTGGAAGCAAACCCAGTCTATCGTCTTTATTTCATGTTTACATGATTTTCGATTTGAGATATGATCCAAATTATGGAAAGATCAGTTATCCAGAAAACCCCATGTCCAGAGCATTCTGTGCAACAGATCCCATACCTGTACATTGCTTTTGTTTTCTATTGTATAGAATGCATAATTTTTTATTGAAGGTCACAAAAATCTATTCATTTCCCTGGTTTCCTATTTGCAAATACTGTGAGAAAGCAGAGTCCTTTCCCCTCTCCCTGATGAGATTCTGGCTGTTTCTCTGCTCCTCCTCAGTCCTTCTCTGCCATTGCATACTTGCATTAGTTGGCCATCTGTTCTCTGTCCTTTCTGCTGCGTGTCCTACCCATCACCATTTGTTATAAGGATTTCATTCCACACTATTTTTGTTCTGAACAAGCTGTAGCCCCAGGATAGCTACAGAAATATCACAGCGATGCCCATGTCTCACATTGTGCCTCTTAACAGCTCACTTTTAAGTGAACGTATTTCAGCATGCGTTCTACAATATTGAGGTCTTGTTTTTTTTGTTTTTTTTTGTCTACACTAATTATTAAACCAATTATGTCGTTTCCATATATTAAAGTGATGCTGGCACTAAAAAACTACTCTTCAAAATATGAATGTACATTGAAAGTTACCTGAGTCATGTTGATTGTTTTTCACTGACCATTTTGCATTTGTAAGTAATTGTTACTTGAAGTTCCTAAACCTGACTGTTTTGCCATACTGACTGTCCCTTCTCAGCATGGCAGTTAGATTTTCTAATACAGGAATGGGACCTATTATCCACAATGCTCGGGACCTGGGGATTTCCGGATAACAGGTCTTCCCGTAGTTTGGATCTTCACACCGTAAAGGAGAAGGAAACCCTGTAGAAAAGAAACCCTTACCCCCCACCCCATGTAGACCGCCTCCCTCCTCCCCTAGGGCTAAATCCCCCCCCCCCCGGGGAAATGCCCCATATTATTACCCCTCGTCGCAGATTGTGGCAGAAGACTTAACGGCATCCATCTTCTGTGTCCTCAGTAAACTGTCTGGGAGATCGTGAATTTCGGCGCATGCACAGTTGTTGAAAACCATCAAATTGCACATGCGCCACCACACCGATCTACGTGGGGTGGGGGTACAGGGTTTTTTTCCCTAAAGTGTTTCCTTCTCCTTTAATGGTGGCCATACACAGTTTGATGAAAGCTACCGACAGAACAAGTCGGCAGCTTATTGGCAGCACCCTCATAGAGGAACATAGGGGATAAGATAGGTGAAAGCATTGGGCAAATGCAATTAAAATTACGGATGCCCTGCATCCACTCTTTAGGATTCCCAAATCCTTCCAGAAAGGTTTGGCAAAATACTGTACCAAAGCTAACCCCTAATTTACATATTTACATTTACAATTAGGGACAGGAAGGGGGAAAAGTGGAAAAAACATTTTTTACTTGTTTTGTGACAAAAGGTGACGTATTTTCCCTCCCCCAGATTTGATTTGGACAAATCCTGCTGATAAAGGCCGAATCCTGCTGAAAAAGGCTGAATCCTGGATACGATGCATCCCTGATTAAAATTATATATATAGCAAGCAAAGACAGTTATGATAGATGTAAACATAAAAGTTCAATTTCTGGTGTCAGTATCTCTTTAAAGAGATTCAGTTCATCCAGGCAAGAGGATTCGTACAAAATCCGAACCCTAATTTGCATATGTAAATTAGGGAAGAGAAAGTGGGAAACAAACATTTTTTACCTCCTTGTTTTGTGACACAAAAATTATGTGATTTCCCTCCCCAGTTTTGGTTCGGCCAGGCATGAGGATTTGGGTGAATCCTGCTGAAAAAAGTTGAATCCTGGAGTTGGTGCATCCCTAATTAAAATTATATATAGCAAGCAAAGACAATGTTATGATAGATGTTAAACACAAAAAAAAAAAGTTTAATTTCTGGCGTGTCTTTAAAGGCATACTGACATTTTAGGGATTATAATGCTCATTAACCCCTAATACCCCAAGCCATTGGTAATTTATAAAATGTGTAATTTAGGGCCCTTACACATGGGCGTTTTAACCTGCGTTCTGTTTTGCTGCGTTCAGCTGCAGGGGAGCGCAGGTATAGACGCACTCAATTCTTTTCAATTAGGCTGTACTCACACAAACGAACGTAGGCGCCAAACGCAGGAAAAATGCAGTGTCTGAACCTGTATTCGTTGCCTACATGCGTTCGTGTGTGTACAGCCCCATTGAAAAGAATGGAGTGCGTCTATACCTGCGGCTGAATACAGCAAAACGGAACGCCGGTTAAAACGCCCGTGTGTAAGGGCCTTTATAGTGACAGAAGTAAGGCAGCATATGCATGTCGTTAGTCAGAAACATTGGCAAATTGCTTTGGCATATTTTCAGCTGCTATTTACATTATAAAGGGTATAAAATATATATAAGTACAGCCTTTACACCAACGATACGGTTTTATACTCCCAAACACCTCCGGAACTGAGCACTATTTACAATGGCGTTTTTATTCATTCCACCCCTGTTCTCTTCCCATCTGCCATTTCCCCTGGATAATGAGAACTGTTGCTTGCAATCACCATTGCTGATTTTTCAAGTCATTCTGGAGGCATCCGTGAAGCTACAGAGAAGTCATTAATTGGTAATTACACATATATATAATGGGTGGTGGTGGTGAGCAGGGTGCAGGTTGCTGTGGCAACAAGGCAAATATGTGGTGCATTCACTTCCTGGGGCCTGTTTTTCATAAGCGGGACAATGTCACAATTTACTGCAGCTATAAATGGCACGCTTCACTCGTATCTATAAATGGCAAGAATCTGAAATCATTATTTCTCAGACTGGGACATTTTAACTGACTTTACTGCAGAGTGACTCAGAGCTATTTTAGGGGGGAGTTGTGACTTCAAAATCATTAGTGGAAACAGGTGCAGAATGTATGGGGTTTTTTTGTTTTTTTTAAAGGAGTAGTCCTTTAAGTTAAAGGGAAACTGTCATGGGAAAACATGTTTTTTTTTTTTAAATGCATCAGTTAATAGTGCTGCCCCAGTAGACTTCTGCACTGAAATCCATTTCTCAAAAGAACAAACAGATTTTTTTATATTCAGTTTTGAAATCTGACATGGGGGTAGCCATTTTGTCAATTTCCCAGCTGCCCCAGTCATGTGACTTGTGCCAGCACTTTAGGAGGGAACTGCTTTCTGGCAGGCTGTTGTTTTTCCTTCTCAATGTAACTGAATAGTACGCAGTGGGACATGGGTTTTACTATTGAGTGTTGTTCTTAGATCTACCAGGCAGCTGTTATCTTGTGTTAGGGAGCTGTTATCTGTTTACCTTCCCATTGTTCTTTTGTTAGGCTGCTGGGTGGGGGAAAGGGAGGGGGTGATATCACTCCAACTTGCAGTACAGCAGTAAAGACTGATTGAAGTTTATCAGAGCACAAGTCACATGACTTTGGGCAGCTGGGAAATTGGCAATATGTCTAGCCCCATGTCAGATTTCAAAATGAAATATAAAAAAATATGTTTGCTCTTTTGAGAAATGGATTTCAATGCAGAATTCTTCTGGTACAGCACTATTAACTGATACATTTTGAGAAAAAAAAATTTCCCCATGACAGGATCCCTTTAACTTTAAGTATATTGTACAATGGATAATTCAAAGCAGCTTTTCAAGAGGTCTTCATTGTTTTCATTTTTTAATTATTTGTCTTCTTCTTCTGACACTTTCCAGCTTACAAATGGAAAATACCTTTCTCTAAAGAGACTTAGGGCTCTAAAAACCTAGGGCTCTTACACACAAGAGCCGCAGGGGAGCGCAGATATAGACGCACTCAATGCTGTACTCACACAACGCATGTAGGCGCCGAACGCAGGTTCAGACGTAACATGCTGCATTTTTCCTGCGTTCTGCGCTTGTGTGAGTACAGCCCCATTGAAAAGCATTGAGTGCATCTATACCTGTGCTCCCCTGCGGCTGAACGCAGCAAAACGGAACGCAGGGGAGCGCAGTTAAAACGCTCGTGTGTAAGAGCCCTAAGGCTACACTGTTACATTTTATCACTCCTCTCCTATTTGTCTCTTATTCAAATCAATGCATGGTTGCTTGGGTAATTTGTACCTTATTAGAAATTGCAAGCTGTTGAATAAAAAGCTAAATAACTCCTAATAATAAAAAAATTATCATAATAACAGAACTCAAAGGCGAACAACATTGGTTAGCTTTTAGTATGTTGTAGAATGGCCATTTGTAAGTGACTTTTCAATTGGTCTTTATTGTCTACTTTGTATACTTTTTTTTTTAATTATTTTCCTTATTCTTCTGACTCATTCCATCTAAAAACAAAAGCTCTGTAAGGCTACAAATTTGTTGTTTTTGCTACCTTTCATTACTCCTCTTTCTACTCGGGCCTACTCCTATTCATACTCCAGTCTCTTATTCAAAACAATTCATGGTTGCTAGGGTAATTAGGATCTTGGCAACCAGATTGCTGAAATTGCATAAAAAGTTAAATAACTGAAAAACCACCAATAATAAAAAAATTAAAATCCAAATGCAAATTAGAATATCACTCCCTACATCATACTAAAAGTTTACTCAAATGTGAACAAACCCCTATAAATAGGTTGTTCACCTTCTAAACACTTTTATTCAGTCAGTTGTTTTCAGATTGTTCCTTAGAAATAAAGACGTTTTTCAATTACTTTCCATTATTTATTTATTTTTTTACTGTTTTTCCAAAATCCAAGTTTAAAGTTGAATGTTGGTGTCTCTGGTGTTTGAGTCTGGCAGCTCAGTAATTAAGGCGCAGACTCTAAACTGTTACAATTTTGCATCATTTAGTTGATACATTTCACAGCAGCATCTCTGGAGTATTAGCAACTATTGTATCAATTCTAAGAGCTGCCTGTAATGAAACCCAGGGATTCTGCTCAGCAGGGACAAAGATAAGAAATGTACCAACTAAATGTATCAATTTAGAACAGTTTACAGTGTCAGCGACCCCCCAGTGCTGCTTTAGAAGGTGAACAATGACACTTAACACTTCAATATTTGAAACACAGTCACACATAGAAAATAGAAGGTAATTGGAAAACTTTGCTATTTATGTGATCTATCTGAAAACATCTAATTGTTTGTCGGTGAACAACCCCTTTAAGGTGTACTTTACTATATTGTTTTGGGCAGTTTTAATACAGGTATGTGATCTGTTATCCGGAAACCTGTTAAGCAGAAAGCTCCTAATTACAGAAGTACTCCATTTTATCCAAATAAAATAATTTCCCTTTCTCTGCAGTAATAAAACAGTACCTTGTATCCCAGCTAAGATAGAATTAATCCTTATTGGAAGCAAAACCAGCCTATTGGGTTTTATTTAATCTTGATTCTCTAGTAATCTTAATACATGAAGATCCAAATTATGGAAAGTTACATTATCTGGAAGTCCCCAGGTCCCGAGCATTCTGGATAACAGGTCTCATACCTGTACCACAAGTTTCCTTTTTTTAACCTGTGTGTTTTCCAAGCTCTTTAAGAGAACATACTCTTTGTCTGCATTATAAAAATCATCTGAGTTTTCCATGTGTTTCTTTCTCCTTACAACGGCATCTAAGGGACGCATCACATTTGTCAAGGATAGAAACCGGTATTTTCAATTTATATAACATGCACTTGGGCAGCTGCTTGCTATCCTGATATTTGGGAGCACACCTCTCATTTAGGCCTCATTCAAAATAGTGTGTCTGACCTTACGGCTGTTAAAGGGATCAGTTGTAGTGCTGCTCCAGCAGAATTCTGCATTGAAATCCATTTCTCAAAAGAGCAAACATATTTTTTTATATTTCATTTTGAAATCTGACATGGGGCTAGACATATTGTCAATTTCCCAGCTGCCCAAGTCATGTGACTTGTCCTTTGATAAACTTCAGTCACTCTTTACTGCTGTACTGCAAGTTGGCGTGATATCACCCCCTCCCTTTCCCCCACCCAGCAGCCTAACAAAAGAACAATGAGAAGGTAACCAGATAACAGCTCCCTAACACAAGATAACAGCTGCCTGGTAGATCTAAGAACAGCACTCAATAGTAAAACCCATGTCCCACTGCGTACTATTCAGTTACATTGAGAAGGAAAAACAACAGCCTGCCAGAAAGCAATTCCCTCCTAAAGTGCTGGCACAAGTCACATGACTGGGGCAGCTGGGAAATTGACAAAATGGCTAGCCCCCTGTCAGATTTCAAAACTGAATATAAAAAAATCTGTTTGCTCTTTTGAGAAATGGATTTCAGTGCAGAAGTCTACCGGAGCAGCACTATTAACGGATGCATTTTGAAAAAAAACATGTCTTCCATGTTTCCCTTTAACTTGTCAATACTGTCCTGTCTGTATTATTCCAAATAGAAAGCCAATGGAATAAATATTATTGACTTGCGTTCTGTTACACTGACCCCAGCAATTTAAAGTGACCCCAGCAATTTATAGTGACTCCTGCAATTGGATTAATCTGTCCCCTGACATTTGTTCTCCAATGCTGAGAGCTGAAGGAACAGAACCACTGCCTTCCAGCCCAGATATTAAAGCACCCCCTGCTGCCTTGTATTGACTCAGTGTCACATTTACAGCATATATGTCTGTGGGGGTCACCAAGAGTCGTGCTGAATGGAAGTGACTGTCCCTCCAGGTCTCGGTAGTGCACAAATATGTTTTCATTTAATTCTTTCTGCCGATATACTAAATGATTAGCAGAGCCTGTGAGGCGGGGGTTACTTTTCCTCTCCATTTGTGTGCTGTCAGGCTGTGCATCAGAAAAGTGGGCTGTCAGCTGTTCACTGTCAGAGAGGATTCCAAGAATCCAGATTGTTTTCAGTTTTACCAGGATAGCTACAACCTAGTATGCAGGCATCCAATATGTCCGTGTGCGTCACTGAAATATTTAGATTGAATAAGTAATGCAATTAAAATATTTAAAGCCCTAAGCAACCATTTATGTACACGGTGCAGGAGTACTGAGTTTTATGTCCAGATAAGGGTGTCTATAATATGGAACACCATGTCTAAATTCTAATAAAAGGCATTTTAAGCTATTGCCGTTCATTTGCCATCAATTGGATTACTATGTGAGGGAGAAATAGTAAATGTCTGAAAATTGGCAATTGTACGTGTAGTTTAAAGGGAACTCCACAAAAACATAACTTAAGCTTTTTGAAAAGTGAACATAATTTCAAGCAACTTTGCAATATACATCATTTAAAAAATGTGCAGTCTTTTTGTGGTTTTTAATGGTTTCTGATTGTTCCCTAAGCCTAGCCCCCATGCTGTCCTCCAGATCTGCCTGACTACTGTGTAGAGTTGGCTGACTACTGTTACTTTGTATCAGCAACCATCTATCCTCAGCCTGCATCCTCCAAAACTCACAATTCCTTGCACACATGATTTCAATAAGGATAGGCACATCACTGTGCAATGCATTGTGGGTTAAGTAGTTCCTGCATGCTGTCTGTAAGCTGTGTTTAGTCCTTCATTCCCTGCCAGGATTTCAAATGATGAAGAAAGAACTGTTAAATAGCTGGATTTCAGTGTAGAAAATGGTATTTATTCATACATTTTGAAGAAACAGGTAATTGTGATGGGTATATTAGGGGTTTCTGTGTTATGTGGGCCTCTTTATCAAGTTTTGGTTTGGAAGCCGGAGTTCCCCTTTAAGTGGTTTCTATGAGTTGCATTTTTCTACATATAACAAAGCTATTTGATATAACTAATGTATATCAAAACCTATATCAGAACCCTGCAAGAGTTGCATCTGGCTGACTATTCCCCAAAAGTATGGTTTGCTGCTAGTACCGGTATTGCATCTGGTATCTGGAAATGAGCTATGCAAAAAAAAGCTCTGAATTACAGAATGCCTACCAATATACTCGTGGTGTAGCGCTGACCAAAAACTTGCTGGGGAACAATCACTTTCTTCTTGAAAAATCGGCTTTATTAGAACACAATTGTGAGTACAAACAGTAGAGGGTGGTCAAACCAACGCGTTTCGTGCCTTCAGACTCGGCACTTCATCAGGGTTTTTGGTCAGCGCTACACCACGAGTATATTGGTATGGATTGACTTCCGGGTGCTGGAAACCCCGCATGTGATGTGTGAGCAGCGACCAGCGGGACTTCACATGAAAAGAAGGGTGAGCTCCGCTATTTCTCCCGACTTTATATTTCTATGTTACAGAATGCCTGTCTCTGATTTTTGAGAGGTTATCAGTCAGGCAGACCCATTGGAGTCATACACTGGCAGATAAGCTGCTGACTGGGCCTGAATAGGCAGAATTCTTGTCTTAAATGTGTAGGTGTATTGCATCCTTTACCTACAAGGGGCAATATCAGACATCTGCACCACAAAATATTCATACAGATGCAGCCACTGGGATTGGTGAGTTAAATGCGTCGTGACTCGGGGCTAATTGAATTGTGTTATCTAAAGTTATCTTAACTCATTTAATGCATTTAACCTTTTCATTAGCATACCAAAGCACCATTGTTTTCAATGGTGAACTCTTTAATTGGATGGGATGCTGTGACACAATATTCTGTGCTAAGTGGGATAAATGGGATAGATGAGTTAAGTTTTTCTTTGTCAAATGTACAATCCAAAGTGGCTTCATCTGTAAGTCAAAGATCTGTCCTGGTCTAGTAAAGCAAATGCCTCGGAAGGAACATATATTTATGACTGTTTCAGTTGTGCTTTATTCTTAGAACATAAGGTCCAACTCTATTGCCATTTCACCAACCTATACAGGCATAAACTGAGCTTCCTTGTAATCCTGGCCTTTCAGATTACTGTTGAATACCACCCACAGAAAGTAATCCTAAAACCAATAATGAGTAGAGTTGGAATGGTGGTCACACGGACATGGTCCAGTGCAATTCTTGCTGAATTCCTGGGATTGACTGCTGTGTTGGCTTCATACTGCAAGTTGCTTCCAAGCAAATTCTGGTCTCTTTTCCTCATCGCTGACCTAGTGGGTTGGATTTTGTTAGCTAAATCTCTCCAGCCAAAAACAAAAGCCATGTCAGGGAGCAGTAAGTTAGCTAACATGAAAGTATTTCAATGTAAACTAGGCATAAATGTGAATTTGTCTGATTTAGCCACACATCTACTCAGGGCAAATTGTAAACATGGTCCCAGCTGATGGACAGATCATAATGGAGGCTGTGAAGGCCCATCAGGATAGTGCTGCGTTAACACACCAATGTGGTCCTCTGCCCACAGGATTTTCCTGGTCAATTCTCAGCAAGGTGTCCATTGTCAGGCCTTTAGGAGGGCCCTATACATTGACCTCAGGAGATGACTATGACGATTTTCATTCATCCAGGTCATGGTATATCTAGTACAGCTAATTCTAAAACAACTGGACTTGCTGAGTAATCATTGAAGATGTTTCACAGCAGCTTCTTCAGTTTAACTCTGGAGAGATGCATGGCCACCTTAAATGGAAACTCCACAAAAACATAACTTAAGCTTTTTGAAAAGTAAACATTATTTCAAGTAGCTTTGCAATATACATCAAATAAAAAAATGCAGACTTGCATGGTTTTTAAAGGTTTCTGACAGTTCCCTAAGCCTAGCACCCTTCTCTCCTGCTCATCTTTCTGACTACTTTGCTGAGCTGGCTGACAACTGTCAACTGCCATCCGTCCTCAGCCTTCTTCATCCAACCCCCACAATTCCCTGCACACGTGATTTCAATAAGGAGTGGAACATCACCGTGCAGTGCATTGTGGGTTATGTAGTTCATGCATGTTGTCTGTAAGCTGCAGAGAAGTTGTTACAATTTGTAATTTAGTCCCTCCTTCCCTGCCAGGATTTCAAATGACACAGAAAGAGAAGAACTGTTAAACAGCTGGATTTCAGTATAGAAAATGGCATTTATTCTAACTTTTTGAAGAAAAAGGTAACTGTGATGGGCATATGAGAGCTTTCTGTGTTATGTGAGCCTGTTTATCAAATTTTGGTTTGGAAGCCGGAGTTCCCCTTTTATACTCCTTTTTGCATTCTCATAGGAATTTATGGGCGAGGGATCCTGAATGTTGATAATAGTTCACAATGAAATACCCATGACAAAATTGCTATATACACTTCCACCCAGAATACAGAACACACTGTTGTACGCCTTGCACAGCATTCTGTTAGGAGAGCGCCAAAGATGGAGTTCTTCCTGAGCATACTAAATCTAAAAATAAATCTAAAGATAAAATAGATACACTAGGTCAGTCTTCTTAAAGAATGCTACACACAGACTTCTTCAGGAGAATGTGGCTAGTATGCAATATATACAGATCCTGCTTATGCAAAGAGCCAGGCGTTCTTAGACTTCTTGCACCCACAAACACACATGTCCTATGTTACTGAACACATGTAATTCAGTAGAATACCATGCACCACTTGGAGTTGGCTCTGCATTTGAAAGACCCGATTTATTTAAGACTTATTTTCTCTCCCCATTATGAAGTTCAATCCTCTGGCTGTCTTGTACTGCCAATAAGCCCATATGTACTTTTCCCTACTTCTGTACTTGTTTCACCAGAAATGCACTACTGTAGAGTCCTGTGCAGAACCAATTTCTAATTTCGAAGATTCGAATGTCCATTAGATTGTGAGATTTATCACACCTCGACCACGGAAACAGTACTAATTCAAATATTTGTCACCTGCCAAGTTCATGTACAAGTCAGTGGCAGCGGTCCGTTGAGCCATTTGGAGATGTTGATAGCTTTCCTTGAGGGTGGGTTTTTTTGGGAGAAAAACTTCATTTGTACAAATCAAATATGATCTGAATTTTCTGGTCGGAAACCATTCAATCTAATATTAGAGATTTGAATATATTCTTAACCTCTCAGTTTATTGTGAGTATATTTGACTTAAGAAAAAATCACATGAATTCGAAATTCCACCCCATCTAGTAGTAAAATTCTTAATTGTGCCAAACAGACCCAAATTACACTGGACCACCAGATCAGTTGTCTGATATCCACATTTAGGAATAATATTTTCTGCAGGTAGAAGTTCACCCTTATGAAAGGAGGTTGTGGTGACCCACTTTAAACATCAAAGGGACGCATTTTTAGGTCTCCGCACATTGTTACAGATCTCTGGTCTACTTTTAGTTGCTGTTGACCAGTGATCCCCAACCTGTGGCTTGTTAGTAACCTGTTGCCCACCAACCCCAGGCCCGGGCCAAGTTTTTGGTGTGTCAAAGGCACTGCACTCAAATCAACCTGCCTGCCCCCCCCCCCCCCCCCCCCCCCCACCTGTGTTCATTCATGCATCAGTAGATACTCGCTCCCATTATAATGCGCCGTGGGAGAGGGAGGCAGGCGTTTGTTCTTCAGGAGTTAGGAACTAGAGTTAGCCAGGAAGAAGAGTTAGGGATGTGGTGCCTGTTTACCTGTGCGCTCTAGGCACATTCTGTCTACCCCTGACCATCCCCTTGGATGTTGCTCCCAGTGGCCTCAAAGCAGGTGCTTATTTTCGAATTCGAGTTTTGGTTGTGTAAAAACCCAGTGTGGAGTCCTACATGGAACCATAAACCTGACCCATGAACCGCAAGTACCTTATCTGCAACCCGATCCACCACCCGCTGACCATCAAGAAACAGGAAGTGCTGTCATTGTAAAACGGAAGTGACATCATTAAAAGTAGGCCTGATAGGAAAAAAAGGAGTAAAACTCACTATTGAGAAGACCCACAAACCCGGAGAACCACCAACAAATTCTAGTTCTTCATTTACCTGCAGTCTCCTCCTTCCATATCAAAGCTGATCTACTGTATCACGGCTACAAATCTATTTTATGCAGAGTTTGGACATGTTGTGATGAACCCCTATGATAAATAGAACATTTCAGGCAGGTTAATGTTTCCTTAGACTGCTTAGTAGTGTGGTTTTAGACTGACAAGTGCATGATCAGCATGTTGCTGTATGGATAATTTATGTGTTCTTTTAGCACACTGGTGACATCTGTCCTTTTGTTTTCCTTACCAAGGAAACTGCTTATCATTCCCCGGGGCATCTGGCACACTGTGTGATAGTGGCTTAATCCTTTCTTCAGCACGTGATCTATAGCATGGCCCTGCAGGCAAAATGTTCTTGTTTCTACACTCACTTGTACCTCTACTCTCATCACAAATGCACTCCTACTACTCTGCCATTATAATGATTAGTTGATCAAGTACATGCAATGCTTCGATTGAACTGACAGTGTAACATAATTCCAGTAGGTACAATAGGAATTACAGTTTTGGCTTTAATAAAAAAAAAAAGAAATTTATGTGCACAAAGCATAACATTTACACTCCATTGCACTAGATCTAGTGAAACAAATACTTCTTTATGGGGGAGGATCGTGTTTCCCTACTTTTATGTGAATTGCAAGTCTGTGTACGTCATTATTTCCTGTTCAGACTGGAATATTAGGACTGTTTGTAGCCTAAGGCTGGGGACAGACAGGGAGATTCTGTCGCCTGGCGTTTAATGGCAGGCGACAATCTCCCCGAACGTCCTTCTCCCTGTCTTTCGCTAGTTTAAATGACAAAGCGCCAGCGCTGTGCACACGCGGCGCGGCGATTTCCGGAATCGCCCGAAGTTTCCTCACAAAGTAACTTCGGGCGATTCCGGAAATCGCCGCGCCGCGTGTGCACAACGCTGGCGCTTTGTCATTTCAACTAGCGATGGACAGGGAGAAGGAAGTTCGGGGAGATTGTCGCCTGCCATTAAACGCCAGGCGACAGAATCTCCCTGTCTGTCCCCAGCCTTAGGGCAGGGGCACACAAAGCTGCTTGGGGAGATTAGTTGCCCAGCGCCAAATCTCCCCTTCTGTGGGCGACTAATCTCCCCGAACTGCCTCCCCGCCGGCTAGAATGTAAATCGCAGGTGGGATGGAACTCAGAACACTTTGGTTTCTGAAGTTGCCTCACAAGAAAATTTCAGGCGACTTCGGAAAACAAAGTGTTTGGAGTGCCATTCCACGTCTTATTTATGTTCTAGCTGGCAGGGAGACCGTTCGGGGAGATTAGTTGCCCAAAGAAGAAGCGATTTGTCACTGAGGCTACTAATCTCCCCAAATAGCTTCATAGAGTAGCTGTAGGGCAATTTTGGAGATTGACTTGGTGTTTCAATTAAAATTTCATCTATCTGCTCTAAGCTTTAGGCTAAGGCCAGACGGGGAGATTCGGGGGCATTTTGTCGCCTGGCGACTTCTCGCCGCGACTTGTAGCCCCCGAATCTCCCCGTCTGCCCTAGCCCTTAGGGTTAGGTCAGAAGGAAGGTTCGGGGAGACTTGTCGCCTAGCGACTAATCGCCTCTTCTTTCTCCCGAATCGCTTTCCCCTGCCTTCCAGCTGATTAATGAAGAATCACCTACGCCTATTCACGCGCGGCACTTTCCCGAAATCGATCGAAATTGCCTAAGGAGGCAACTTCGAGCGACTTCGGAAAACGCAGCACCGCGTGTGGATAGGCACATACGATTCTTCATTAAGCAGCTGGAAGGTGGGGGAAGCGGTTTGGGGAGATTAGTCGCCAGGAGACGAATCTCCCCGAATCTTCTCGTCTGGCCTAGCCCTTAAATTGACTTTACAAAAGCCATTTGGGGATGTAAGTGTGAAACATCAGCACATTTACAAAAACTAATACCTTTAAGCAGGTGCATTTTGCCCCTTATACCTTACCTATGGCTCTTATATTGAACATATTTGTGTAATATTACTTTAAATGCTATAGGTTTTATTGATTTTTGCCTTAAAAAAAAATCATAATCTGCGTCTTGTAGCCAGTCTTTGTCTTTACTGTTAATGTGGGGAAACTTTACTTGTCTGCACATGACTTATCTTTTAAAATTTTGCTTATGTGTTTCCATGGTGACTAAAGTTGCCCAAAGTCGGTTTGATATTAAAATTGGAAGTGAAATGAGTATGTTGGCTATTTGAATTCCTATTGTTTATACACTTTGTAGGGAAAATGCCCTTTAAAATATGTGTCTAGGGAGAGAACAAGAACTAGTGAGGTATTAATGGGTTTTTTTTCTCTCCTTTTGCGTGCCGTTGTGGAACTTTCTGGAACAGCTCAAGAATGCTGTCAAGTGAGCCTTTGTTAATAATACTTGGACAACCTTTACTTTTACTATGATGCTATCTGAATATCCAGGCATTATGTTATAACAGTTTATGGCTTTGCCATTCCTTCTAGACCAAAGGCGGAACATTTTCCTTTAGATGCTACCTTTAATTCTTTTTAAAAAAATTTGTAATCGTCAACTGTGAGTTCGAAGTATGGATTTATTGGAAAAAAGAACAACAAACAAAGTTACTGTAATTCCTTCTTCTAAATGTGGCCATACTCCATAAGATCCTCTAGTTTGGCTACCTCGCCAAAAGAAATTTGCCCACCCACGGCAGGGTGATATAGGGTTAATCCGAACGTTAGGCCCTAGTGCAGAACTATCTCAGATTACAACAAGGAGAATGAGTACGGACGAATCGTAGGAATGCGTCAACTAGCTGATGCAGATTTCGATCGCAGGAAAAATCAAACATGCCCGATCGATATCAGGAGTCCCTTCAGAAGCCCCACACACACACAGGGAGATAAACTGCAGAATCAGTCTAAACGACCAATATCGGGAGCTTTAATCTGCCAGTGTATGACCACCTTAAATGAGAATTCACCTGTAAATGTAAAAAAAAAAACTTCCTTCTACACTATATAGACTATATAGACCTAGCTGCTACCCCGGGTAAATGCCCCTATATCTTTACTTACCCCTCGGTGCAGATTCTGTCCAGTTCACTGCAGCTATCTTCCGGCTCTTCAGTAAGTTTCGGAATCAGATCGGCGTATCTGCAATTTCCGTGACTTTCAGCTCATGCGCAGCTGCCGCAAAGCGGGAGATTGCTTCAGATGTTTCATGCTTATGTTGCTCCCCAACTCTTTTTGACATTTGAATGTAGCTCATGGGTAAAAAAAGGTTTGGGATCCCTGTTCTAGGCAGTAGTTGTCTCTTTAATTAAACGAGTGCTTGCAATAGCTACAAAGGTGGTTTGACCATGGATTGGGCCGGACCTGTAAGGCTGCTGCTAGTTGTTTTTTAAGAGGTGCTTAAACTGGGCCTCGACCGACAACCAAGACTGCAATGCCTTAGACCTTTTTATGCCATTAGATCTTTGTATGTGTGTGCATATAATATGAGTAATTTCTGTATTTGTAATATATATATATTTTGTATGTTTTAAGGACAGAGCATGCTCGAGCTAAAGCTAATGCGGCTGATCAGGCGAGCCAGGCAGGACGACAGGAATCCGACATTGCAAGAGCAGTGGCAAGAGAGCTTTCTCCAAGCTTCCGCCAGCCAGGTAATAACCGTTTAACATACACATATATTGTGTCATTGGTAAAGCTTCCGCAGTGCACCCTCTTTATACCATCTGCCTGGAACACACACCAGAGCTGTTGTTTTAAAGAGGGTGATACAGTTTTCACCTGAATTGCTATAAAATATACGTCTATGAGGAAACGTTTCCTGGTTGTAAGCGAGTGTGGTCATATAACAAGAGGGGCCCTAGACTGGTGCCTCTTCATACCTTTTCTCACTCTGTACTTTCATCACATCCAGATTATTTTAAAAATCGAGTAAGTACTTAAACTTCACACGTACATTTCAGGTGGCATCACCCACATCTAATGAACACTAATAAATGCTCTACAGCCTACTGAATCATGGGTGCTGCTTTTTAATGGACAACACTTAATGTTGGCTTTGTACTTTTTAATTAAAGGGGTGGTTCACCTTTAAGGTAACTTTTATTATGTTATACAACGGCCAGTTCTAAGCAACTTTGCAATTGGTTTTCATTATTTATAGTTTTATAGTTATTTGTCTTTTTCTTCTGGTTCTTTGCAGCTTTCAAATGGGCGTCGCCTTCCCCTTCTAAAAAAACAAATGCTCTGTAAGGCTACAAATGTATTGTTATTGCCACTTTTTATTGCTGATCCTTCTATTCAGACTGTCTCCTATTTATATTCCAGTCTCTTATTCAAATCAGTGCATGGTTGCTAGGGTAATTTGGGCCCTAGTTACCAGATTGCTTAAAATTCAAATTGAAGAGCTGCTGAATAAAAAGCTAAATATCTCAAAAACCACAAATAATAAAAAATTAAAACCAATTGCAAATTGTCTCAAAATATCCCTCTCTACATCATACTAAAAGTTATCTCAAAGGTGAACAACCCCTTTAAGCATTAAAAGTAAAATCATTTGTGTTGCATGAGATTAGGTTTATGGTATTGAATGACTTAAAACAGATGATTTGAAAGAGTGGGTATGTTCACTTTGACGCAGTGTGAAAATCTATATACCGTGTATATTTGAGTATAAGCAGAGTTTTTCAGCACCCAAAATGTGCTGAAAAAGTCTACCTCGGCTTATACTCGAGTCAGTATAAACTTACCTAGCTGATCGACGTGACTAAGGAGCTGCAAGCCTTCTGACGCGGCGTGCCTCTTCCTTGTAGCCAATGGCTACCATTCTGAGCAGAATCCCACCTTCACCTGCGGCTAGTGCGCTCTTCTGTGTGCCGCAGCACCTCCATCCTCAAGCCGCCTTACTCTGTCCCCGAACGTGATGAATTTATTTCTGTAATAATAAAACAGTAGCGTGTACTTGGTCAAAACTAAGATATAATTAATCCTTATTGGAAGCAAAACCAGCCTGTTGGGTTTATTTAATATTTAAATGAATCTTAAGAAGACAATGTATGGAGATATAAATGACAGAATCCATTATCCAGAAAACCCTAGGTCCGAGCATTCCAGAATAGCAGATCCCATATCTGTACTAGGCAAATTAGTAGCCATTCAGCTGTTGGCATTAATCAGTACTCTGCAAGATGAATAATTAATAATCTCAGCTGGAATGATGGGCGAATTTGTTCCCTCTGTATTTCCCAAGTCTAAGGGGTTTTTTCATGGTGAAACATGGCAAAAACTTTTTCTCATCAACTGATTTCTTGAGCATCTGTCTTCTCTCCTTACTTAGCCATTTGGGGGGGATAGCTGATACTCCTTCCATCTTAAAGGAGAATTCAACCTGTACGTGAAAAAAACCTCCCCTGTGTAGGCCCCCTCCCTCCTCCCTCCCGGCCTACCTGCCCACACCCCACCCCCCAGGCAAATGCCCCTAACTTGTTACTTACCCCTCCTTCCAGGTCCTGTCCAGAGGAGTTCACAGGCTCCATCTTGTCTCAGTCGTTCTTCTTCGTGGGCTGACCAGTGGTTTCGAACGCAGTTGGAGGAATTTGCCGGTGCGGCGCTACTGTGCATGCGCCGAAAGTTACAAAGTTTCCGATCAATTTTTTCGTAAAGTTCGTGACTTTCAGGCACATGCGCAGTAGCTCCATACCAGCAGATTCCTCCAACTGCGCATTCGTCCGAACGTCCTGCAGTTTTCGAAAAAAGTGGTCGGAAACATTGTGATTTTCGGCCCATGTGGAGCAGCTCCAGATTCCTTGTGTTGTGTCCGTAAACGCTGGTCGGTCCAGGATGAAGAGCAAACAAGACAAGATGGCCCCTGTGAATTCCACTGGACAGGACCTGGAAGGGGGGTGATTAACAAGTTAGGGGCATTTGCCCGAGTGGGGGGTTCATGTACAGGTTGAATTCTTCTTTAAAAGGGTGGTTCACCTTAACTTCCATATTCCATATGAATTGACAATTCTAAGCAACTTGGACCCTGGCAACCAAATTGCAGGGATGGCAAACTGAAGTGCTGCTGAATAAAAAGCTAAATAACTCAAAAACCACAAATAATCTATATTGGAAACCAATTGTTTCAGAGTAGCACTCTGTACTTCATACTAAAAGTTAATTTAAAGGCGAACAACCCTTTTAATAATCATGCTGATGGTAACATAAGAATGCAGGTTATTATAGCCATGGTTTTGTGTTTTCAATCACTCGTGTGTTTAACTTTTACATTGATTCATATAATAGAGATGTGTGTATTGAATATTTCCAGAGATCTGGGCCAAAGTACATTGTATATTAAACAGAGCTCAAGTTACTTTTATGTGGGTTTAATGGCTGTTGCTTTTATACCTGTGCTGTATTATGGGTGCCATTACCTTGTTTTTCCACCTACATTTCTATTTACCTGCACCTTTATTACCATTGTAAAAAAAACACGTGTTTGTGAGTCACAGTTGAGGTTGCCACACTTCAGAAAGAGTCCTTCATATTCATTAGATCAGACCTTCGCAAGTAGAATAGGAGCTTTGATGAGTCCATAGTTGTATCTAGGTCGAATCCCTGTATCCTTCATGAAGGATTCGGACGAATAACAAACCAAATCCTAATCGCATATGCCAATTAGGGAAAGAAAAAAAAAAGATTTTACTTCCTTGTTTTGTGACAATTCACGTGATTGCACGTCCCACCCCTAATTTGCATATGCAATATACTTTTAACCTATGTTTTCTTTTTTTTAACATTTCCAGTTCTAATGAACCGGGATTCTGGGTCCTAAATGTTGTCCATGGCATTGCTCTGGTGTATTGTAGTGCTCCAAATTCTCTCATTAAGGTCCCCATAGACACAAAGAGCAACGAGCAATCTTAAGGTGGCCATACACGTAGAGATCCGCTCGTTTGGCGATGTTGCCAAATGAGCGGATCTCTCCCCGATATGCCCACCCTAGGGCCCAACGTTCGGATCAGTACGGGCGGTCGGATCGCGGGACTGCATCAACGAACAGATGCGGCCGCGATCCGACGGGATTTTTAATCCTGCCCGATCGACATCTGGCCGACTTTCGGCCAGATATCGATCGGGAAAGCCCGTCGGAGGGCCCCCCACACGGGCAGATAAGCTGCCGACACTGTCTGTCGGCAGCTTTTATCTGCCCGTGTATGGCCACCTTTAAGGAAGTCTGTCAAATTATCGTGCGGTTAGTGGGATACAAACGATCGTTCATCTTATGATTTTTATTTTCCGACATTGGTCTGATGATTGATCGGCCAGGTTAGAAAATCTTTATCGGTCCCCATGCAATCTACCTATGTTTGCAGGGCAAGCAGGCAGTGATCCTTCAGTTTTTGCTGCAATATCGCCTGAATGGTCTTTTTAGTTGATGGACACATCAGGCATTTAAACGATCGTTTTGAGACAATCGTGGTCTCACAATAACCATTGGATCTTTACATCTATGGCCAGCTTTAGACCTTCAACCATATTACCCACCAGGGCTGTCCAATCAGACCCCCCCCCCAGGTCCCATGACAAACCCCACCCCTGGGCCTACAGCTCCCTGGCCTGGCCACAAACTACTTCCTCCCCCTCCAGTTTGGGTGGGGTCCTTTTTCCATAAACCCATTATCCAGAAAGTTCCAAATTATGTTAGGGCTGTCTACGGTAGACTCCATTTTATCAAAATAACCCAATTGAAAGAGTAACTGAAGTTTATCAGAGTACAAGTCACATGACTTGAAGCAGCTGTCAATATGTCTAGCCTTGTGTCAGATTTCAAAATTAAATATAAAAAAATCTGTTTGCCCTTTCGTGAAACAGATTTCTGTGCAGAATGCTGCTGGAGCAGCACTATTAACTGATGCATTTTTTTTTTTTAAACAGTATCCCTTTAAACAGCAATTCGGAAAATATAATTTTATGAAAATCTCAAATCAAATTTGAATAAATCCCTAGTATTGATCATAAAAAAAACTTGAAAATTTGAATTTTCAATTTGACCCTTGATAAACCTACCCCTAAATATTAACTTTATGCTCACTAAATTAGAGTTTGGCATAACTATGTATAACTGTTCCCCCAGACTTTATCTCACTCCACATGGAGATACAGTACCTGTTATTCACAATGGGAATTTGCAAAGCCAAGTTGTAGCTTCCTGACAAGGGACAGAAGAACAAACAAACCCTTGTCCCAGAATTAGATAATCAATAAACCCAAAGACGTTCAGCTTCTGAAAGTGTGATGGAAATGTGTACAATATATCATTCCTTCTGAATAATGACTGTAACTAAATATTTCTGTCTTGATATCTCTGCTTCTTATACCAAATTCTGTGCTTTCTTACATTAATGGACAGCGCCGGAGGCTTTCCTTTATGAACAAGAGAGATGTGGCAGAATACAATGGTTCGTTGTGCAGTCTATAATGGTCACATAATGCTTCTTTTATGGAAAAAAAGTGACTTTAGTTTGCCCGCTATAAGCCCCTCTTTCACTGAGCACAAGAATCCAGTGTGCTAGGTGTTGCTAAAAGATGTGCCCGTATAGAAGAATGGCCTCTGATGTCTCTAAGCATGCTGGGAAAGTACAGAAGACTACTGAATGTGATATTGTGTGAAGAGTTTATTAATAACCGTTAATAAAATTTGACAGGACACAAGTTCATGGCATCAAATGCAGAGCTAAGCAACTTCTAGTCCAGCCGCCAAAGAGGAAAACTGGATTCATCATTTAGAATGGAAGCACGTTTCAGTTGGAATAAGATAAGGATGCACCCAATCCACTATTTGGCATTAGGCTGAAACCTTTGTGAAAGATTCGGCCAAATACAGAACCAAACTCCCGGGAAAGGAAAAAGTGTGAACATATTTTTTAGTTCCTTGTTTTGTGATGAGAAGTCCCCACCCCTAATTTACATATGCATATTAGGATTTGGTTTAGCCAGACACACGGATTCGGCCGAATCCTGCTGAAAAAGGCCAAATCCCGAACCGAATCCTGGTTTGGGTACATCTCTAGTATAAGCTGAAACTGGTGTCATTTAAAATAGAGCATGATTACAGTTCAACGTGGCCGATATATTAATGGTGCTCACTGTAAAAATGATGCTTGATGTTAATTGGGAAATATTGCGAAAATCTTCCTCATACTGAAGTAATATACTTTCTAAATACAATCAGTTAGAAAGTCTGCATTGTTTCTGAAATAATCAAGTTTATCGTCACTATTCCTCTCTCTCAGCATCAGTTTCTCTTCATTCTGTCTTCATGCAGCAGTCGGTTGTCAGATGAATGATCCAATTATATATGTTATTGGTGGGGCTTCCTATTGTAGCAGATGTTTTAGAGCTCACTCAACGGATTCCAGTACAAACAAAATAACTGCCTTTTGCACAAATCCTGCATGTAGAGAGACAGGATATCTGGTGATTTTAATAGAGTGAGCTCTAACACATCGTCTAGACAAAAGGAGCCCCCCTATAAGATATATTGGATCGTTCATCCGACACCCAACTGCTGCACGAAGACAGAATAAAGAGAAACAGATTGTGATAGAGGGAGGAATAGTGATGATAAACTTGATTATTTCAGAAACGGTGCAGAGTTGTATAAGAAAGTTTCTTATTTCAGTATGCTGAAGCTTATATAAAATTTTTATTTTGCCATTTGTTCCCCTTTAATAAGCAAACCAGAGGTTAGTATTTTTGTGCAGCACATTGGCAGTCCCACACATTATTCATGCGGACTAACATTTCCTTGAGTACAGGTATGGGATCTGTAGTTGAGTCTTTCTGTAATTTGGATCTCCATACCTTAAATCTAGTGGGAAAAATGTAAACATCAATTAAACACAATAGAATTGTAATGTCTTCAGTAAGGAATCATTATACAGGTATGGAACCTGTTATCCAGAAAGCTCCGAATTACAGAAAGGCTGTCTCCCACAGACTCCATTTTAAGCAAATAATTAAAATTTTTACATAGGATTTCCTTTTCTCAGTTATTTTAAAACCGTACCTTGTACTTGATCTTAACTAGGGTACAGGTATAGGATCTGTTCTCCAGAATGTGCTGGATCTAGGGCTTTCCGGATAACGGCAATTTGGATCTTCATACCTTAAGTCTTCTAGAAATTAACATTAAATAAACCAAATAGGCTGGTTTTGCTTCTATTAAAGATTCATTGTATCTTCATTTGGATCAAGTACAAGCTACTGTTTTATTATTACAGAGAAAAAAAGCTAATCCTTTTCATGTAATAAATCCTTATTGGAAGCAAACCAGCCTATTGGGTTTATTTAATGTTTACGTGATTTTTTAGTAAACGTAAAGATCCAAATTACCGAAAGTGCTGTTATCTGGGAAAACCCCAGATCCCGAGCATTCTGGATCAAGCTATGTATAAGAGATCCAGGCAAGCATGATAAAGCTATTATGTGTAACCCAGTATGACCCTGAACATGTGTAAGTTATAGTAGTCTGTGCATTGGCATCCATCCGCACTCACTGCTGCCAAATCCAACAGATCTGTTATTTTGTCTCTGCAGCTGTGTAACACACTCTTCTGGGAAACAGAATTCTCTTCCTCATTTGTTCAATATACCAAGGCACACATATTTAATGGAAAACAAGACATTTATAGGTCTTTTTATGGCTAAATTGAATAATTCTGTAAAATAAGCTTTGGGGTGATATAGGTACAGGTATGGGAACCATTATCCGGAAAGCTCTGAATTACGGAATGCCTGTCTCCCTGTGAACAATCATGCAAGCCCGCCCGACCCATGGATATCTGGCTGGCCCGCACATCACTGACACACACAATTCAGCCCAAGTCCAGGTTTTGCCTCCAATAAGGATTAATTACATCTTAGTTGGGCTCAAGTACAAGCTACTGTTTTATTATTACAGAGAAAAAGGAAATCATTTTAAAAAATTGGATTATTTTATTATTATGGAGTCTATGGGAGATGTCCTTTTCGGTAATTCGGTAAGCTTTCTGGATAATGGGTTTCCAGATAACAGATCCCATAGCCATCATGAATATGTGAATCTAGTGCTTGATTTCCATGAGATGTGAAAGTCTAAGGATGGTTAATATTATTTTATCACTTTCTTCCCCATGAATACCTTGTGTACGCCCTTTTTCTCAGGGTGCGTCCCTCCTCTTTCCACATGATGGAATTTTTATTTAAATGCTTTATCTGGAGAAGCCAGGTCTAAATACTAGAAAAACAGATTCCATAGCTGTTGATATAAGGTGTGTTCTGACTCTAAGTGAAACACGGGGGTGATTATGTGGCTGTATTCCAAAGTTACAGCAGATGTTACTCTGTGGCACGAAGCAAAATTACCCTTTCATGTAACCAGAATATCCAGCAGAATATTCAACATTAAAGGTGTGGTTCAGCTTTCTCCTAATGCTATAGAATGGCTCATTCTAATTAAGTTGGCCTTAATTTTTTCATGTTTGTTTAGTTTTTTAATTATTTGCCGCCTTCCTCTGAAACTTTCCAGCATTCAGATGTGGGTCACTGACCCCATCTAAGAAGCAAATGTTCTGTAAGGCTACAAATTTATTGTTATTGCTACTTGTATATAAAATATATATATATATGGTATAATATGGAAAGTTCCCCAGCAGTTTCAATAACTTTATTTTTGTCTGTCTGTCCCCAGGACCGGATTACATCAAGCAGAAGTTTCAGGAAGGGGTGGAAGTCAAAGAAAACATTGAAGAAAAAGTTCCCCAGAAGATTCCCTCTCCAAAAGAGTCGCCACATTTTTACAGGAAAGGTACGACCCCTCCACGGACACCAGAAAAAATCAGGAAACAAGCTTCCCCACCGGCCCCCAAACATTCAGAAGTTAAAAATTATAATTCAACATCTGCTAACCTAAACAAAAATAGTTCCTCGGTTGAGAATCTACCTGTCTCTTCCAACAAAGCCTTGCCTGTTAAAGCACCCGTCAAAGAAGAGATCTTCACACCACCTCCGCCAAAAGCATCGTTTGCTCCAAATCCGAGCAGCACTAGGAACGGGGAACTGCATGCCGACTACCATGGATACTTAGTAAAAGTAAGTCCGTCGTTGACTTCAGACAGCAAAGGAGATTTGAACCCTGCCAAGTCATCGGCATTAGCACGTATACCACCATCCCAGAAGACCAGTCCCAAGAAGCCAGAGACTAAGCCTGAAGCCAAAGAAAGCAAACCTGAGCCAAAAGTTAAGAAAGCAGAGCCTGCGGCACCAAAGAATTCAGCCAATAACGAATCACTATCTCCTCTAGAAAATGAAGTCAACTCGGTAAGCTGCAAACTCGGCAAAATGATCACTGAAATAAAACTGTGTTTTTGTGTGTGTGTGTTGAGAGTACTTTATTCTCATGTATAATATTGCAAATATTTGCTTGGGTATTCCAAAGGTTATAATGCCCTGCCATATACTTCCTGTGTATATTCTGAGAAACACAAGACTAAGTGTAATCTTGTTTGCTCACACATTAGTTAAAAGAGAGCAGTGTTTACCCTTTCCAAATCAGTGTGTAAGTGAAGCGTGCAGCGGCACATCTGAGGATGCCAGAAAAGGACTAATGCTGATGTGGCAGTTAGAAATATAGGCTACAACTTGCCTTTGGGTATGGATTTCTCTAGTGATGTAGGCCTGCACTACCACCGAGCATGTGTTCCAACTCTGTGGCTTTGCATACTGTTATAAACAGATACTGCTTGTTTGGAATACTTTATTTTCTTACAATAAAGAGTCTGTGTACTTATAATTACTTACAGCTTAATTATAATATGGAATACATAATTATAATATAGAATGAAGCTGTCATGCTTAGAGGGGAAAAAAATACTCCTCTGAGCTCACTCAGTTGGCCTTGCGTAAAAAATACAGTGGGGAAAGACTGAACTGCTGGGGGAAAATAAAATATCTATAAATACAGTATATAGTCAAAACCGCGACACTCCTCCAATCCCATGCTGAATCCCTGGTGCTTCTCCTTCATTCAAGCAGTTAGAAGTATTCGAGGCATTCACAGGCTTAATAATATACATGGATTTATTGGAGTTTCACATAGCCCCCCCACATCAATGCATTTCAGTTTCTCCCCATGGTCTCCTTGGGGTGCTGCTTCACATTGAAGCACTAAGAATTTTGAGTAATAAACTGCTGCCAACCTTCAAATATTTCAACTGAACAGATCCCAATAGGACATTTTAGTTTTTCATTTACATCAGACAGTCTCCAAGTTTGCTGCTTCTTAAAGAAGAAGGAAAGCTACCGAGACTGTTTATTGCCAATAGATTAACCATAATAGTGCAAGCTATAACACTATATTTATTCTGTAGAATGTTTTACCATACCTGTGTAAACAGCTCTAGAAGCTCTCTGTTTAGGATACAGCTGCCATATTAGCTTGGTGTGACATCACTTCCTGCCTCTCTCTGTGCTCACTCAAAGCTCTGGGCGCAGATTACAGTTTGGAGGGAGAGAGGCGCAAACTGAGCATGCTCACTCCCAGGGCAAAGAGCTGAAAACAGGAAGTCTGATACAGTCTGATAGAATGACTTGGAGCAGTATTACTGTGAGGGTTTTTTGTGTATTTATATAGGCCTTTCTGATAAAGCTTACTTAGCTTTAATGTTTCCTTCTCCTTTAAGATGGACACACTTTATAAGTTTGGAGAGGTCATAATGGGGCTCAGGAAGTCCTGTTGATAGAAAACAACATCTCTGGGCCTATGTGATTTGCTTTCAATGAAATGTCACCAATAATCAGCCATTCTGTTGAGTGTTCCCCAAACACAAACCAATAAGCTTCTGACTTGGTCTTGAGGGCAACGTCAGCAGCTTTTATCAGTTGTGTAGGGTCAGTTTTAGAGCTGCAGTGTTCATTTTATTAATCCATTGTGCAGGAATTAAGATTCAGAAAGGATTTGCAATGTATTATTACTTCTCTTTGCCAATATATTGTTCTACTCTCAGCAGTGCATTTTATTTCATAGTTTACTATTTTATTTTTCTTTCCGTTCAGACACCCAATTCTATCATGATTGCCCTAGTCATGCTGTTGAACGTTGGACTAGCCATTCTGTTCGTCCATTTTCTCACTTGAATGGAAAAGCTGCACGAGAGGTAAATATTTGGTTTCATTAAACTAGAATCTTGTTAGTTCCGAAAAGTTTTCAGAAAGTCTCTTCTGCACTTGCAAGACAGGTATAGTTACTGGGAACAGCCCAATAATAGTGTTACTTGAACTCAAGTTAGCCAAACGCTCTGGTTAGCCAGGCTTGATGGTTTTTGCAAATTGGGTACAGATTTAAAATGGCAACTCTCTGCTGAGATTAAAGGGGATATATCCCTCCTTTATGACATGAGTTTATTCAGTTGGGCTTATGTAAAATGCAGAATTAAATATAAATGTTTTTTATATTTTTGTACAGATTTACAGGAATAAAGGACAGAGGCCCCTCTCCTGAATTGTGCTGCCAAATATGGCACCACTCCTGGGTGCCTGATCGTAAAAGGCGTGAAACAGCAAGGTTTGCTGCCTCCATGCCTGGCCTCTATTTCCTGCCCCTAATTTTGGGGTGGCAGTTGCCAGCTAGGCGCATACACAGTTGAAGGACCAGGCTGGTCCTATGATGTATGTCCTTTTCTCTAATTGTGATTTCCCTTCCCATCAGGGCAGTTACTAAGGAACTATTTTGGGCAGTGAATGTGCATACTCATCTAATAATAATGTGCCCTTTTGCATTGCAGTGTCATTCAGATAACCAGATGTGTTGGCACGCAATTCCCGTCACGTGTCATGAGCTGTTTCTATGGCACAGTTCTAATCCGACGATCCGGGGAAAAGAAGGCTTGGATTTAGAGTTGGGAAGCAAGACAGTTCAAACTTGAATAAAAATATCAACCAGTGGGGCCTGTTCTGTTCTCTCCGGGATGATTTATGGCTCTTGAGGGACCCCTGCAAGATAAGCTGGTCGCCATGTTGGAAGACAAAACAAATTGTGCTGAGAGAGCCTCCTCGGAGAAGATGGAGAAACCATCTGTTGTAGTAGAGTGTGACTGAAGTAGAAAAGTACAGAGCTGCACTTTTTCTTGATGGAAGCTAACAGCTGCCTTACTATTTTGCCGCCTGACGTTTATGGAGTGGAGATAGGAAAGTGACTGCCAGCGGAATGTGGTCAGAGGATTCGGTTGCTGTGGGTGCATTTCCAGCGTTTACTCCTATCTCCGAAGAAATACTTAGCAGCATCACTCACCAGTCTTATTCCATTACCTGCTGCTTTTAACATCTCCTGCAGAGTTAGTGGAAGATAGAATTTCATTTGCTTGTGCAAGATTATGTTTATTTCTGTGTTTGTTTCAAGCATAACATGCTGTCCCAAGGGAAAGGATACAGGAAAAATAGATTTTACCGAGATTCGCAAGAGCGTCGCTTGTCCCCATAATATCTCTCCATTGCTTTTTAACAGCTAAAGAAGAGACCACTACATCTAGGTTGTGTCTTTTTATCCGTGTGATGTTTGTCATTTAGACCCTGTTTTGTTTCCTAGACTGCAGCTTCCCTGGCAATGAAAAGCACATTGAAGTGCTCTCAGCTCTAACGTCCCTTTAAGAGAGATCCAGTAAGCACTACTTTTATAAGCCACGCCGCTGGTAGCGGTACGGTTCTGTTTCAGTACGAGAGCTACAATATATATGTAGGTATTTATATCAAATTCTATTTAGATATTGCAAATCTATGTGTGCCTATTTGTCTATATACACTCGAAAAATAAACACAGGGAATTGTATATATTTATACAATAACACAGATGTGTGTGTGCATACAAATTTTTACAGGTAACACATACACTGTTTGTGTAAATAATAAGACTGACCCCTACGTTCTTCCAATTTTTTTTTTTTTATAAAGAAGGAAACCTGTATTAATGGGGCAGATTTATCAAGGGTCGAAAAGCAAATTTGAATTTGAATTTTCCGGTGTCAAAATTAACACATTTGAATTTCTATACCTTTTTCGAAAGTAAATTCCAATGTGAATTTTATCACCCCCCCGACCATAGAAACCGTCCGAATTTGAATATTCACCACCTAAAACCTGCCGAGTTCATTCACAAAGTCAATGACAGAGGTCCATTTGGAGATGTTAATAGTCTTCCTGGCTTTCGTTTTTGTTTTAGGGAGAAAAACTTGATTTGTACAAATGAAGTACAATTTGATTGAATATTAGACATTTTAATTTTTTTCTTAAAGGGATACTGTCATGGGAAAACATGTTTATTTCAAAACGCATCAGTTAATAGTGCTGCTCCAGCCGAATTCTGCACTGAAATCCATTTCTCAAGAGCAAATAGATTTTTTTATATTCAGTTTTGAAATCTGACATGGGGCTAGACATATTGTTCATTTCCCAGCTGCCCCTGGTCATGTGACTTGTGCTGGCAGTTTAGGAGGGAACTGCTTTCTGGCAGCCTGTTTTTCCTTCTCAATGTAACTGAATAGTACGCAGTGGGACATGAATTTTTACTACTGAGTTTTGTTCTTAGATCTACCAGGCAGCTGTTATTTTGTGTTAGGGAGCTGTTATCTG
>CM044441.1:124836024-124858493 GCA_024363595.1 Xenopus borealis | reverse complement strand
GGATAGCATGGAGGGAAAGCAATGGATAGCATGGAGGGAAAGCAATGGATAGCATGGAGGATGGTTTACGTCAGCTGGGAGTCCAATGTCAGCTGCTTCTTGCCATTCCTGCCTCAGCACATTTCTCTCTCCACCCTTTCACCTGCACATTCTGTGTTGCTTTTAAAAGTTCTTTAATTAACCCTTCCTGAATCTGAGAGAGAGAGAGAAGGCTGTAGAAATGCATTCATAGCTGGAGAGGGTTCATGTTTCCAAGGTTAAGCAGTGCAATGTGCACCTGCTGTCGTCTGTTAGGAATAAATCTGCCTAGTGCTGAGTGGCTCCCCCGTGTTACTTATATGAAGGGCCAGTTCTGCTGCTGTATAGCAACCTGACAGCTCTGCTCCATATCTACTGTACACATCGATCCTGCAACTGCAATCATATAATTTTACTGTGCTCGGCAGAAATATTTTCCATTGAATGTTCCGTTTATGTTGCTGAAATAGTTCTTTATTGAATGAGGCATAACAGAGTAATGTCATCCCCTGCCATAAAGGGACTGGGCTACAAGTGTATATTTTTTTATTATATTTGTATTTATGTGTTCCCTTTTTCTCTTGTATAGCACCACATATACATCCAAAACAGCTGGAATCTCCATCCAGCGGCTCTCCTGCTAGTTCTCTAATATTAACACTGCACTATTCACTTATAGCAAGAGGGTTATGGTGCAAGAGAAGCAACTCCCATTGTTTTAGGGGTAGCAAAGGTTGTTTACAGTAGGATGTAAATAGTCTCTATGCAGGGCCAGATTTATACACAGGGCAACCCTAGGCTGGGTCAAATTGTTGCCTCCCCTCTTCATACAGGAATGCGCATCTCTCATCTTATCATCCTGTGTGTCAATCCCTGTGGACCTGATGAGATATTTGTCTGATACACTAGATAGCTTTAAGAAGGGGTTGGATGGCTTTTTAGCAAGTGAGGGAATACGGGGTTATGGAAGATAGCTCATGGTTAGGGTTGCCACCTTTTCTTGAAAAAAATACCGGCCTTCCTTTATATTTACCTTTTTTTCCTATTCATTACATTGGGACCAGCCATCAAAAATACCGGCCAGGCCGGTAAAATACCAGCCAGGTGGCAACCCTACTCATGGTTGATCAGTGGCGTAACTACACCCTGGTGGGCCTCGGCACAGGATGGGCACCTGGGCCCCCCTGCGGGGCCCTTACCTCTATAAATCCCATGCTGGAGTGTTGATGGCATGTGTGATGTATAATCTCCCCCTAGATAACTGCCTGCTATAATCATTTTCAAGGCTCTGATGGGCCCCAAGGGGATGGGGCCCTGGTACTATTGCACCCCCTGCACCCCTGGTAGTTACGCCACTGTGGTTGATCCAGGGACTGGTCCGATTGCCATTTTGGAGTCCGGGAGGAATTTTTTCCCTCTCTGAGGCAAATTGGAGAGGCTTCAGATGCGGTTTTTTGTCTTCCTCTGGATCAACTAGCAGTTAGGCAGGTTGAAAAAAAAAACACAAAAAGGTTAAACTTGATGGACGTGTGTCTTTTTTCAACCTAACTTACTATGTTAGATTTAAAGAGCTAGCAAATCTCCAGCATGTCCCCAGTGTAGTCAAACCCATTTGATGGGGCTGGGACCTTGCCTTTGTGGCCTTTCCATAATTCTGGCTCTTAAGCTTTGCCCCACAGCTATACCTCCTTTATGCACACAGGGCTCTTTCTAGGTTTTCCACCTTAAATTTGTGACATCATGGGTGTGTAGATGATGTATGGGGAAGATATGTGACATATGTCGGCACCAGGGGCAGGATAGTGATGGGAGGGACAGGCCAAAATCCTGTGTCCTGTTTAGTCCAGATTTCTTGGTCAGCCCTTGTAAAAACAGAGGTGTCCAGTTTAATAACAGACAGGTGGCAACCCTAGTTGTTTCTAGCCTGTATAGAAACGCATGCGGAGAAAAGCTGATGCACCACCAATTGCTCCTTCAAGTGCACTCACAGGAATAGCGTCAGCAAATGAGTAAACATGAATCAGATTTCAGTGCAAACATTAGCTCTGTGACGTAAAAGGGGTGGGACCATGGGTGGGTGGAGTGATGGGGAAAGGGGTGGTGTTATAACATCACAGAAGGGTCCAGGGCAGTTCATAGACTAAAGTATATATATATAATATACAAAAAATGCCAGTTATGTATCTTCCAGAAAAAAGAGGATCCCTAATCTATTTGCCTGAAGAGTTAATTGTTCTTATCCCCCAGTCATACAATATAAAAGCTTCTAGTGCCACAAAGTGCAGTGCTTACATGCAAAAGCATAAAAGTAACCATAGATTATTCAAGTAAATTGCTGCACTATATTGCACAGCATTTCATATTATCATCAGGCACAGTATTTTTTCAATTTCCATGTCTGTAACCTCTAGTATTGTAAAAAAATGGTGTATAATAAGTGATGCCGGGGGGGGCATTGTTCCATCCCACAGAAGCGTTTATTTGTCTATAGAACAGTAGGGACAATTCTTCAGGTCTCATAACATATACTCACAACACTAATCCCCAGGGAGTCACTGGGACAAAAGGAGACAAGAAGTATTTCTATTAAAAAAAGTGCAATTTAATTGGGGGTACATTTAAAGAGCAGCTTTGGTCTAAAGGAATAACAGGATAAAAACAGAGAGAGAGAGAGAGAGAGAGAGAGAGATAGTGAGACAGAGGCAATACAAATACACAATAAAGGAGACAAGAGAATCACAGCAGGTCATGTGTGAATACAAACCCAGAGGTGTTTCCATCACCCCCAGTCATCTAAAAAGATCTAAATGGCTATGAACAAGAAATAAAAGACTAACAGGAACAGAAATACTAAAGCGGGTGAATTAAGCAGCAAAGATAAAGTACACAAAGAGTTTTCAAAATATAAAGGTCAGATATAGTACATATTGTGATATATGACTGTAATTAAAGGGAACTATGGTTTGTTATTGCTTATAACTAGAATGTTTTTTTTATGTGATATTTTTTTTCCAATCATTTTTCTAAGCTACATTGATCCATAAAACAATCCTATTAGTTTTATTTAATGCTTAAATGATTTTCAGATAGATTAAGGTATGGATATCCAAATTACAGAAAGATCCATTATCTGTAAAAACCCCAGGTCCCAAGTAAAACCTCTCTGAAATCTTTCCTAGCCAGAAGAACACCAAAGCAGCCTCTTTCTTTCTCCTGACAATTTCCTTGACTACTTGGTGGTCAGGATGATCAGAAAATGACCAGCAGGTGGCGCTGTTGTAACAAAATTCATTGACGTTAACAGTACATGTATCCCTTAATATCTTGGAATAAAAAAAAATAATGAATGCACAATGCAAAAGTGCTTAGAATAGCATCAATTTTACATCTACTTATTTTTAAGGTTTACTTATCCTTTAAAGCATGGGAATACCTCCAGATCAAAGTTAATATTTGCATAAGTTACCAGTATGTGGCATTAGTGCAAATCTAGATTCTCACGAGTGATTAAAGGAAAAGTAAATGTTTTTCTTTTTCTTTCTGTAAATTTGCTCTAAACAGCCCCCCAGATTAATGTACCTTAGTCCCTGCTGCAAGTCTGCTCTGGTTTCTGTGTTATCAGCAGCTTGTTTCACCTTCTTCCTGGTGCAGAGTGAAGCCCAGCCCCTTAGTTTACTGAGCAGTCCATTTGCTGCTGTTCCACAATAGAGAGGAAGAGGGAGCCAGTGTTTCATTAGTAAGCTAGTTTCCCCAAGCAAAAGCTGCTACACACACTGCTCTCTGCTATGTCATAATATGCAAATGATCTTCTATGGGGCGGGGCTTCACTCTGCACCAGGAAGAAGGTGAAACAAGCTGCTGATAACACAGAAACCAGAGCAGACTTGCAGCAGGGACTAAGGTACATTAATTTGAGGGGCTGTTTAGAGCAAATTTAGAGATAGAAAAAAAAAACGTTTACTTCTTTAATGATACGAGAAACATGTCTTTTCAGGAGAAGGTTTCACATTTCATGGTTTTCTGCTCAGTCATTTTTCTAGTAGAAAGAAGATCTTGACACTTAGATAACTAAAATAACCAACTCCTGAACTGGAACTTTTCCCAGTGCGAAAATCCATTTATTAACTGTGACTTTTTTTCTGGTTATTCCTGCTTTTCAACCAGTTCCCAGACACTTGTGAGATGTTTACTTAGCAATGAATCATTTGATGACCTCGGTATTCACACTAAAGACCGGAAAAGGTGCCGTTTATAGATGTGTGTGATTCTCATGGAGATTATTCTGTATATGTGGGAAATCTCATGACCTGCCTATATTACTCTTATACCATATTACTCTATTTAGTATATACAGTCGTCAGCCAAAGATTGTCAGTTTTCATACACTCTCAAGTTGTAGTTCACAACAACCAAACGGCCTACATTACACTTTATGTAACATTTAGATAGGAAGCCAGGTAGCATTAACTGATGTTTGCCGCAGGTTTTAGCGCTCATAGGCGCAAATTCACTAAAGCGTGAACGGTCTAACGCCAGCACTAATTCGCCTGCGTGACATCATTTCGCAAATTCACTAAAACCGACTCTGGCGAATTTTCGCTAGCGATGTAGATAGACTTGCGCAACTTCGCACCCTTACGCCAGGCAAAGTTGCGCACTGACGAAGGATCGTAATTACGCAAATTCACTAAGATCAGCTTTTTCCTGAACTTTACCACTTACGCTAGACTTTACTTCGTCTGGTCAGACCAGGCGAAGTTCAATACAATAGATAGGAGTTTGGAAAAAAAAAAATTTCTAAGTCCCAAAAAAAACGCTGGCGTGTTTTTCCATTGTAGGGTGATAGTCTGAAAAAGATCGTTTTTTTTGGGGGGGGGGGTACCCTCCTTCCCCCCTACATTTCCTAACATATGGCAACACAACTATACAGGGGGCACATGTAGGGCAATAGGACAACTTTATTCTATATATTAAAGGTTTCCTGGGCTTGTGTAGTGTAATGTAGTGGCTGTAACATATACTTCTATTATAGGCTTAAGTTCCCGCTGTATGCAAATTAGGCATCGCTAGCGTAACTGCGCTTTGCCTGGTGAAGTAACACTAGTGCAACTACGCTACCGTTTGCCGACCTGAGCGTAACATCGCACTGTATCTGGCCACAATATAGATCAGGAAGGTTTGATTTTTCCGATGAACGACCCGTCAGAGCCCATTATTCCTGTTCTGCCCTGGGGCAGAATGTACGGATAACCACAATATAATCCTGCCATTAGTGGGCACATCGGGGAAAGATGCACTAATTGCAATGTCGCTAAACGAGCGGATCTTATAGTGTATGGCCAACTTAAGGGTTTCCCCAAACCACAGGGTTAACCAGGCAGAGGCTGGACATGCAATGGGTGCCTTAATGAGGTGACAGCAGGTGAATGTGGGTGAGGGTAGGAGCTACACGTGGGAGCTGCGGTACTTCACCTGCTTAAATTATTGAGACCAGAGTGTTTGGGTCTGACAGAAAGACTTTTCTGCTTTGTTATTCGAGTGTGGGATTCCATAAGAGACCAGCCTGTATAGTCTACTTGGGTACTGGACTCTAGAACTACTAATGTTATGCTTTAGCAAGGTTGGACTGGGGGGCCCAGGGCCCACTGGGGCTACTGCCCCATGGCCCCCCTCTGGCACCCCCTACTGCACTGGTGTGATGTTTGTGCATGCGCTTGCGTTCTGCATTTGAGTGCATGTGCAAGAGTCCACATGGGTGCGCATTCGCAAACGCATGTAGTGTTTTTGCCACGGAACGGAATTAAGAAGCCCTCCTACTGCAGATGTGGGTGCAGATCTAAGCCCATACGAGCCAGGCACCACCAGGTTTTTTCTCGATGTCCTACGAGCCAAGTTCGACCCTGTGCTTTAGTTAGACTTTTTGTTGCTCAATACAATCTATATTCTGTTTCCACTTTACTGCTGCTGGAAAAGCTCTTTTGAGTTGAAAAAAAAGTGAAGTAGCCTGAATTTATGGTGTAAATCCTAGCGTGATCCCCCAAAACATCCCAGGGGGTAGTCCACTGTTAGTAAACAAGCACTGGATTATTATATACAGTAGCACTAACACACACTGGAACTTACAGTCCCTATCACATTCAAACACTTGTATGTTTTTGGAGTGTGGAAGGAAACCCATGTAGGCACAAGGCTAAGCCCTGGTTGGAATCAATCTCAGGTCGTTGGACAAGGAGAACATATAAAGCAGACAGTGCCCTGGCTGAAACTGAACTTGGACCCCAGAACTACAAAGCAGCAATTCTGCCCATTGAGCCACTTTACTCACTATGGATGGCGATTGTTAGAAGTCTACAAGATTCATTGTTCTAAAATGAGAACAAAAATGTAAGCCTGTAAATGGGTAAGATGAAATCAGCTCACTAGGGGTGGCAATATATTAGGCACCACCCAGAGAATCCAAACAAAGTTTTTTTCCCCTGTTCTTCAATCCTTCATAAAATCACCATATTGCCACCCTTATTAAAACAGATTTTCTGGTCCTTTAAGCACTAGTAACACAGGTAATTGCACCCATACACACCCATTAAGACGTAAGGGCTGACTTTCTTGTTGCAGTTGTTGAGGAAAATGATTGAAACAAATGAATTGCTCTGCAGAGTGAGGAAATTATTCCTTTATTAAAGATATATGCATCAAAGGGATTGTCAGTGAGCACTGGAAGTGACACGAACCAGATTTAACGTTCAAGTGTGGCAATTTTGCTAATTTGTCTCAAACATGTGTCAGGTGCAATGCCCTGACTCAAGCAATGGACTTGTGTCCCATAAATTCCCCTTTCAGGTTCAGAAGCAATGTCATTTTCACTTGTGTCAAAACATATGCACAGTTCACCAAAGTTTGGATGCTAATTTGCCAGTGCTAGCAATGATTCTACAACTCTAAAAAACATGCTTCAGACTTTCAGGTTTGCACATTGTTCTTGTATCCCTCAATCAAACAGTGGAACTCTGGTATTCAGCGTCAGACTAGAGGGGCCCAGGGCCCACCAGGCCTGCAACCTCAGGGGCCCCTACTCCAACCCCCGGGCCCCCCTAGCAACAAAGTCCACTCTGCCACCAACCACCCAAACCAGGCAAGTCAGCGTGACCCAAGTCAGGGAGGGAGGTAAGGAAAGGAGTGCTGGGAACAGGTCTGGTCCAGTGGGACCCAAAAGAGCCAGACCCCACCGGCCCAGTCCGTCCCTGGTACTATTGTATGTTCTAATACAGTGATCCCCAACCAGTGGCTCATGAGCAACATGCTGCTCTCCAACCCTTGGATGTTGCTCCCAGTGGCCTCAAGTAGGGATACCAGATTTAACCTGAACAGCCAATAGCTGCCAAGTCATCCACCTCCACCCCATCACCAGTCCATCCCCTTCTCATTTTTCCCAAAGATAAAATTTGGCAACCCTAGCCTCAAAGCAGGTGCTTAACTTTTAGCATGCTTATTGAGACAATTAATACCCATCTGAGTACCATTTATAGGACATGGCCAAGAAGATGCTTCTCCTGGGACCCCAGACTGATAGAGCCCCCTTGGTTAGAAAATATTATTGATGAAAGTATAACTTACATTTATAAAATGTGTGATGTCATTCATATTTGTGTCAGGGAAGTCCAGTATGTGGTCCTCTACAGTGGCATAACTAGATCGTACTGGGCCCCACAGCAAATAATTTTTCAGGCCCCCAAAATGTCCAGTGGTTGACCTGTTTTACCAATATTTATTGTAATTGTATATGAATTAGGGCCTCATGGGGCCCCTATAGCTCCTAGGCCCCCCTGCAGCTGCAGGGTCTGCTTCCTCTGTAGTTACGCCCCTGGTCCTCTAGCAACATATCTGTTTTATTGCATTTCATTTTTTTTTATTTCTCGAACTCTTGCTTAGCAACCAAGCCAGCGGGTCAGTAAAATAGCCCAGATATTATCTCCCATCACATAAATATAAACATGGCAGGATAGCACTTACAATCCAGATATGCTGGCAAATGCCAGGGGTCTGCTGAAAGCTTTCACACAGTGCCATTTTTTATTGGACATGTTTGAGCCTCGGTAAACTTGAGATGCCAGGGCATATTTTGAATCTCAGGTTGGGCATGACTGCTTGGTAATGGGTGGTTTGGGTGGGTTTCAGTGGCACAGGAGATGCAGACACGCCTGTAGATGGCATATAGATGACAGAGCTTAAAGAGTTGGAATCATCAGCTTGGGAGAAAGGGATGTGCTGGACATTGAGAAAGGGCAGGAAGAAGATCGGACAGTAGAAGAGGCAACAAGGAGCCCAACAAGTAAATGACAGCTGCACAAATGTTATTGTAGAAACAGCTTTTTAGCCAAAGAAAAAGGAAAACTGTCATTCAAGGACCTGAATTAATGCAGTGGTTCCCAAACATTTCTGTAATTCAGAACTTTCTTTATAACTGGTTTACGGATAACGGATCTCATACCTGTAGATCAAACTAAAAGTTAACTCAGTGGTGAACGACCGCATTAAACCAATATGATGTGAAACAGGGCAATGCTTCAGGGTAGGAGGTATTACACGCCTGTATACAAGCAGGAATATAACTTGTGCTGATTTTGATGGGATGCAAGATAATTTTAACCTCTCAGGAAGCCTTTTTGTTCTCAAAGTAATAAAGATCTCAATCATTCGCCTCCTTGAAAGGATTTCCTCCTTTTTGCAGCTGTCCTGCAGTCTGACCTCTCCTTCCTGAGCAACTGCTTGTGTGTTAAAGGGCAGAGCACTGTGTCTCTAATGATGGCTTAGCTTCTAATGAGTTCATCCTACGGTTATGCACAACTTTGGTGCAGACAGAGCAGCGTTTACCATTGATAGAAATGAGGAAAGCATGTATTTTTAACCAGATTGCTTCTGTATGAGCTGATGGGACATGCACTCCAAAATTCAAAGTGCCGTCTACATCTATTTTTGAATTCAAAATTGCCATCTAGTGGACAGATCTTAAAGTACTATGGACTTATCATTGGCAATGTGCATGTATACTGTCTGTATACAGGGGCTGATTTAGTGCTATTAGTACAGCCCTGGTGCTGTATTTAAGTCCAGTGTTACCCTAGGCACCGGACCTTCCCCCTTCCCCCACAGAATTATGTCACGAGTCTAGGGTGGCACCTGAACTTACATACTTACATTGCCCCCAATTTACACAATAACGTCACCCACATGGGAATGTGTGCCAGATACCCCTCTGTCCCCAGCCCTAGGCACAGTCCGGTTGCCTATATATATATATATATATATATATATACAGTCCTGCTGATGCACACTGGACACCTACTGTATAATATAGACATGCTGAACTGCCATTAAAGGGCAAATATAACTTGCGCCTTTACACCCCTGTACCACTTTGTAGTCTAGCACTGGTGCCTCAGATAATAATATATGACCCCTAACATCTTTGTACTTGCTAAAACCTGAATTAAAGGGGTTGTTCACCTTCAAACAACTAGTTGTTTTCAGATAGATACCCAGAAATACAGTCTTTTTCAAATTACTGTCTTTTTTCTATTTGTAACCGTTTTTCTAATATTGAAGTGTAAAGTGTCATTTTTCACCTTCTAAAGAAGCTCTTGGGGGGGGTCTAAACTGATACATTTAATGGATACATTTCTTATCTTTGTCCCTTCTGAGCAGAATCCCAGGGTTTCATTACAGGCAGCTGTTAGAATTGATACAATAGTTGCTAATACTCCAGAGATGTTGCTGAGAAATGTATCAATTAAGTAACAGTTTAGAGTCTGCACCTGAATTACTGAGCTGCCAGAGACACCAACATTCAACTTTAAACTTAGATTTTGGAAAAACCGTAAAAAATAAATAATGGAAAGTAATTTTAAAAAGTCTTTATTTCTGGGGAACAATTTGAAAACAACTGAACAGAAAAAAAGTGTTTGGAAGGTAAACAACCACTTTAATCTATTTTTTTATGTAAATAATCCGACTAAATTTGATCTGAACAATTTGATCTCATTTATGAATATTTTTTGCTCAAATAAATCGGTGCGACAAACTTTTACAACAAAATAAAGCGTCCGTTCGAATAGTACAACTTGATGCCCCAAAAACTCAATTGCATCGATTTTTTTGCTGTGAAAACTCTACTGTTTTGAATTATTGGACAAAAACAGACCATTTTTTTTGGATTGTCCAGCGCAGATCACGCTGTCAAGAAACAACTTCAGGAACATCTGCCATTGACTTCTACATGACCTCGACAGGTTTGAGATTCAAATTTTTAGCATCTTTGGGGTGTGATAAATCTTTAAAAATTCAAAACCTTGACCTGAAAAAAATCTAGGTTTAATAAATGGGCCCCTTAGTTGTCCCTGCTATGGACAACTCATCCCTGATCTCTATATAATAATATCAGCTGTGCTGTATCTTGAATGAAGTGCTATCAATGCAGTTCTGGGTTAATAGCAGCCGCTCTGTATGCGCTTAACTGGATTTCGCTACAGTTATAGTGACCTGAATCTCCTTTCACACTGGAAACCACTATAGATTTTGTGTCCATATTGAGACAATTTCATTTGCAGTAACTAGAGCATGAACTTTACCCATTACAAACGCAATACTCTGTCCCCGAAGAAAATTCTGAAAAATATCATATCTACCCAAAAGTTCATCCTGGAGGAGATTCTGTGCATGATAATGTTTTTCTTTTCTGTTTCTAATTTTGGTACAAAAATACAAAATCTCAATATAAAAAAAGCTATAAAAAAGAAAATAAATACAATTAAGCGTAAAATGTGTATTTCTGTAGAAAAGGGCTGTCTGAATTGGGTTTTTGGAAAAATGTTTTTACCGTTTTTGACCCCGCTCCCCTGTAACAAAAGAAACAACAGGCTGTCAGTATTGTGAATTTTGCCAGCCTAGTACTGGGGGATGCAGAGGCACCAGCAGCTAAAATACATTTCCTCCATAGAGATCTCTCACTGATATTCACTTTGTTCACGTCCATTTTGCCTTAAAGGGTTTGTTCATCTTTGAGTTAACTTTTCAGCATTATGTAGGGAGAGATATTCTGAGACAATTTGCAATTGGTTTTCATTTCTTATTATTATCTGTGGTTATTTTGTTTTTTTTTATTCAGCAGCTCTCTAGTTTGCAATTTCAGCAAATGCTAGGGTCCACATTACACAGCAACCATGCATTGACTTGCAAGAGACTGGAATATGAATAGGAGAGGCCTGAATAGAAAGATGAGTAATAAAAGCAGCAATAATATATTTGTAGCTTTATAGAGTATTTGTTTCTAGGTGGGGCCAGTGACCCTATTTGAAAGCTGGAAATAGTCAGAAGAAGAAGGCGAATAATTGGAAAAATTATTAAAAAATAAACCATGATTAATTGAAAAGTTGCTTAGAATTAGCATTATACAGTATATCTATAAATATAGAAAGAATATCCAGCTATGGACGCTAGTCTTTATACCAGAACCTTTTCTACCTTCACCAGCTTAATAAAATAGTATAAATATATTGAAATGAATTTTATTGGTACTAAAACACAGTGTATTTAAACAATCTATGCACTTGGCCGGCCTATCTTATTTACTTTATTTGTACTAAAACACAGTGTAATAAAATATCTATGATAGTGCATATATTGTTTTATTACAATGTATTATATCTATAACATACTAAAAGTTAACTTAAAGATGGACCCAATAACATAATTATTCAGCATCAGGCCCGGGTGCAGACCATGGAGCTGGGAACCCCCTCCGGAAGCAATTTTTTTACATGGGAGTGCAGAACCTTGTACAATTGCACCACCACTGCATGGGCCACCTCTTTAACTACCACTGACAAATGAGACCATTCAGTTTAGGGATTATTTATCAACACTGGGCAAATTTGCACCTGGGCAGTATCCCATAGCAACCAATCAGTGAGTAGCTTTTCTCAGCCAGCTGCAAGTATAGCAATGAAAGCAAACATTTGATTACATGCCATGGTTTACTGGTCACTGCAGATTGGCCCAGTGCTGATAAACGTGCCTAGCTTATTTGTAGTTGATATTAGTCTGTAACAGCGGACAATTTATGCCATTTCATTAAAGGAGAAGCATAGTCATTCTATACTTGGGGTGGCAAAAGTTAGGCACCCCCAAGTGATTGTATTTACTTACCTGTATTTACTTCTCCTATCAGCAGAAAACTGCACAGGGGTAATACCAGTGAGCACCATGGAGTGATCCACTTCAAGCTTCTTCTTCATTCAAATTTCCCTGGGCCGCCGCATTCACAGCAGAACAATAAAGTTTGGCTTTTCACTCTACTGCGCATGCACAGCCTCGAGCTGAAGAAAGAAGCAAGAAGACAGACGAGGATCGCTCCGTTTTTCTCATTGGCATAACCCCAAGCAGGTGCAGTTTCCTCCCCAAACACTTGGGGGTGCCTAACTTTTGGCACCTTCAAAAATAAAATTACTTTGGGTCTCATTTAAATCAATAAACCTATGGGAAAAGTTACCCATTTGTGGCAAAGAAGAGGGGAGTCAGAGGACATCATGTTGCTCCAGCTGAGAACACAAACGACCCCATAGTGCCTTCTGTAATCATCTGTCAGTCATGTGCCATGCATAGTGCCTCAAGGTGGCAGTTTGCTGAACCCAAGAACATGTCCAGATCATCGGCAGAGAAACTGAAATAAAGGCTTTTTATTTTATTCACAATCGGGTGCTGTGCTTCAAGTCTGTTTGGACCCAAGAACTAACATGTTCAGTGTCTGAGCCCTTCCACTCCAGCAGGGAGCCGATTGCCTGGTTTTCCATGTACGTGATGATTGTATTGTGCATGAAATAAAAGCTGAACATGTGGGAAGGATAAGTATACAATAGAATTAGTAGTACAGTCACTGCAATGTTTGTAGCAAATAGGCCAGTATTTATTGTAGGTCTGGTTCCTCTGCACACACCCATCTATTCTTGGCTGTAATGACTTGTGAATTTATTCTATGAAAAAAGAGCAGTAGGCTTTTGATTAGACACGACTATCATACAACTATAAAGAGTGTATTGGCATTGACTGGTGGAAAGGTTTCCTTATCTTGTTATTCAGCTGTGGCTGTCTTGCGTTTGCAATCTGCAAAATAGATAGGATTTTGCAAAGGCAACAATGAAAACTTCCTCCACTTATTTTTTACTTCCACGGGATTTCTGGTCAGAACTAAACCTCATCATGACATCATTTAGTTCAACATGTGGTTCCTCCTGTTGTTGTGGGGAGACACTTCTCTGAAAAACATTTTGAAAATGTGTCTATGTTTAACTATCAACTGTATCTGTAAAAATGTCTATAATACACGAGTCATGATATCCTGTAACTTATAGTTTTATAAACGGTACAAGTGACACTCTATCAATTATACACATTTATAACCCATGTCTGACTTGTGTCTGTCTGTCTATCTATTTATTTATCTATCCCAACTCTAGTTGCCCATCATTCTAGTCCTTTGGCCACTGTTCTTTGCTTTCCCCCAGGGAGGCCAGCTCCACAGTTTGGGAACCAATGGCTTAATGGTTTAATAATAAATTATATATGCTTAAATGAACAGTTGGGTGTAAAAATAACAACTGGGTAACTAGAAAGGCTGCACAAAATAAAAAATGTTTCTAATAAGAGAGCTGTAAAGAACACGACTTGTGTTCATGCAATTATGTTAGACATCCAGTCACTCCAGCCTTTATAGATTTTTTGCTAACTAACCATTTTGAAAACATCTGTTTTGCACAGCCTTTCTATTTATGTTTTATTTTTACACTGAACAATTCCTTTAAAGGAGAATTCAACCCTGTTAAAAAAAAATCCCAACAACCAAGTTTGGGAGTTTTACTTTGAAAGCAGCAAATAAGTTGCAGGTAAAACTTAGTCCCTTTGTAAAATGTAAAATGAAGCAATAGAATTCTTAATGAATCAGATGAAAATTGAGAGTAGGACTGGCCAGATATGGGATGACTTTGACGTTGTTGGCCAGCTTAAATATATTGCAATATATGGACAAACAATCCATGTTTTGTTTAAAGGGTAAGGCATTTTAGTAGCTGTATGCACAGAATGTCTCAATGTCTTCGACACATTCGGTTGAGTACTAAGGACCTCTTGTATTTGTCCACACTTCGAGTACACATATATCAGTAATTATATAGTGAGAACTACTGTGTAAGCTCATGGGAAAGAGGCTCCCCACTCCCCATATTCTATAGCAGGGATAGGGAACCTTGGCTCTCCAGCTGTTAAGGAACTACAAGTCCCAGAATGCAATGAAGGAGTCTTTCATGATTCATAAAGGCAAATGCATTGTGGGAATTGTAGTTCCTTAACAGTTGTTAAGGAACTACAAGTCCCAGAATGCAATGAAGGAGTCTGTCATGATTCATAAAGGCAAATGCATTGTGGGACTTGTAGTTCCTTAACAGCTGGAGAGCCAAGGTTCCTGATCCCTGTTCTATAGTGTCCAGACACAGTACAAAAACAGACACAGTAAATGGCTCCTTCACAATTAAATGTTTATCTCAGACCCAACCTTCCTCTGTAGGGCAACTCACTCCTTCCCCACCTACATGGCTGACCTACTTCATATACTGGCTACGCCTAGGTCTTAAAAAGCTGTCTGAACTAGTATTGAATGCACATTTTCCTGGCGCTTCGATTTCCGGAATCGCACAAAGTTGCCTTGCGAGGAAACTGAAATTCTGAAAATCAAAATGCCGCGAGTGCATTGGCGCTGGCATTTCTTCATTCATGCAGGTGGCAGGCAGGGAGCAGGCAGTTCGGGGAGATTGTCACCTCACAGAAGAGGTGATTAATCACCAAGTGACTAAATCTCCCCGAATTTGCCTGTCTGTCACAACCCTAATGTTGATTTAAATTCCGTTTTTATATGGAAAGTAGCAAAGAATATGGATCAACAGACTGATGACAGGTGCTGGATAACATTTTTCAAGACAATGTGATAATATACGCTGAATACACAGAAGAAAAATAAAATACATACTGTTCATGCGTGGCGTGGTATAAATCTGTATTGAGCTTTAGAAAGTGGGGTGCAAAGTGCAAAATATAAGTGCAATCTGATGTTCTCTGGACATTCTGCCCTTTGTTTTGCAGGTCACTATATTGCAAAACAGAGCACAGAGATATGCTTCCCCCTACAAATGCAGAGCTGTGTTTTAAGGGGAGTTTAGAAGTACCTAGGTGTTGTGTTTTGATAGCCGAAGAAGAGTAGAGTAGAGTACTTTATTAGCAGTTTCATGCAGCCATTATACAACAGTAACATTAACTCTAGCACCTTAAGCAGTATAGAAAGTACAGTATATGCACAGTATAATTCATGTGCACAGTGACATCTACAGGCCATTTGTATAAACACCACATATTCCACCTATAGTAGGACAGTGTTTGGGCAAATGTAATAAACAACAACAATGTATCATAAAGCAATAATATACATTCTTCACATGACAAAGTCCTTGGTCCATGCAGATAGTTTTCTGATTCTCTTCAGGCTGATTGCAGGAGTAGGAAAATGTCCTTCATTAAATGGAGCTTTCCCAAAGTCGTATCTAGCAGGAGCAAGATGACTTGCATTCCATATGCGTCCATCAGATAGTTCATATGTGTATGATCCTCGCTGGCGTCTCACTTCAAGTGGTGTAGTAAATTTAGATTATCTTTGTTTCAGTATTCCTGGTTTCTTAATTCTGACTAAAGATCCAGGCTGAAAGTGTACTTCTGCACCAGGTTTTCTATCAGTATAAGCCTTGCATTTGGCTGTTTGATGTTTGACAATGTCTGCAGTAGATGAACAGTATTTTGTGGAAGTTTGATGTCTGCAACATGTAACCTAGTGCGCATCTGTCTGCCATGTAATAATTCAGCTGGAGATGCTTGGGATGTTGCTCTGTAGATATGTAAGAACTCTGTTGTAAATTGTTGTGTTTGGTAGCCGAGGATATATAACACTGCTTTATTACCAGGTTCATGCAGCCATTACATAACAGCAGTAAGTCTTACTTTCACTTTCAATCTGTACAGAAAGTCCTGTGTATACACAGTGACACCTGCAGGCCATTTGTACAAACAACACATATTCCCCCTACAGTAGGAAGGCATTTGGACAAATATAATAAACAGTAACAATTAAACAGTATGTTTCTTAAAGCAATATATACATTCTTCACATGACATATTCCTTGGTCCATGCAGGTAGTTTCTGATTCTCTCAGTACGTCTTATAGGTTCCTTTTCTTCAGGCCTATTGCAGTTGGCATTAGAAGTAGGAAAATGCCCTTCATCAAATGGAACGTCTCCTAAGTCATATCTAGCAGGAGCAAGATGACTTGCATTCCATATGCGTCCATCAGACCGTTCATATGTGTATGGTCCTCGCTGGTGTAGTAAATTTAGATTGTCCTTGTTTCAGTATTCCTGAGGCGGGGCAGACAAGTACTTTCACTTTCCATGCAGCACTTCCTAGATGTCACTGCTCTCCCCACTTTCCTCCCGTTCTCTTAACTATTTAAATGTGTAGCCAGGGCATGGGGATGGACATTGGGTCCCCATTCTGGTGCTCAAACAAGATTTTGAAACGATGCAAGGCTTGCCTTAATAACAGTGTCCACAAAATGGCTCTTGCCTGTTTGCTATAATTATGAATTCCCAGACTGAAGGAAACAAGATCCAAATAATTTATATAGTGTAAGTTCTTTTGGCTTGACTAATGTGATAAAATATGATTTTGAATATTATTTGGGGTGACGGGTCCTCTTTAAGTAACTGACCAGTTTCAGGGTAGGTGCAACAAGCGTATCTTTTGCAAAGTATTTCAAGAAAATATCCTTTGGTAGTATAGAAACAGCTGAACCTATATCAAGCATCAGGTTAATGGAGTGCCCCTTGATAGCAGAAGCAGTATTAACATTGACAGTGCATATAAACTTGTCTGGAATAAATGTACAAGCTTTATCCACACTTAATACTGTGACATGTGTAGTAGTGACTTAATGGACATCTTTAGCATAGCTACGGCAGACTGTAGCAAAGTGACCTGACTTTAAACATTTGTGGCACTGTATAGCTTTTGCTGGACATTTAGCATAGTTTGCAAGGTGTTGTGTTGAACCACAGTGAAAGCAGTATTTTTTATTTGTATTTGCTGCAAGGTTTTGCAGTGAATCCCTTTTCTTAGCATTGTATTTTTCCTGTGACTGCACATGATTAGGCCACAGTTTTGAATTCACAATCTGTACATTCTTAGCAATTCCCTGACTGAGAGTTTTAGCCTCTGCCACAGCTGTTTCAATTTGGCTAGCAACTGTAATAGCCTTTGCTAGGGTTAAATCTTGCTCTAGGAGCAGTCTTTCTCTAATGCGTGGCGAGTTTGTTTTTTTCCACTATTTGGTCTCTTAGCATTTCATCTGTTAGATTCCCAAACTCACAGGTAACAACCAGCTCTCTCAAAGCTGCTACAAATTGTTCTGTGGATTCACCCTTACGCTGTCCACATTGGCGGAATTAATATCTTTCAGCAACCACATTTACTCTTGGCACGAACAAGTTCTTTATAGCAGTAAGAACAGTTTCATAAGTCTCATCAGGTAATGGTAATGTATAGAATATACGCTGTCCCTCTGCTCCAAGGCAATCAATAAGTAAAGCACCATTTCTAGCAGCAGAAATCTCCCCCTGGTCAGCAGCAATAATGTAATTTTCAAACATACAGATCCAAGCAGTAAACGGTATGGTAGGCTCACCAGGGTTTGGTAGAAAAGGTGCAGGCTGCTGCAGAGGTAGAAGAGACATCTCATCGGCAATTTGTTTTGTTTTGATAGCCGAGGATCAGCAGAGTATAACAGTGCTTTATTAGCAGGCTCATGCAGCCATTACACAACAGTAACATAAACTCAATCACTAACAGCAATTGTAACACTTCGCTCCACGTAGATTCGCTAGGACAACACTAATTCACTAAAATGCATCCAGGGCGCCAAATGCTGGCAAATTTGCTGGCTATCACTCTGAAAAAATGAAAAGACGCCAGTGTTTTTTGGGATTTAGAAACTTTTTTACAAAAAATTGTCCTATGCACTCCAATGCACTTCGCCTGGTCTAAGTCTGGTCCACAGACATGTTCAGTAAAATCCACACTCCTTAGTGAATCTGCCACAGTAAGTTAGGTTAGTTAATGCAGAGGAAGGCAAGAAAGAACAAAATCCTTCTGACTCCTCTCTAATTTGCCTCAGAAGGAGAAAAATGCCTTCCTCACTCAAAAATCAGACTAGTCCCTGTATTAACTTGTACTATGAGCTATCTTCCATAACCCTGTTTTCCACATCACAGCTCTCACCCCTTCTGAAGATTTAGATGGAACCTCTAAATCTTAAATTTAATTGTATGATATAATTGCATTGTAAGCAGTGCAAAGGTGCACAACTTCTTTGCTAATCTCACAATGAACAAATAGTTGAAAGACTACACAATAAATTATGACGTTTAAAAAATGTTTATTCTTCAACATAGGAAAATTTGATTAAAAGAAAATGTTTAAATATGACCTTGAAAAATGAATACAAATAAAGGGAGAACCAAAGCCTCCCCTCCCAAATTACATCAGCTTGCCCCACAAATATTGCCCCGTTCTCCTCCCATTTTGAGAAGATGCAGAGTAGCACAGTACAGTTGACAGGCACCACCTTGCTCAGCAAAACGTTCTCTAACAAGGGACAAACCAAGTAAGTGCTCATCTTAATCCGCTTCATCTGCACATGCTCAGTGTCTATGACATTTTACTGAAGAAGATTAAACAGTGAGAGATGGTGCTAGCCAAACCTGCTTCTTCTCAAAAGAAAGGAGAACAAGGCAGAACTGGGGGGCAAACGGTTCAGTTTGGAATGTGGGAGGGCCCTCCAGGGACACTACCTTTCACTACGTCTTTCATTCTCCTTTAATGCAAGCAAAAAATGTTTAAAAACTGTTCTATCAACAATTTACAGTGCATTTTGAGATCATTCCAGTGCTCCGGTATCAGAAAGCAAAGTAAAACATTCATTACAACTAGAAATAATGTTTTATGTGAACTTTATTCTTCAGTAATTTGAAGTGTTTATTTTACATTTTGCTTGTGTCCATTACATTATGGGACAGATTTATTTAGGGTTGAATTGTAAATTCAAATTGTTACAAATTTTTTATGTTTTTTGTCAAAACTCTCATATTTGAATTGGGAATAATCCAAACTCCATTCGAATTTTTAATTAGATTTCGAAAAACGAGATTTTTCAAACCTTGACCCTTGGAACAATTCCAATTTGACTATTCGCCAACTAAAACCTGCAGAGTTCATGTATAAGTCAATGAGAAAGGGTCCAGTGACCCATTTGAAGATGTTAATAGCCTTCCTAACATTCTAATTTTTTTCGGAGAAAAAACTCAATTCAAGTTTAGTCACAATTGAGGTTTCGGGCCATTAATAATTATTCTAGTATTATATATTTGATTTTTAGATTAAATAACCTCCCAATCGAATTTTGAGTACATTCAAATTTATTAGCGTTAAAAATAATTCACATGGATTGAAATTTGACCGTTGATAAATGTCTTTCAAAGCACTAAAGGAAAAAATACTTTCTCTGCACAGAATGAAATTGGTCAATTTTTCTTGCATCTCTTTTGCAAGTGTTTTGGTAACTCAAACTTGCCAAGAACACTGAAGAATAAAGTTTACGTAAAAAACAATGTTTCTAGTTGTTATGAATGTCTAAAATATCATTTTACTTTGCTTTCTGATACCAAAAAAAAGACTGTATATTATATATTATATACTTGTATATACTACTATATACTATTATACTATGTATATTATATTATATTGTGCATATAGAACAGTATTCAAACATTCAAGCCATTCTGCACATCTGCCTTTATTTGCATGAAAGTCACACCAATCAAGAATTCTCAAGCGCTGTTGACAATTATATCCTTTAGGTCTATTAGAACATTCTGCAATTCTTGAAAAATGTTCACACGTTAAAAATGGATTTAAGAATAATAAATAAAACAAATACATTTCTCACTAATGAAAATTTTGATGTCTGCCCGTTTAACATATGATAAAACTGTAGGTGAAATATAATTGCTCCAAATAAACAACCACATTGACCATTTACAAAAATATTTGTAAAAATTATACAGTTATTACACCTTGACTATAAGAGTGATGTTGACACAAAAGGTCATCTTCTGTTGTTCGCCAGCAAATACCCAGATGTTGAAAGTAAAGTTTCCCTTAAAACAGATAGGAATAATTATTATGTGCTTTATAGTTGCAACATCACTCAAATATTATATCAACATAAAGAAAACATTTTGCTACATGCTTGTGTCATTAAACACATTATTACGGAGTGAACCTGCCTTGAACATAAGGGGCTGGTGCCACATAATGTTTTTGTTATTCAACAAAAAACCAAAACTACCACTATGATTGTGCTCAGAATAATTAAATGTCATGAAGTACTGGATCCTAGTCCTGCAGGCTTGAAAATCTCTTTGTTACTGTTAGGCCAGCTTTAGTTCTCTTGAGATTATAAACATTCACAAGCAGGATATTCTGCACCGATTCTAAAAGAAGATTCTAAATGGTTCTATTTAGCACAAAGTTAATAGAAAATGTGCCCAAATGTCCTGCATAATGTGACATCCAGCTGTGCTGTAACCTGTTGCAGACAAAACTATTCCCCTCTTGTTAGTAAAAACCCATTTGAATATTAGCAAATTCAGTACCTTGGGAAAGGGCAGCTTGGAAAGGCTTCTATAAGTAGAAAAACGGACTGTCTCTGTTGGAAATACATAATTATAATAGTATTAACATGATGGCTAGGGTCATATAAACAAGTACTAAAAGTAAATAAGTGGTGTTAAAGGGGACCTGTCACCCGAAAAAATTATTGCAAATCCTATTTAATCACGTTATTCAAACCCAATAAACTTGAATTACATTATATAAATTACTTGAATCTTGCTTGCTTCTGTCTGGGAACTTACAATTTTAGCAAGGAGGCAGCAGCCATTTTGTGGACACTGTTATTAAGGCAAGCCGTGCATCATCTGAAAATCTTGTTTTTGCATCAGAATGGGGGACCTGATGTTCAGCCCAATGCACTGCTTACGCTATTAAATGGTGAAGAGAGTGGGAGAATGTGGGGAGAGCAGTGACATCTAGGAAGTGCTGAATGGAAAGTGAAAGTAAATGCCTGCCCCGCCTCTATGCCTGAGGTATAGAGGAGGGGCAGGCAATATTTGATTGACAGCTGAGATTTTTAAAACAGCTATGAATGCTTTAATGAAAAAAAGAATTTGGATTTCATGCTTACTTTGAAAAGGACTCTTATTATACAGATTTTTGTGTCTGGTCCCCTTTAACAAAACACAGTAAATTATGTATATATACATATATATATATATCCAGAGTGCCGCACTCAGACTCCCAAAATTCAGAGGTGCATGATCAATAATTGTAGTGTTAAAGATGAAGGATCAGCACTCTCCTTGGTTAGTGAATAAATGCCTATTCTATTATCACAGCATCTTATCCGATGTTTCGGTCCCACCTGGGGACCTTTTTCAAGGATACACTATTTATATATATCTATCTATATATATATATATATATATATAAATGTCCAATGGGTACCTGCACTCTCTCCCGTATTTGTTCAAAGATGGGTGCTCAGTCAATTCGTTCATACAAGCTTCAAAATGGACCAGCACTCCCAATTTCTCTTGCAAATAAACTTTTTATTCAAACATCACTCTTGTGCTCCAATGTTTCGGCCCACATTAAGGCCTTTACCAAGGATAAGTGCAAGTGATAATGTGGTTACATAAATACTCAAAAAAATGGGCGTCAGAATGACATCATTAACAACCAATTAGTATAATCAACACATCAATCTTAATTTAATTGTGCTGGTGTGTATTTATAATATTCATCCACAAGGTGTCACTGTTGCTCTACGTTTTTATACATGTGTCCACTATGCAGTCAAATTCTAATTAGTGTATCATGAAACTTTTTATACGTGAAAAAATGCGTTCAGAAATGTGTAATGCTTTAAAATGCTCTGAAATAATGTGTTCTAATTAAAACAAAAAATGCTTAAAGTCTCTTGATAAACTGCTTCCTGTGTTTTGATGTAGCAAAAGTGTAATCAACATCTGAAAGAAAAAAACGTGGACTACTATATACAATGTTGCAAAATGATTCTTATTACAATTAATAAAACATGTTACCATTTTATTGCCACGTTTCACTCACCTTATTATTCATTGTTGCTAATCAAGATAAGGGAGAGCTCCTTTTTCAAGTTAGGAAACAA
>CM044441.1:124784971-124834077 GCA_024363595.1 Xenopus borealis | reverse complement strand
GTCCCACCTGGGGACCTTTATCAAGGATAGTGTGTACAACAAGTGACTGGGTTTAAATATATATATATATATATATATATATAGTTAATAAAGTACTCCTCTTGTAAAATATAAGTAACAGAGGAGTTCCACGACCATATAAAAACATAATTTTATACAGATCTAGGAACTCTGAGGTGACTTACAATATCCTCATACTTTGCAACTGGGGGTACTATATTTAGAGGGACCTGTAGCTCATGCAGAGGAATCCCAGCAGATCTTCACTCAACTGTGGGGTTGAATAATGAAAAGCTTTGGCTTCCATTGAATGCGTTCTTACCATTATCTCTGGCTTCTTCTCTTAGTGTGGACCATAATACACCAACTCTCTAAACCAGTGATCCCCAACCAGTAGCTCGCAAGCAACATGTTGCTCTCCAACCCCTTGGATGTTGCTCCCAGCGGCCTCAAAGCAGGTGCTTATTTTTTAATTACTGGCTTAGAGGCAAGTTTTAATTGCATAAAAAACAGGTGTCCTGCCAAACATTCTCTCCTGTAGGCTGCCAGTCCATATAGGGGCTACCAAAAAGCCAATCAGAGCTCTTATTTGACATCCACATGGACATTTTCATGCTTGTTTAGCTCTATTTTAAATTTAAATGTGACTATTGAGCAAAAAAGGTTGGGGGCCCCTGCTCTAAACTAAGGGCATTGAATGTCTTCTTAAAGGAAGCCCTTATGTCTGCATCTTTTAACGATTCTGGTTTGCTTCTCCTGTCTATGTTACAACCAGTTTAATTGTCTCTCAGGACACTGCATGGCTCTCCAAAAGACTCTCCAGTTCCCCAAACTTGTTTGCAGCTCCGCATTATATCACCTATTGGTCAATGTTTCTTGACTTAGATAACAAGTCACCATAAATGGGAGCAATAATATTTTAATTAGGGATATATTATCTATTGAAAGCAGTTCTCCTTCAGGCCTGTTAATCAGCCGGTTTCCTCAACAGTGTTTCCGGAGTTAGAGCCAGTATTGTAGAGGATATAAAACAGCCAGATAGATACTGCGTTCTGTAGCAATTACATTATTATTTCAACTGTAAAAGCACTGAAAATGTGTAATTAATGTATATATCTTTTAGATTGTAAGCTCATTTGACTTCACCTCACTGTGGCACTAAGCAATGAAACGCCCCTGGACATCAGAATTAGATACATTATTAGCTGTGTGGATGGATAAGGATTCATTCATGACTACAAGAACAAACTGTAAAGCACTAGTTTTGAAGCAAAACTGAGGGTGCGAGGTGCTAAATGAACTTGCCCCCATACATGCACCCAGCAACTTGCAGAGAGTTCCTTTGTATCCTTTAAGCACAGGCAATGAATTCTGCACAAACTCTGGAACAACAGAGACAAACCCTATGTGGGTAATTCCAGGGTTCTTATAAGAGGTTAAAGCCACACACACAACTGACCTGTGCAAACTAGAATCATGTTTAACTAAGGTGTAATGACCCGTAGAATAGCCAGTCACTCACCTCCCTTTATGGCGCTGCAAAAATAATATTCATAATCCATTCCTGTACACAGTTCGAATTTATCCTGAGAGATTTTCATTAACTGGTGCCAAACTTCCAATTTAACAGATAAATGGTGTAAATCTGACCCTGTGACAAGGAATTCCACATGAAATCTCTTGCTAAAGTATTTGTCATTTATTTAACAGTTCATAGGTCATCGTCCAGTGGAGTAAACAACAAGAGTTTGTTTTACCTATGTAAATAGGCTTGCAACCTTTTTCTGGAAAAAAATACCGGCCTTCCTATGTTTTTGTATTTTCCCCTATTAATAACATTGGCATCAACCATCATGTTTATTGGCCAGGTGTCAACCCTAGATGTAAAGCATTCTCTGAAATGTATCATAAAAATTACAAGGCGTTTTTATAGGACTGGTCATGTTTTTATAGGACCGATTTTTATAAGATTGATCATCTTTTTATAGGACTGGTCATTTTTTTATAGGACTGATCATGTTTTTATAGGACTGAACTTTATAGGACTGATCATGTTTTTATAGGACTGAACTTTATAGGACTGATCATGTTTTTATGGGACTGAACTTTATAGGACTGATCATGTTTTTATAGGACTGAACTTTATAGGATTGATCATGTTTTTATGGGACTGAACTTTATAGGACTGATCATGTTTTTATGGGACTGATTTTTATAAGATTGATCATGTTTTTATAGGACCGATCTTTATAGGATTGATCATCTTTTTATAGGACTGATCATGTTTTTAAAGGATTTATCATGTTTTTATAGGACTGGTAAATTTTTTATAGAACTGATCATGTTTTTATAGGATTGATCTTGTTTTTATAGGACTGATCATTTTTTTATAGGACTGATCATTTTTTTATAGGACTGATCATGTTTTTATAGGATTGATGGTGTTTTATAGGACTTATCATTTTATATAGGAGGGATCATGTTTTTATAGGACTGATCATTTTTTTATATTACTGATCATGTTTTTATAGGAGGGATCATGTTTTTATAGGACTGATCATTTTTTTATAGGACTGATCATTTTTTATAGGAGGGATCGTGTTTTTATAGGACTGATCGTGTTTTTATAGGACTGATCCTTTTTTTTAGGACTGATCATGTTTTTATAGGACTGATCATGTTGCTATCAGTGAGGATTATTTTTGTACCTTGTGTAAAAGTCAGATTGGGCTTAAATTTGATCTTGGACTGATTCACATGGGTGCCAACAAATGAGCCCATCACCAGGAAGCAGCATTTATCTATATAATTTATCTATTTAATTTTTTTGGTGGTAAACCTGAACTATTTCAGGGCAGGGTTGTTGTTAAAAGGAAACATTCATGGGAAAACATGTTTTTTTTAAAAAAAACACATCAGTTAATAGTGCTGCTCCAGTAGACTTCTGCACTGAAATCCATTTCTCAAATGAGCAAACAGATTTTTTTTATATTCAGCTGGGAAATTGACAAAATGGCTAGCCCCATGTCAGATTTCAAAATGAAATATAAAAAAATCTGTTTGCTCTTTTGAGAAATGGATTTCAGTGCAGAATTCTTCTGGAACAGCACTATTAACTAATGCATTTTGAAAAAAATGTTTCCCATGTCCGGATCCCTTTAAGCAGTGACAGCTGCTTTGCTCACTACACTGTGCCAAGGGCTCATCAACCTTTCTTGTAAATGTGAGCCATCTTTTATAGGTCACTGGTAGTTAGCAATCTGGCAAACAAGAAAAAGACCAGAGAAGAACTTACTTGAAATCCAGGTTGCAGAAGCATTCATATATTTGCTCTTGTCATAGATACATGGATATATCCAAAACGTGGGGTGGTCATTCTCATCTTAAAACAAAATATAGACACTAATCCTTGTGAAAAGTTCACATTATTATTAAATATAATACATTTAGAAATTCTGAGGCTGATGAGGATGATGTGAAACCCCTTTAGTAGCGCTGAAGGGGTTTCACACTTCTGTTAAATACATTGGGGTATATTTATCAAAGAGTGAAGTTAAGAGTGAAGTTCCGCCACTAGAGTGAAATTCCGCCACTCTCCATTCATTTCTATGGGATTTTTAAAGGCATATTTATCAAAGGGTGAAGTTCACCCTTTGATAAATACACCTTTAAAAATCCCATAGAAATTAATGGAGAGTGGTGGAATTTCACTCTAGTGGTGGAACTTCACTCTTTGATAAATTTACCCCATTGTGAGTTGTTACCTGTTATAGAAGGCAGGGAAATAGTCACATTAGGTTTCTATCGCCTGTTAATGATAGATGGTGGTAGCAAATTTATTTTCTGGGTGTTGGTATGTTTTGGGGTGTCTGATGTTAGTAGAAACTGTGTGTAAGGTGACTGAGTGTAACCCTTGTAGCCAAACCCAAGAGTCAAGTGTGGCTGAGAGTGCAGTTTTCCTGACAGCATCTTTTTGTTTATTTGTATTTTCCAAATGCTGTTGAAACAGAAGACTCAATAAAAATTTAATTAAAAAAAAGATAAAAACTCCAAAATAATCTCTACCAAAGTGAAAGTGAAAGAGAGGAGAGCTATGCCTTGCAGTCAATATGGGAAATGAATAACACATCTGTTTAACAACTTCAGCTTTGTCTGATGCCATTAAGGTTATCAATATTATAAGGAGGGAACATTATTCATGCTGTAAAGTCAATATAACATCAATCAATATAACAAGTAATATTCAAATAGGAGCTGCAATTATATCCCTGTTCACAATGTGGTTCAGCGACACAAACAGAGGAAAAACAAAGGGGTATGTGGTAAAATTGCATGTGAGCGAAAGATTGTGGAAGTTACAAACATGCTACAAAAAAAGGAAGATTGCACAATGAATATTGCCTGGCCCAGTGTTTTACTTGTATGATTATTAGAATGTATTAATATTTTGAACTCATTTTTATAAAACACCACCATATTCCACAGTGCAATAGAAAAGTGGGCTTATTTAGGGTGGGGAATAAAATGGGGCGCTGGTCAGGGCTCAGAAGAGCAAAGTGTGTACTTCTCAGGGCATGGAAAACCAAAGAGAGTCCATCTGAAATACTATGTAAAGTAGCTCCTGGCTGGCAGGTTGCATAAATCCCGGTTATTTAAAGATACTAAGTCGTGCAAATAAACCAGTTTTTCCCTCTGTGTGTGACTGCGGGTAATAGACGTTCCCAGGGAGGGAGTATAACTGCCCAGGATGGAGGCATCCCAATTGTACCAGCTATCCTGTGAGACAGAGGACTGCTGTAGAGAAGGGTTGCCACCTGTTTAGTTTTGACCTGGACAGACTGGTTTTTTGAAGGGCTATCTGCGTCAAAATTGCCTGTCTGGTTTTCCAGTTTCCCTATGATTCACATGGCAATTGGCCAATCGCCGATCGCCACATCAAAGCCCTGACAACTGCAACCCTGCCCCTGTCACATTGTGGCCATGCCCCATTACATCATGGCCCCACCCCCCTGTCTGGAGTTAGAGGGGCCAAAAGATGGCAACCTACTGTTGCGCCAAAAGGAAGGAAAATCTGTGCTAGATTTCCGCAGTAGCAGAAATTAGAAATCTCCTGTGCAAATTAAGCACAAAGCCCAAATTCTTTTTTATATTTAAACATCCATACATCTTATAAATGTATTTTACTATGTGAGCTGTCAACCATAAATTGCCTGGGCAGTCAATGACATTCACTTTCCATTCAGCACTTCCTAGATGTCACTGCACTTCTCATATGCCTCCTCTCTCTTCACCATCTAATTATGTAGCCAGTGCACGTGCATCTGGCGCATATACATGATATTAGGGTGATACAAAACTTGCTGTAAAAAGCAGTGTCCACAAAATGACACCTGCCTTCTTTCTGTGGCTGTGAATTCCAAGACTGAAGGAAACAATAATTAAATAATCTTTATAGTGTAATTAAGTTTATTTTGCTCAACTAACATGATATAACAGGATTTGAAATTATTTCTTAGGGTGATTGTTTCCCTTTAAGTTACATTCCCTGGGCCCATGTTTTTCTACTAATTCATTCCTTGCTGGTCTATGATCAATTGAAGAAAAAGACTAAAATTTAGAATTCATCTTGTGACTTGCTAACATTGTTACATAGCGCTACGTTTAAGGATCTTTCATGCTTTGATTCTGATTTGTTTGGTGTCAATCCATGGCTTTCCCTGTTCTATCCCCATACAGTATGTGCAACACAGCGTTAGCTTATACAAAAGTAGGTGACTTACCACACAGTGAATACCAGACTTCCATACTTTCTGATCTGCAGATTAAATGTTCTTTAAAGGCTTCTGCTAACAGTGACTTGAGTAGAAGGACCAATGTTATATAAAGCATGTCCAATACTAAAGCTCTTTCTAAACTGGAAAAGTAGAATACGTGACTGAGCTTTGAGTTCCTCTATTTAAAGTGGATTGTTTTTTTCCTGTTTTTAAAATTTGTTCACATTTAAATAATCAGGTTCCTAAGTACATGTGACTGTTTGCAGGGCTCCTTCTGACAAACAATTGTACAGGATAATTGCCACTGAGTAGAATTAAGATCACAGTGTTCAGACTGCAGCATCAGTAGTGCAAATGTACATACAGGGCTGATTTGGGCAGGGGAGAAAAACAACTTGCAAGTGTAAACAGATAAATAATGTGTGGCTGTAGCATGCAACACTTAACTCTCTGGAGTGGGCCCTTGTGTAATGTTGGAGGCAGGGTGTTGAATAACTATAACTCTTTGGTAGAGAAAATGAATTGGACATCAGTGGATCTATAAATCTTTTATTATGGATCATTGGGAGATAAACACATATGAGGTAGCACAATCACTTATACTCACAATTAACTCATCAGAAGTACTTGCCCATCAGGGGCTACTGACCAGACTATGGATAGTCAGTTTGGGAATGTCAACCCCAGCTTTCAGGCCTCTATATCTATCCATCAACTCATAAGTCTGTACATTCAGATCTCTACTCTGAGGAAAGTATTCACAAGATCCTTCTGTTTTCCTTGTAGAAGCATCAGGCTGCTCACTAAATACCCTGAACTAATTTGTACTCCTAGAGCAAGCTATTAATGACAATATCCTTCCAACTAACTTTCCTACTTGGCCTACTTCCAACTAGGCTCCGATCTTCTACACCCACCTTCCAGAAAGGTGGAATCCCAGGAAAGAGCCAGACAGGGCTGAGCCAGCGCCCGGTACCCTAGGAAACCCACCTGGCCAGCCTGCTCCCCCCCGCCCCCAGTCCCGAGCACATGTGCCTTAGCAGAGGGGAGGATGGGAGGGGAGAGGGATTGATGGGAGAGTGATGGAGGGGAGAGTGACAGAGGGGAGGGAGGGGAGAGTGATGGAGGGGAGGGTGACAGAGGGGAGGGAGGAGAGGGTGACAGAGGGGAGAGTGATTGAAGGAAGAGTGATGGAGGGGAGGGTGTCCGAGGGGAGTGGAGAGTGATGGAAGGAAAAGTGATGGAAGGGAGGGAGACAGAGGGGAGGGAGGTGAGAGTGTTAGATGAGAGGGAGGGAGAGTGATGGAGGGGAGAGTGATAGAAGGGAAGGAGGGGAGAGTGATGGAGGAGAGAATGACAGAGGAGAGGAAGGGGAGAGTGTCAGATGAGAGGGAGGGAGAGTGATGGAGGGGAGAGTGATAGAAGGAAAGGAGGGGAGAGTGATGGAGGAGAGAATGACAGAGGACAGGGAGGGGAGAGTGATGGAGGGGAGAGTGATGGAAGGAAGAGTGATGGAGGGGAGAATGACAGAGGGGAGAGCAACAGAGGGTAGTGAACATGGACTAGGCAGAAGACACTTTAATAGGTACCTGCCCAGTGCCGCCCTATTGTTGAACTCTAGGCAGGTGACTTCTGCCTACCCCTAGTTCTGGTCCTGGAGCCAGAGCACATGTCTGCTTCCCCTTTATATGATAGAACAGTAAGGGCCAGGCCAGTAAAATACCAGCCAAGTGGCAACCCTATACTTTCCCCCCCGGAATATTTTCTGCGGATGCCCATGTCTGCTTCCAGATAAAATTACTTTGGTTGTGACAAGGAGAGATCGCTATCACCAGCTGTGGAACGTATGATTGGCCAGTAACACTCAAACGGATTTCAGCGCGGCAGAAAAGATAGCAAGGAAGGAGCGGCTATCACATTAGCACTGCGGTCCCTCCCCTCTGTCCCTAACTGCTCTGCAGAGAAGCAGTCATACTTATGAACAGCAGGGGGAGCCCCCGCCTTACTTACCAGCCATACAGAACCCAAGCAGCTTTGTTTGTTTCCCTGTAGAGCAGTCAGTGACTGTGTAGAGATTTGTATTTGATTTTATTATTGCCTTTACATGCCCATTAATGTTTCCAACTCCAGCTGCAGGGACAAAGATCACGGATCCAGATTTAAACAGATAAACTGGGAGGATTATTGTGCTGCAGCCACTGGTTTTGCAGAGTTGGAGAAAGTTTTAATTAAACAATACACAAACTATAAAATCCACATGACAACACAGGACCCAGTGCAGTCTGTCTATTCTGATTATTAATCAGTCTTGCTGTATTGGCTTCTGGCAGATATTATTTGACTTGTGCTGTTTTGATCATTTAAGAGGATCCCTAAGCTTAGCCCAGATCACACTGAGCATGTGCACAGTCTTGGTCTTGCAAAGATGTATAACAAAGTTACAAGATGACAGCCCCCTGTGGCCAACTTTGGAAGCATAAATCATTTGTTTGATTAGGCTTGTGGTGCAGTAAGTTCATGTTTATGTTTAGTATACAAAATACAGCATTTCTAGCCTTATTCTATTTTAGACTTTACCTTTAAGTACCTTTTATTTACTGGCACTCAAATCACACCGCTAAACATTTTGGAAATAGAAAGAGGGAACATTTTAACCATGCCCATTTTTGCGGTCACACCCCTAATTGCCATGGTCATTTTATAAGATTTGCCAGGTTATGAAAGTTTCTGGGTTTTTTTCAGTTATTATAGTTTTGCTAATGAAGGTGACTTGCCCTTTAAGATGAAAGTCACCGTTTCCCCAAAAGACCTGCTTATCTTAAATTGTATCTACAATTGTATCTTTGCTTATCTTAAATTGTTACAAAAATATCTATATGTGCACCTGGCACATATTCTGTGCTCGCCGCCAAAAGCCAATTAAGTTAGAAACTTAGTTTTTTTTTGGCTGCTCAGCGCAGGAGAAAGTTGGGACATTTTGGTAACAATGCAGAACTGCGAGCTGAGCTGTTAAAATCGGAACTGTCCTGTGAAAAACAGGACATTTGGGAGGTATGCTCAAATGAAGAAACAAAAGCAGGGTGCACGGTCAAACTTTGTATACACCAGACACAGATTAATTTGTTCCAGGAGCAGCACTCCCTATGTGATTTTACGTGTGTGTGTATAATAATATGTGTATTATACATACATTTAACAGAAGTCTGAAGTTTCAGTCCTTGTTAGGACCTTTATCATCCTGTACTGCTCCCCACAGATTTTTACTACTAGCCACGGGGCAGACATTAAAGGGGCTAAAAAGGCCCATGTTTACACTAGTGATGAGTGAACATGTCCCATTTCGCTTCGCCGAAAATTCATAAAATGCACTGAAGTCAATCTAGGGTTGCCACCTTTCCCACATTTGGAATCCAGGTGGGGGCGGTACCCGTTATGTCAGAGGCGGGGCCAGTAAAGGAGCAGACCTGAAGGGGCGGGCCTAAGATGTGGCAGCCTGTGATTGGCAGTTAGTGATGGGCGAATTTTTTCGCCTGGCAGGAATTCGCAGTGAACTCCCGGGATACGTTGCCGGCGAATAAATTAGCAAAACGACTGGAAAAATTCGGTGTCTTGTTTTGGATGCCGACGTCCATTTTTCAACATTGGCGAATGTGGAAATGGATGCCCGCATCCAAAAATGGACACCCACGCCTGCATCCAAATGGAGACCCCTGCGGCGTTTCCCAAATTTTTCAAATTTTCCCGAATTTCTCAGGAACTTCGCGAATAATTCAGCAAAACGCCCCAGATTCGACCCATCACTAGTCACAGTGCCCGAGAAGTAGGTAACAGGTATTTTGGAACCAGACAGCAGGTGCAAAAACCGGACAAACAACTGAAAAGGTGGCAACCCTAAGTGAACAGGAGTTTGTTTGTTTTTTTGTACCGACTTTATTCACAATTCTTTTGAGCAAAATATATTGCGTCTATATTCAACCATCACTAGTTTACAGATCAGATAACAGATGAGCTTTATACAATCCAAGGAATGCAATTCTTACACAGGAAGATTAACAGTGTTCAAGTGTTTTTCATGGCTCTCTACAAATATATAATATATATATATATATCAATATACGGCAAGGGCAAAGTATCCAGCAGTCAGTGAAATTAAGGTCCATTTCAGTGTGAAGGTGCACGACCCGACCCACAGGTGCAGCTTAAAATGAGAAACTTTCTTATCTTAAATAGGACATTTCTCTCCAATAGGATGAACAGAGTTCAATTTTAGATAAATGACTCCCCACCCCATGCTTATAATGTGCAAAGCAGTATTTCTGGTTACAGAAGCTTAAAAATATACTGTTGTATAGTGTTCCAGACCAGAAACAGAAACAGATAATATTTTGTGGCCCATTTATATTTTCTAATACAGCTTAAAACAGATATGTATTGAACAGTAGTTCTAGAAACATATATAGTCTTATTTATAGCCTCTAGTATTAAATTCACATCAATTGTGTTTAATCATTCTTAAAAATTTGGGCTATGTGGATAAAATGTGGTCTAAGGGAGATGACTTTACTGTAATTCGGAGCCTTCTGGATAGCGAGTTTCTGGATAACGCATCCCATAACTATAGAAAGTTCACATCTATGGCATTTTCTCGTGTAAAAAGACTTTTTTATTATTTACAGTAACATATTGTGCCTCCTAAATGATAATGGTAATGTTAAAACAAAGAAGCAAGCCATTCTGTGTAAAAAAATTTAGTTCAACTGTAATTGGATCCTGGAAAAAGAAAAGAAAAATATTATTAGTTTAATAGTGAAATTATCAATAGAAAAAAAGCCAATTTGTGCCCATACAGTGTTTTGACTGAATAGTTTCTATCAGGGCAGGATTTACATATCGGGTGCCCCTAGGCCCACTGTTGTTTGTCGCCCCTGTCCCCTTCCTCTTATTTGCTCAAATTTTCATCATCAGGACGGAACAATTGGCACATGGAAATTTAAATTTCTGTAACAATGTGGGTGTGGTTGGGCAGCATGCCGCCCCCTAAAATCCTGCCTCCCTAGCCCCGGGCCTAGGTGGCCTCTCCACAATTCCGGGCCTGGTTTCTATGCACAAAAAAGATGCAGATCCATAACTTCCCCTTGATTAGTGCCGGCCCCTCCTGTATTTAGCAATTTAATACACTTAACACTTTTCACTAATTATATTTTTACCATTTCAAAGCTATTAGGCTGTGTATTAACTGCTAATATAATGAATTCTGTAGTGATGTGTGAGCCGGGTAAAACCCGACACGCACCCAACCCTAACCCACTCTCGCTCAAACCGCCCGAGCCAACTTCCGGCTTCTATTTAAAGAATTGTGCTGACCCACCCCACCTATGAAGTCACAAATGTCACGGGGTAGGAGGTGCGCGTCTTTAAAAAATGTAGCTGGAAGTCGGAAGCCAGCATTTCAAGGTGGCCACCCACAAATGGGGGTGCAGGATCAGCCCAAACGAGCCCGACCCGAGGGTAAACCTGCGGGTATCGGCCCTACCTGCACATCACTAGTATTCTGTAACAAAAGTGTCACCTGCTGGTCAGTTGATCTGACTGTACGGTCAGAGAGAGACTTTCCTTCAGAAGGAAAACAAAACTCTGTTCTGATGTTGCTCTGCTCAAGTAATAGATTAAGTGTTGAGGTAGTAGGGAGGGGGCAATGGAGCTCAGAGGATGGGGGCTTTTCTCTTTAACGGGGTATATTCCTCCTTTAAGTTTATGTGAAATTATTATATGAAATAAAAAAAAATAGAGAAACATTGTACTAAATGTGCCATTTAATGTAACCATAACATATGAAACATGCAATTACCAGTTGCAAGTTTCATTCCCACTTTAACAGGCCCCTCTGAATACATCGCAACAAAATAAATGCTCCAGTCAGGGAAACGACATCCAAATCTTGCAGCACTTGATGGAAAGAGGAGGAACAACATTTTGTGGAACTCACCTTAGCAGACATTTGCTTTTGTCCTATCTTCTTTAACTGGAAATAGAATGTTATTAATAGTGAAACATTTGTCCATAAACAATAGAATTTAAAGGAGAAGGAAAGGCTAAAACTCAGTAAGCTTTATCAGAAATGTCTATATAAATACACCAGTAAACCCTCTAAGTAATGCTGCTCTGAGTCCTCTACATTTCTTTCCTTTTATTGTGTACACATGGGCTTCTGTATCAAACTTCCTGTTTTCAGCTTAAACCTCCAGGGCTAGGGCTTGAGCATGCTCAGTTTGCTCCTCTTCCCTTACCTTCTGTAATCTGAGCCCAGAGCTATGAGTGAGCAGGGAGAGACTCAGGTAGAAAGTGATGTCACACCAAGCTAATATGGCAGCTGCATCCTAAACCAACAGAGCGATCTAGAGCTGATCACTCTGGTATGGTAAGGTATTCTGCAGAATAAATATATTGCTATAGCCTGCCACATTGAAGCTAATCTATTGACAATAAACTGCTTTGGTAGCTTTCCTTCTCCTTTAAATCGAAATCTTACTCTCTTTCAGACATCAATGTCCAGCTCTTAAAACCCTATGGGGAATATTGGTGCAGGCCAAATCCAGTGATGTGGTGCCACAAATTATCATCTATTATCTGATTGTTGTGACTTCACAACAGCTTCTGAAAGGAGAATGGCAGAGCCTTCAAGAAAAATTCCACAACAAATCCATAGCACAAACTCTATTTCTATTTGGTTCAGCAGCTACTAACTAACAAATATATATATATATATGTGTGTGTGTGCAATAAAATGCACATAGGGTAAATGTGCAATTAAATATTACAAACAATATGACTCTATACCTGAAACAAAATGGGTTTGTGATTGTCTCCAGTGATATTGAAGGTTGTCATCTCTAATTAAATACAAAAACAATAAACATAAGTTATTCAGCGCTGTAAAAACAAATATAGTGGCTCAAGTGTTGCATATTTCTTTATATTCTCAAATATTTTCTGCATTAATATTTTTGGTCGAATGACCAAAAAAAGGTGTCAGAAGGGGAATTTACCTTTATTTCTTCCCAATAGGAGGTGTGAGCTGCAAGGGAGATGTTACTAAACAGAGAATGGTTTCTCTGTTGTCTGGCCCTGGAAGGTTTAGGCACAGATCTATCGTTTTTCACAAATTTGAGGGCTTTAAGCCTTTAAATTCAGCTGAAATTCGACTACCAAATGCTTATAGAATAGTTTTATGCTATTTTTTTCTTTTTCTTATTTTCGTTCGATTTCACGAAAAAATCGTGAAATTTCCTTCCATCAAGGCTTTCGATCGTACAAATAGTATTCGAGCAGGTGATAGAAAAAAAAGCCTATGGGGGGATTCCCATGGGCTTCTATTGCTATTCGGTAGGTTCAATCTGGGGAAGTAGACAGTCAAAGAAAATTTTAAAGTTGAAGTCCTTCGATCATTGAATGGTCAAATTATCGAATCTATTCGATATGCTCGGATTTTGCATATTCGAAGATCGAAGTGGCCAAATTTGCATATTCGAATATCCGATTAAATCGTACGATCGGAATTCAATCAAATTCGATCGAACTACGAATTATTCACGTGAATTTTGTAAATCTGCCTCTTAGGGGCAGATTTAGTATTATTCCCCAAAAATCCCTCGAATTCCCTCTATATTTTCGATAAGCATTCGATATTCGAATGCTTATCAAATAGTTTTAGGCTATCATTTTGCTCGATATTCGATTCCTCAATGAAATTTCACGAAAAAATCGTACTATTCGAGCCTTCTTTGTACGTTTGTACAAGGCGTTCGATTGTACGAACGGTACTCGAGTAAAACTTTGCCTAAAATGCCTATGGGGGGGGGGTTCCCATAGGCTTCTATTGGTATTCGGTAGGTTCAATCTGGCAAAGTAGGCATTCGAATACCTTTAAAATTTAAAATCCTTCAATCATCGAATGATCGAATATGCGATCATTCGATAATTCGATCATTCGGTATTCGATGATCGAAGAGGTCAAATATTCGATCCAATGTAATCGTACGATCGGAATTCGATTCACGTGAATTTAGTAAATGGGCCCCTTAATGTTCGTGAAGGCAATCCATTCCAGTGGTCCAGTTGGCATCTGGAGCTCACTTTCCACTTTCCACAGGAAAGTGAGTGCATGTGCCGAAACGCGGCACACGGCGCAGTGGGCCCCACTGACCCAGATCCGAACCCAGATCCGAAACTGGGAAGGTTCTTTGTGCCATGACCTCCCTTTAATGGGCGGTCCTGGCAAAAACATTGTGTGGGTTCATGTGCAGAAATGCGGCACAGTGCAGACAGACGGTGCAGCACACATGTTCAGACATATGGCATGCTGGCTCAGTAAGGGAGGCCAGAGGGGGGCCATGGGACAGCATCCCCAGGGGCCCCCGGGCCCCCCAGTCCCACCCAGGCTGGAGGTGAGAGACAGCAAGGCTTAGTGTGGAAGCCACCCTGCGTGGTAAATGTAAATTATCACCAAAGAGCAGTATCAGTGCATTTCAGAAAACTTTATATCATACATCTTTCGGGGGGGGGGGGGGGGGGGGGGTTGCCGACCCTGTAAACTGTTCTAAATTACTATATTTAGTTGATACATTTCTTATCTTTGTCCCTGCTGAGCAGAATCCCTGATTCTCATTAAAGGGGTTCTTCACCTATGAGTTAACTTTTAGTATGACATAGAGAGTGACATTCTGTGACAATTTGCAATTTGTTTTCGTTTTTTAATATATAAGGTTTTTTAGTTATTCAGCAGCTCTCCAGTTTGCAATGTCTGCCATCTGGTTGCTAGGGTGCACATTACCCTAGCAACCATGCATCTATTCAAATAAGAGCCTGGAAAATGACTAGGAGAGAGCCTGAATAGAAAGAGGAGTAATCAAAAGTAGCAATAGCAATACATTTGTAGCCTTATAAAGCATTTGTTTCTTAGATGGGGTCAGTGACCCCTATTTGAATGCTGGAAAGAGTCAGAAGAATAAGGCAAATAATTAAAAAAAACTATAAAAAAATAAATAATGAAGACAAATTGAAAAGTTGCTTAGAATTGGAAAATCTATAACACGCTAAAAGTTAACCACCAACCACCAATAGTTGCTAATACTCCAGAGATGCTGCTGAGAAATGGACCAACTAAATGTTGAAAAATTGTAACAGTTTAGAGTCTGCTCCTGAATTACTGAGCTGCCAGACTCAAACTTTACACTTAGATTTTGGGAAAAACAGTAAAAAATAAAAAATGGAAAGTAATTAAGAACGATCTGAAGACAACGCAACTGAAAAAGTTTCATGACATTTCTTAAGTTAATAAAACACTGAACAAACTAAAGTTGACTATGATTCAAACAAAAGGAAATTAGAGAATAGCGCATACGCAGAATCCGAGTCGGTGAAAGAGATCCACGGTGGAAACGAATTTAAAATCTTTATTGCTTCATGTTAAAAGGTATCATGCAGGGAGTCGCCTCCCTGCATGATACCTTTTAACATGAAGCAATAAAGATTTCGATTTTAAATTTGTTTCCACCGTGGATCTCTTTCACCGACTCTGCGTGGATTCTGCGTATGCGCTATTCTCTAATTTCCTGATTGTTGCCGCGGCCAGAGCGGCTCTGCAGTTTGGGTCTGGTGTGGAACGGACGGTGAGCTCTCCTCTCCACTTTGGCGGTCACTCCTTTTTTTCCTATGATTCAAACAAACAAGTGTATCTTATACCACTTTCACATATAAAAATCCTTTGGGTTATTTCGTTGGTTTTATCTCGATATATCCAGTGTATTCATTGCGAGCCAACATTGGGACCCTTACAATCCAAATTCTAAACAATCCAAATATTTCAGCCTCCTGCATCTGGTGTAAAACGTTTGTTAAATAGTGAAGCATCCTCTAAATATATTTATATATAATGTTTTTAGAGGTTTTACCTCCTTTGAGTTTTCCACAAACAGAATAAGCATCATCAGTTCCGGTACAGAATTCCACATGCCGTTCATAATATTTTGAACTTTGATACCAGACAAAAAGCTTTGCATATAACTGGTGCAAATCCGATCCTATAACAACACAAAAATATTAATGATTTTCAGATCCCAAAAAAAGCAATATCTCATTCTATATTATAATGTCATTACAGCGATCCATTTCTATGCTCCACAGTGTCTAAAGGCTAGGCTTCGCTTGAATGCATGCAAGTTCACTAGTAATTCATGTACTAATTGCTAAAACTAATACCCGGCCTGTCAGGACTCTATGTAATTTACGGAGCACCAGAGTCTTGCTGAATAAGTCTAGTATAACTTTTATTTATCTTTTAAAATGCATTAATGGGCATAAAGTGTAGAAATGCATAATGAGAGTTAAAGGGATCCTGTCATGGAAAAAAAAATATTTTCAAAATGCATCGGTTAATAGTGCTGCTCCAGCAGAATTCTGCATTGAAATCATTTTCTCAAAAGTGCAAACAGATTTTTTTATATTTAATTTATAAAAACCCATGTCCCACTGCGTTCCATTCACTTACATTGAGAAGGAAAAACAACAGCCTGCCAGAAAGCAGTTCCCTCCTAAAGTGCTGGCACAAGTCACATGACTGGGGCAGCTGGCAAATTGACAAAATGTCTAATCTGTATGATCTTTTGAGAAATGGATTTCAGTGCAGAAGTCTACTGGAGCAGCACTATTAACTGATGCATTTTGAAAAAAACACGTTTTCCCATGACAGTATCCCTTTAAGGATGCATCTCATTACTTTTTTGGATCTGGAATGGTTACCAGCTGTGAATATCCATTTAATAAGTTACATCTGTTGCTTCACTCTACTTCATATATTTTTGTTCTCTGTGGGTTCTCTGCTCATTTTCAGTGCACAGCTGCCCCATTTATGTTCTTGTACGTTGGGAAAATGGCTAGGATGGAGATATCGGGGGCATAAGTTTAGGATCTGTGATGTGCTATGTATATATATATGTATATGTCTAATAAATGTGTCCTCATTTACATTGCATTCTCCCCTAGTTATATAGGAGCTAGGCTGGGTCAAAGCATGACCCCTAGCTTTCTCAGGTTTAGCCACTAGATGGCAGTGTTTAATAATATTTAAAGGGATCCTGTCATGGGAAAAAATTTTTTTTCAAAATGCATCAGTTAATAGCGCTGTTCCAGAAGAATTCTGCACTGAAATCCATTTCTCAAAAGAGCAAACTGAAGTTTATCAGAGCACAAGTCACATAACTTGGGGCAGCTGGGAAATTGACAAAATGTCTAGCCCCATGTCAACTTTCAAAATTAAATATAAAAAAATCTGTTTGCCCTTTTGAGAAATGGATTTCAATGCAGAATTCTTCTGGAACAGCACTATTAACTGATACATTTTGACAGTTTCCCTTTAAGTTGAGCACAAACATGCTCAGGGTCCATTTAGCCAGTCCCCTTACCTGAGTAGGCAGGAAGGGTTTGCACTTGGAACCTAGACAAGGTCAAGTCTAGCTAGTGATAGGCTACTTAAGGTGGCCAAACACGGTGAGATCCGCTCGTTTGGCGATGTCACCAAACGAACGGATCTCTCCCCGATATGCCCACCTTGAGGTAGGCAATATCGTGCTGATGCGATCGTGGGCCTCACAACTGAGGAGGACTGCATCAACGAACAGATGGGTCTGCAATCCGATGGGATTTTTAGTCCCGAACGATCGACATATGTCCTACTTTCGGCCAGATATCGATCGGGTAAGTCCGTCGGAGGGCCCCAGGCACTGGCCGATAAACTGCCGACTCAGTCTGTCAGCAGCTTTCATTGGTCCGTGTATGGCCACCTTTACTTTCATAGGTCACGGGCCGATAAAAGCTGCCGGCTGTCGGCAGTTTATCGGCTCGGGAGTGGGGCCCTCCGATGGGCTTCCCCGATCAATATCTAGCCGAATGTCAGCCAGATGTCAATTGGGCAGGATTAAAAATCAGGTCAGATCGCGGCCTCATCTATGCGCGTCATTCTGATCCTCAATTTGGACATATCGGACATCGCCAAATGAGCAGATCTCTCAGTGTATGGCCACCTTAAGTGCTGAATCGTCAGATACAGGTAGAATTCTATTGTTTCAACCTGTATATCTGACGATTCAGCTCTAGACGTGTTTGTTGAAATGAACAATCTTTCTTGGAAAGATCTTTTCTGAGAAAGGTCGTAATTGTTACGTCTATGGCCAGCTTTAGTGTCAGAGCAAAGGTCTAGAGAGACACTCTTGGAGCTTAAAAGGCTAAAAGCTGGGAGTACTCTTGTTGATGCTGTATATTCCTCTCATTCCCTGTGGGGATTTATCTGACCATTGATGCTGTAAGTATATGCCTGTCTACTGATATTTGATACTTGATAAACAAGTTCTATGGTTAAGTTCAAAGAACCACTGGTGTCTATTCTTTTATAAAACTGCTACTACAATGTATTACACCTAGCCTCCACACCATTGTGATTGCTCACCCACCCCTGAGAATAATAGGTATCATCCAGAGCAAATATAGGGGTAAAGCTACTAGTTAGAGTAAAGGTGCTCCTCAATTTACTATAGCCTTACACCAATAATTTCTATAGTATATAAATGAAAAGAATACATACTTGGAATCAATTCAAATGTAGCATGAGGTATTTTGATAAAATCACAACTTTCCATGGTGATTTTAAGGTCTTTTAGCCCACCTAAAAACACATATTAGAATAGAATTACTCTTGGAATAAATTAGCAAAATAAAATGTTAGGGGAAAATACTGTACGTTACTCTAAAAATGTTATTTTTAATTCTCCGGTATTAAATCTAGTTCTAAATTATGTTTTTAAAAACCACACACAAAGATCCTTGGTTTTCTTCTACTTATAATCCAAGCTACTATAGAATCCAAGCTACTATAGCACAGAAATACTTCAACCTTTTTTTTTTAGAAAGACGATTGGTAACTTTAAAGGACAACTAAACCCTAAAAATAAATAGGTGTAAAATGCCATGTTTTATATACTGAACTTATTGCACCAGCCTAAAGTTTCAGCTTGTCAATAGCAGCAATGATCCAGGACTTCAAACTTGTCACAGCGGGTCACCATCTTGGAAAGTGTCTGTGACACTCACATGCTCAGTGGGCTCTGAGCAGCTGTTGAGAAGCTAAGCTTAGGGGTCGTCACTAATTATCCAGCAGAAAATGAGGTTGACCTATAATGATAAAGCTGATGCTACAGGGCTGATTATTAAATTCTGATGCTAGTTGCACTGGTTTCTGAGCTGTCATGTAGTAATTATCTGTATTAATGACTAATCAGCCTTATATTGTGACTATATTTCTATTCTATGTGTTCTGTATATTGTGAGTGGGTCCCTAAGCTCAGTAAGTGACAGCAGCAAAGAGCATGTGAATCAGCAGAAAAGAAGATTCCTTCGGCAAATTAATCAACTCGTATGGTTTCAGCTACCACCTCTACGCTGACAATACTCAGATCTATCTCTCCTCTCCTGATCTCAACCCAGAACTCCTACCTTGTTGTGTCTCCTCCTGCCTATCCGCCATCTCTACCTGGATGTCGCAACGCATTAAATTAAACCTTAAATTAAACCTCTCTAAAACAGAAATGGTTCTCTTTCCTCCAACTAACACCAGTAACATCCCGGAAGTATCCATCGTAGTTAACAATTCCACTATCACCCCGTTTCCCCAGGCCCGGTGCCTTGGGGTTATCCTAGATTCTGCCCTGACATTCACTCCTCATATCCAGTCACTTATTAAATCATGTCACTTCCACCTAAGCAACATGTCCAAATACGATCGATTATTACCCAAGATGCTGCCAAAATTCTTGTTCACTGTCTCGTCATATCACGTCTAGACTATTGTAACTCTCTTTTAATTGGCCTTCCCAGTCAGAGACTGTCACTTCTCCAGTCCATAATGAACACTGCTGCTAGGCTTATACACCTCAGCAACTGCTCCTCCTCTGCCATGCCATTCTGCCAATCCCTGCACTGGCTTCCACTCCCCTTCAGAATTAAATTCAAATTAATGACCCTGATATTCAAAGCACTTCATTACTCTGCCCCTCCCTACATCTCTGAACTAATCTCCATATACTCACCCAACCGATTACTACACTCTTCTACTGACCTGCTACTCAACGCCTTTCTCCTTACCTCCTCACATGCTCGGAGAGCTGCACCCCTCCTCTGGAATTCTCTCCCATGGTCTGTCCGACTTTCTCCCAACCTTTCTGCTTTCAAGAAATCTCTTAAAACGCACTTCTTTCGAGAAGCCTACCCTCACTCTTAACTACCAAATGCAACACTACACACAGTACCACATTTCTCACCCACTTAATTCGATCTTGCCCATTCCCACATCTCATGTATAATACCCTTACCTTTAGATTGTAAGCTCTTTCTGTATAGGGCCTTCCTCACCTTTTTATCTGAATTGATTGTGATTGTATGTAACTCCATATGTATGTAATTCATGTGATTTAGTTGTATAAACACATTTACTTTAAAGTGCTACACAATATGTTGCCGCTATAGAAATACATGTTAATAATAATAACAACAATAACAATGGGGAGCTACTGGGGCATCTACTGGGGAGACACAGATCTTTACTGCTAAAGGGCTGTGGTTGCCTTGGGCTGGTACTAACCGTTTTCCTAATATTGAAGTGTAAAGTGTCATTTTTCACCTTCTGAAGCAGCTTTGGGGGGGGGTCGCCGACCCTGTAAACTGTTCTAAATTGATACATTTAGGGTAGGGACAGACAGGGAGATTCGGGGAGATTTTGTCGCCTGGCGTTTTTAGCAGGCGACAATATCCCCGAATTTCCTTCTCCCTGTCTGCCGATCGTTCCTGGGACAAAGCGCCAGCGCCTGTGCAGACGCGGCGCGGCGATTTCCGGAATCGCCCGAAGTTTCCTCAAGAGGTATCTTCGGGCGATTCCGGAAATCGCTGCGCCGCGTCTGCACAGGCGCTGGCGCTTTGTCCCAGGAACGATCGGCAGACAGGGAGAAGGAAATTCGGGGAGATTGTCGCCTGCTAAAAACGCCAGGCGACAAAATCTCCCCGAATCTCCCTGTCTGTCCCTACCCTTCATGGATACATTTATCTTTGTTAGTGATGGGCGAATCGCCCGCATCAAAAACGAGACGCCTGTGAATTTCCGCCATCGGTTCGCAGGAATTCGCTGCAGCCGAATGAATTCGCCCATCACTAATCTTTGTCCCTGCTGAGCAGAATCTCTGGGTTTCATTACAGACAGCTGTTAGAATTGATACAATAGTTGCTAATACTCCAGAGATGTTGCTGACAAATGTATCAATTAAATGTTGCAAAATTGTATCAGTTTAGAGTCTGCGCCTGAATTACTGAGCTGCCAGACTCAAACACCAGAGACGCCAACATTCAGCTTTAAATTAGAGCTTGGAAAAACCGTAAAAAAATAAATAATGGAAGTAACTGAAAAAAGTCTTTATTTCTGGTGAATTATCTGAAACCATCTGAACTGAAAAAAGTGTTTGGAAGGTGAACAACCCCTTTCGATGTGTTTGCTTCTATACGCTACTTTGCAGCTTGAAGCGAGTGCCGATGATCCCCTTCAGTCAGCTCAATTAAATGACATACAAGAGAACCTTGAAACCGCCATCAACGAAGACCTGCTGGTAACTGTGCTGAAATACTGGGGAAAGGTACTATACAATTAATTTAGGAATGAAGTCAAGCGACATTCCTTTGAAAAAGGTTAACTGAAAGCGTTGGTATTCAGTGGCGTCGCTACCAGGGACCCACCAGAAAAACCTTCATAGGACCCGGGCCTGGGGTGCCAAGTTTTTGTGTAAGCGTCTCCCTCCCTGTTGTTTGCCTGCTCCTGCAGAGTTTGTTTATTTGCGGCGTTGTGCAATGAAAAGCAGGAGGCAGAATCGGCCGGAAGAAGGAAATAAACTTACCAATAAAATGTTACAACTTAATAAAATGATACAACATGGTTTGTGTATGTTGGTCTGCCAATCCCTAAAGATATTCATGTACAGGTATGGGATCCGTTATGCAGAAACCCGTTATCCAGAAAGTTCAGAATTACGGAAAGGCTGACTCCCATAGACTCCATTGTAATCAAATAATCCATTTTGATAAGGATTTCATTTTTCTCTATAATAATAAAAGAGTAGCTTGTACTTGATCCCAGTTAACACATAATTAATCCTTACTGGAAGTTAAATCAGCCTATTGGGTTTATTTAATATTTACATAATTTTTTTTTAGTAGTCTAAAGGTGTGAGGATCCAAATCATGGAAAGCCCCATTATCCGGAAAGCCCCAGGTCCCGAGCATTCTGGATAATAAGTCCCATACATGTGCTATGAGTATGAGGTGATTAGTCGATCAGGCCAGTTTAAAAAATGTTAACCCATATCTTGGTTTGTGTTTGGTAGATTTGAAGGAATTAAAGAATGATAGTGGGGCACCCTGCAGTCTTAGACATCTTTGTGCCTCAATATTAATGGCACAAAACAAGAATATTTTTTCAGAGCATTTTATTTTCAATACACTATCCAAAAAAAACAACAAATTATTTAGGCGTTTAGAGGTGGCCTCTGGGTTCTTGTCCTCTCCTGCCCCCATGATGACACAGTACCTGCTTATAAACTTACTGTGGATTATACATGAGTCCATATTTAAAGTACAGTTTGCAAACTTGGGATAGAATAAAAACTACTTACCACATGGTTGAAGCCATATTTCTACCACTGAAGATTTACACAATAATTGTTCCTTAACGACGTCCTGTGTAGTAAGAGCTGGAAGAAAGAAAAGTACCAAATAGAACGTTGAAGCCCGAAATAAATGTAAAATAAACATTTCTTCAAGTACACAATTGCTCTGCTCAGTAGAAGGAGTTGACTAACACTGACACAGTGTCTGATGGATGACTGGGTTACCTGGAATGCTTTGTGTAAGGACAAGGAAATGAAACTGAGTTTTTGAAGCTAAAAAGACACTTTTCATTACATAAAATCTGTTCACCTATTTTGCAAAAAGGGGAAATGATCTTTCATAGCTGTAGTAACCCACAACCTTTGCCAATGTGCCCTCTAAGTTATGCCCACACAGGTGAGTGGGAAAACAAATAGAAAATTGTTGTGAGTACAGAAAATGCTGTTTGCACACATATACAGTAACATGATTAATTCTTTGCTGTACAACACACTGCACAACTTTTGTACATCTAACAGTGTCTCCAACTGATAGTAAGTGCTGGGGATTGTATTACAGGGCCGGGGATTGTATTACAAAAAGTGAAGGGTCAGGGATTGTATTAGAAAAAGTGAAGGGCCAGGGATTGTATTACAAAAAGTGAAGGGTCAGGGATTGTATTAGAAAAAGTGAAGGGCCGGGAATTATATTAGAAAAAGTGAAGGGACAGTGATAGTATTAGAAAAAGTGAAGGGCCAGGGATTATATTAGAAAAAGTGAAGGTCCTTTCCAGATGCCTTCCTGCTAGTTAACAAAAAATATGGGTGGCCTGGGCCCCCCCAAATTATAAAAAGCCATTGGTGGTAAGGGCCCCCCTGCAAGTTAAAAAAAACATTGATGGTCTGGGACTACCACAGCCCCCTCACATAACTTCTAAAAAACATTGGTGGCCAGTGTCCCCTACAGACATTTTTTAAAAATCATTGGTAGCCAGGGGTTAAAAAAACAAAACACCATTGCAGTTCAGTGGAATTTACCTTTTAACGGTTGTCTTCATTCTCCTCTTCTTTGGCTCCTTTCAGTGGTTTTAACTCTATTTGATGGCTTTCAGCTCCTTGTGATGGAGTTCGGTGCTGCTTTGGCGACTCAGATTAGCCGGGCCCCAATTAAAGCTTAAAAACCACAGTGTCCCCCTGTGCGCATGCACCAAAAGCTCAGTGTTGGCAGTTGGCGAAAAAAATCCAAAGATACATAGATGGCACCTGAGAACTTTGCAAAGATCTGTGGCAAACTGTATAGAGCCTAACACAATGCACAAAAAAAAGGTCAGCTGATTTCTTGGTTCACTTTGCATCATTACCTACAATAATTACATAGCTTTATAAATACTTTCTGGGTGGTTTCTAATGTTTACACAGCAATGTATATTAAACACCTTTCTTTTATTTTCTTTGTCACACACACACAGTGCTTGAATTGGGGCGGGATGGCATGCCGTTGCTTTTTTAAAATTGCTGTTTCCATCCCGTCGGGCGGGATGGTGCAATTCATAATACCGGAGCTATCGCAATGCCTCGAAGATTTTTCTTCTGCTGTGCAGCAGCGTGTTCTTTTGCCTCATTCCCTAGCTGCTCGCTCCCCCCTCCCTTGTCACAGAGCTGCCGGATCTTATTACTTGAGCTGTGACAGGGAGAGAGAGAGCAGCCAGGGAGCATCTGATTGGCCAGCAGCACAGATTGCAACGTGGGAGAAAACGAAGCAAGTCCTATCTCTTGCAGTCTGCAGCCTTGTACTCGTGAGTTCTGGGGGTATTTATACAATTACTTGCCACTGTACCGTCTGTTTGTGAGTTCTGGGGGTATTTATACAATTAGTTGCCCCTGTACCATCTGTTTGTGAGTTCTGGGGGTATTTATGCATGTACTTGCCCCTGTGCCATCTGTTTGTGAGTTCTGGGGGTATTTATACATGTACTTGCCCCTGTGCCATCTGTTTGTGAGTTCTGGGGGTATTTATACATGTACTTGCCCCTGTGCCATCTGTTTGTGAGTTCTGGGGGTATTTATGCATAACAGTATGCATAACAGGCCACACATATAAATGGGTCTGTTTGGGATTCTCACTCCTACCAAGTGTCTCTTACAGGTGCCTTACAAATCTGCACTGAAACTGGGCATACATGTGATGTTTTCTGGTGAGTAGGAGAGTAAGTATTTCAAACGGTTGAGTTTACCAGGTGAAGGGATATCTTCATCCCTCTCTATTTTTCTTCTTGAAGAGTCAAGCTGTTATGGGATTCACCTTTTCTTCACACTGAAGCTGGGCTAACGTCTCTTTCTCTGTGATAGAGTCTATGCTATAAGATTATTCTTATCCCTATAAATTATTCTGTAGTTTTTCACCTGGAGTCTTAACATTCACTTATAGAAGTTGCATGACTGGGCTCTTCAGTGTCTTGCCAATTGCCATTCATGGCTACAGATTCTTGTTAAGAGCCTATTACCCTCCCACTGGGGAAATACTAGCTTGCTACATCCCAGTAAGTACTGACATGGAGTTCGGAAAGGGAATAGGGAAGATTGTAACATACTTACTGTTATGTTCCTTTCCTTTTTGAACTCCATGTCAGTACGGCCCGCCCTTTTTCAAGTGATTTTAGAAGCTTGTTACAAAGACGCTGGTAGGTGGGTGTGGCTGGTCTTCAAAGACTTGGGGAGGGTCCTTCTGATGGTCAGAGTACTGACATGGAGTTTGTAAAGGAAAAGAAGATCACGGTAAGTATATTACTATCTTCCCTGATTCAAAAGTTACGTTTAAGTGTAATTCCCCTGTTTCACCACAAGATGGTAGTGTTAGCACTCAAATGCTATGGAGCAGGGTTCATGTGCTTGGTAAGTAAGATGCATGTGAGCAGCAAGTGTCAGGCACATGAAAAGGAAATGTCCTGGTAGTGGCTGCAGTTGAAGAAGTATTTAAAGGGCAAATACACAGAGCAGTGTTCTTCGTTTCATCTTGGAAGTAGAAAGTGACAGGGAATGTAATAGAAGTACTAGGTGTTTCAGACAGTCCGTTTCTAGCCAGAATGGGTAGTTTTGACCCCGACAAGGAGGTAGTGGCTTGAGGCCCCCATACATGGGCCAATAAAAGCTGCAGACAGACTGGGTCAGCAGCTTATTGGCCCGTGTGTGGGGCCATCCGAAGGGATCGATATCTGTCCAAAAGTCGGCCAGATCTCGATCGAGCAGGTTAAAAAACCTAGTTGGATCACAGGTGCATCTCTGCATGTATGTGGTCCCACTATATCACCATATCACCTAGGGCCCACGATCGGATCAGCCCGATATCGCCCACTTCAATGTGGGCACATCAGGCAGAGATCCGCTTTGGCTTTGCCAGAAAGGGACCAGAGTGTTAGACAGACAACATGTACATCCTGAAGGAGGGGGAAAAGAAAATTCCTGTTCGGAATAGGCCAGAGGGACAGTGCATATGTCGGACTGGTAGGACCAAAAGGTGTCAGGGGGACAAAGTCAGATGTCGGGCTGTCAGTACCAGATGGTGGGGAATAACCCTGGAGAGGGATGTCCCGAAAGTTTTCCTGGAGTTGAGGAAAGTGAACCATTACTGGAAACTGTGGCTTAGCCGGCATTAGAGAAATAAATGTCGCTGAATATGATCATGTCTTCTCTTGTACTGTATGAAGTGCTGCAAAACATGTTGGAGCTCTATAAATACATGTTAATAAAGTGCAAGGAACACCATGTATTTATCACCTCGACCACTAAGCACAGGGCTCCTTCTGCAAGTTATACCTATAGGCTCTCAATTCTGCACCATTAGAATAATATGCAAATACATGTTAAAATCTAGCCAGTGTTGTGACCCATACATTGAAGGCACAAGTTGGCCCAAGAAATACATGGGAATCTGCTTCTGGTGCTATGGTACAGGGTACCCATTATCACCCTGGGAGTGTGAGTGTATTGTGGGTAAAACCATGTCTGATTTGTTTTCTACTTTTCACTAGTAAATTAGACCTTTTGTTTCCAGTGGGAGGTAAAAACAACAGTGACCCCCCTATTGGAACAAAGGGATACCAGAAACATTCACTACATTTCCATGACTGCATCAACCAATACTTTGACATACTTCTGACTTTAATATAAAACAGAGAGCAGTGACTTTGGAGGGCAGGCAATCAATACAAGGCTTCACTACAGTCTTTGTTAAAGATGCCCGAGTTAGTGTGAGTGGAAGTCCCCTCTCACTCCTCATAAATACAACTCTGTTGATATTCCAGGGGCTACTATTTATTTATAGTCATAGAGTCTCTTTCTATTACTGTTTTTCCCCCTGTCTTCATCCTGAAACTTCAAACTTGTAAACAGTACTTTCTCCCTTTCCTGGCTAAGGTACCACAGTATTTTCCGGCAAGAGGTGATGGGGCCATTTTGGTTGATTTTGGGTAATATGGTGGCACCAAGCATAACTTTTACCAGGCATGCATCTTCCAGGTATTGTCATGGTCGGCACCCAACACCAGAACAAATGGCAAGCACCCTGGTGTCGTCTTGTGCTTCACCAGTAGTGTGACCACCTTTGGCTTCGGGAGGAGCCCTCAGCTACTCAGATGCCACCTGGACTTAAACCAGAGGCGCAAGGTGAAAGTTCTGGCCAGCAATGGGGCACGACTGTTATCAAAGTCTTTGGGCAGAAGGTTGCGGTACAAGGTGTAGACAAGACTCAGATCAGGCCGGATCGGGAAGGAGTACAAACTAAGTCAGGCAGGCAGGGGTCAAACCAGGAGATCAGTCAGAGGGTTAAAGCAGAATCGGAGTCAATAATCAGGCAAGGGGTCAGGATACAGAATGTAGAGTAGTCAAAAGCCAGGCAAGGGTCACAGCAGGAATCAAACAGGTTCAGACAGGATAGCTGAATAGCTCAGAAGCACCAGGAACAAGCTCCTATCACGGGCAATGGAAAAAACGAAAAGGTCCTTTTAAATATTTGAATTTGGCACCATTGCGCAGTGACCAGTGGCGGAACTACCGGGGGGAGCAGGGGGTGCAATTGCACCAGGGCCTGCACCCCCTCAGGGCCCCCTGGCAGCTCGCGCAATGCCGATTTCCCTGGCGCTTCGGCGATTTCAGTAAAGATAATTGCGTACGGAGGGGGGCGGGGGGCCCGGCTGCACGTCATGCACCAGGGCCCGCCCCCCTCTAGTTACGTTACTGGCAGTGACATTATGACGTCTGCGGGCAATGGTGCCAAATTCAAATATTTAAAGGGACCTTTTAAAAGATGCCTCGCGCACGCTAAGAATACCGGCAATGACCTAGAGGAGCGGCGCGTTGGGCATCCCCACCGCACCATTAGACCACCAGGGTAAGTGGTTTTTATTACAGGTATATTATATGTTTTCTTGACAACACAGTAACATAATAGTACCATTATCTGTGTGTTCCTCTCTGCAGTTATTAGCTCCAGGGAGTATAAGCTTTTCTCTTTGCTTCATTCGGTGTGTACTGTTGCTATAAACCTTAACTCAAGAGCATCTTACTTGACTTTAGCTTTCATCAGTTCCACAATTCAACCCTATACTCATAATATTTTATAAACTGATACCAGAAAACTTCTGCATATACCTGGTGCAAATCCATCCCTATAGCAAAAGAAAAATCTGATTTATTTTTTTATAACATAAAAAGCAATATCTTGTTCTATTTACATGTTCTCAAATAATTGACAACAATCGAATTCTATGTGCCTAAAGCCAGGAATGCATGTGAGTTCACTAGCAATTCATCTAGTTATGATTAAACTTAATACCTTATAACTGGCCTAAGACTTGAATGCCTCAGTTGGACACACTAGCTGAGAAGAAAAGATGTACCAAGTCCATAATCTTTGGATCTGGAATTAGGTTATCTGAAAAATCTGGTATCCAACAAATACCACCTTAAAAAAAATGAAAATCAGTGAAAGTGCACGTTTAAGGCACTGATACTGCAGAGCATATTTATGCATTCACTGAAGGAACTCACCAACGACTTCATCTGATCTCAGTCTTGACTATTTCTGAGGAGCCCTAAATTATTTGCAAACTCTAAGGGGCAAATTCACTAAAGCACGAAGCGTCTAATGCTAGAGCTAATTCGCCAGTGTGACGTAATTTCGCAACTTCGCAAATTCACTAACTCGGACTCTGGCGAATTTTCGCTAGCGAAGTAGATAGACTTGCGCAACTTCACACCCTTATGCCAGGCGAAGTTGCACACTGACGAAGGATCGTAAATTCGCAAATTCGCTAAGATGAGCATTTTCCTCTATGTTAGCAATTACGCTAGATGTTACTTCGCCTGGTCAGACCCAAAAAAAGTCCCAAAAAAACCCTGGCGTACTTTAGCATAATTTTTTGGGGGGGTTACCCTTCTTCCCCCCTACATTTCCTAACATATGGCAACTCAACTATACAGGGGGCACATGTAGGGCAATAGGACAACTTTATATAATGTATTAAAGGTTTCCTGGGCTTGTGTAGTGGAATGTAGTGGCTGTAACATATACTTCTATAATAAGTTAAAGTTCCCGCCGTATGCAAATTAGGCTTAGTGAAGCCAACGCTAGCGAATTTGCGCATCTTAGTGAATTTGGCCCTAAGATTATTAATATATGGCTCTGTGAATGCAAATAATAGACAGAGCTTGCATCCAATCATTTGCTACCCCCCCCCCCCCCCCCGATACAGCAGCCCAATTCTCTGGCATCTCCCAAAGCCCTGCATGAACTCCAAGGATTAAACTGCAAAGTAAGAGAATAATACAGAATATGAGGCTCACAGCTGTTCCCCACAATACAATACATACAATAATTAAATAGTGCCTTTGAATTAAGAGCTGGGAGAGAGGAAAAAAAAAACAAATAGAACATTGAAGCCCAAAATAAATATAAAATAAGCATTTCTTCAAGTCAAAATTGCTCAGCTCAGTAGTAGGAATTGATTGTGTTAGTTTACAAGGCATTTCCCCACCCATCTTTCCTTAGCCAGTCACCACCAATTCTTACATTACCAACACTGACAATAGTTCTGATGGGTGATTCTGTTTAGGAAATGACATATAAGTAGGGATATTTATTGATCAAGGCTAAAAACACCTTCACACAATTCTTGTTTAGATGAGGGAAAATCCATCTTCAAGCAGTGTCCCATTTTCCAAAAAGGAGAATATCATTAATAAAGTACCCCCTCTTGTAAATTATAAGGCTATTATAAGTTACCGAGGAGTTTCATGACCATATAAAAACATGAGGCCGAAGGCAACTAATAATATCCTCATATTTTGCAACTGGGGGTACTATATTTATTATCATATATTTATTATATTACACAAGTTTCAGTGAGTCATGTGACAGAAATGACATCAGAAATCATCATTTATAAGGATATAATTTACAAGATATTCACGGCTTTTGTGTATTATATCCTGATATCCCACAGTCACAGTCCCCTCTCAAAGACTATTATCCCACTGTTACTATAGGCACCAAGTCTCCCTACTATACCTGCTATCCCACAGTCACACTCCCTTCCCAAAGACTATTATCCCACTGCTACTATAGACACCATCTCTCCCTAGTATACCTGCTATCCCACAGCCACAGTCCTTTCCCAGAGACTATTATCCCACTGTTACTATAGGCACCATCTCTCCCTACTATACCTGCTATCCCACAGCCACAGTCCATTCCCAGAGACTATTATCCCACTGTTACTATAGGCACCATCTCTCCCTACTATACCTGCCATCCCACAGCCACAGACCCTTCCCAGAGACTACTACTCCCTACTATACTTGATATCCCACAGACACAGTCCCTTCCCTGAGACTTATTACTCCCAATGCTACTAGTACCATCTCTCCCTACTATACCTGCTATCTCACAGTCCCTTCCCAGAGGATATTATCCCACTGCTACTAAAGGGACTGTCTCTCCTTTCCTTTACCTGCTATCCCACAGTCACAGTACCTTCCAAGAGGATATTATGCCACTGCTACTATAGGCACCATCTCACCCTACTATACCCACTATCCCACAGTCCCTTCCCAGAGACTATTATCCCCACTATTACTATAGGTACAATCTCACCCTCCTATACCTGTTATCCTACAGCCACAGTCCCTTCCCAGAGGACATTATCCCACTGCTACTATAGGTCTATCATCAAATTATGGGGCAGATTTGTCAATGTGCTAAATTAAAGCTAACCAGTGTCAGCACAGTAAACTTTACCCACTCTATTCATTCCTAACTTTGCAAATGTGGAATAGTGTGGTAACCCCCCCCCCCTCCACCTGAGGTCAAGAGCCTAACCTGAGATGTCATGGCTCCACCCCTAATCCCAAATAAATAAATAGGCAAATGTAGGCAGTACAGTTTTTCAGTACAGGTGATGACAGTTTCTACTTTCAGCTTAAAAAGGCAACTGCAAACAATTTAGTTGGTTAATAATTTGTGAATTTATTAGAAAATTACAAAATAGCACTTACAAAATTTTTTTTGTCAATGTCACTTTTAAAAGCAGATCCACGAAAAATAAGAAATATGAAAGCGACTAAGTATATAACATATATATATACAGCGGTTGTGTTACATGCAACATCCACCAATTAGAGTTTGAATTATCTGCAGCATAACCTTGATTCCCTGTGGGGAACATTGGGTCTTGCAGGGCTGATAAGAGTTTTGGGTAATTTTCATGGGCCAACTGCAGTAACTAAATTTTATCACATGCTTCTATATCATTCTGTAACATCTGTGCAAGCTTGTCTTGGTGGCTTAGTACTATTGCTTTCAGTGCACTTAGGATGAATACAAGTAGTAAAATACGTGGATCCTTGGTGAGCCTAGTGTGTAATACACAAGATATTAGGTGGGTTATGGAATCCCAGAAGCTAAACACACAATCTTGGATTCCCGCCACCAAATATTGTGGGTTGCAATACATCTTGTGCAGCTTTGCTGGAACTAAATAGGTTCTATGGAGAACCTCTACCGATCTTTCTCCGGTAGTTACGCAGGTGCTTCCTTTATTCAATGTCAGGCTACACTGTGACTATTGCGGAGTTGAGAGTGTCACATTGAGGTCTCTTACCCATTCAACATGTAATTAAGCTTTTGTTGTTATGAGACAGATGATTGAGAATTTTGTAGCGTGTGCTAGTGTGGTTTGTCGGCATATGGATTTGAAACTCGAGGATATAAAGGTCTCACACTGTTTTGCCTGTTGGTTGCCACAATGTGCAGGTTGTGAGGCTTGAAAATGTTTTTGAGGCGGAGCTTACAAAACTTTTTTTTTTATTTCTCCAGAAATCTTAAAAAAAACAAGAAAAAAATATTACATAACGAAAATGGTAAAAATGTTTTAACATTAAACTTTGATTCAGTATTTATTCCTCTAAATGTTTAACATTCTAACTTACATATCTCCTCAGTGCACAATTGTATTATAAAGCAGGTGTGTCTTAGCCACACTGCTGTTCCCCCACAGACACCCCCATCCCATCCAGATCACACCCTAAGCACACTCCCTGCCTTACATTTTTCAGAGGATTTTGACAGTGATTTAATGGTGTCAAAAGTTCATTTAGACAAATACAAGAGGTCCTCTGCACTCCATTATCAATATATTTAAGACATTGAGACATTCTGTGCATACAGCTACTAAAAAATGCCTTACCCTTTAAACAACAGGGATTGTTTGTCCATATATTGCAATATATTTAAGCTGGCCAACTACGTCAAAGTCATCCCATATCTGGCCAGTCCTACGCTCAATTTTCATCTGATTCATTAAGAATTCTATTGCTTCATTATACATTTTACAAAGGGACTAAGTTTTACCTGCAACTTACTTGCTGCTTTCAAAGTAAAACCCCCACACTTGGTCACAGCCTCATTGCACCCCCGCCTAATGGTTTTACAATTAGTGTTGAGCACAACTTTCCCTTGTTTGTTATAGTTCATATAGGAGCAGTGACCAGCTCCTTGTTGTAGCTCCCACCCCTCCCAACTATAGTCAGGTGATCCCACTGGTGTCTAATAAAAGGGCAACCAAGTGTTGGGGTGTGGGGGCCCGGTGGTTGGGGAGCCCTGCATTAAGACATACTGTGGTATTATGTAAAGAGAAGTATCCGAGACACTTAAAAGCTCTAGGAAATTTTATCCAAATTTAACTAAAATGGAGAGAAATGCCCTTAAGACATTACGTGATGATAAAGAGCTCATTATACATCCTGCTGATAAGGTTCAGTTGTGTTGCCGGATCGATCCTACTATAGGGAAGAATTAATGTCACAATTATCTAATACTGCCGTTTATGAAAAACTACCTGGGGACCCCGTTAACTCTGTCAAAATCAAACTTTATGGGTTAATACAGTTAGCAAGGACATCTGAGTGGATCAGTGAGAACTGCTTTAAATGTTTGGTGACTGATTTTCTAAAATGCCCAATTTTTTATAGACTACCTAAGGTGCATAAAAATCAAACTGCTCCCCCAGGGCGACCGATTATTTCGGCATGGGGGTCCCTTTTTTCTAATGTTGCGTGCTACCTGGATAGCTTCCTGCAGCCCCTTTGTGCTGATATGTCATCCTGTGTTGCTGATACAGCTTCATTACTTGAAATTTTAAAACAAGTGGATACATTACTGGATAATACAGTATTTGCAAGAAAAGATTTATCAATCACATCTTGTTGATTTGGCATGGGGACCACGTTGGGGCACAACAGCTAGTGGTCGACCTTAATGCTGTACCTACTCCAGTGAAGTTTACCAGTACATGTCATAGTGATGTGATCGATTTCCTTGATGTGAGACTTTTTTGAACAGTGGGGGGTGTTGAAACTACTTTATTCCACAAATCGAAATAGGTGTTTTTGACACTTTGATTTGCTCAAATAATGAAGGGGAGGGATCTGTAATATAAGCTGATGGTACAGTAATTATTATTAAATTATGATGCTAATTGCACTGGTTTCTGTGCTGCCTTGTAGTAATTATCTGTATTAATTACTAATCAGCCTTTTTCTTTTTCCATTTTTCCCACATCTCACACACACCTCTTCATTCTTCACTCACTGGCTTAATCATCACCTTCCCCGAGACATACCCATGGGCTCCCAGAGTCCCCCATTCATTTACCTCTGGCTGATCTGCAGCCCAACCACTGATATAAATGTCAATAACACTGAATGCTGCTGAGCCCAAGCCCACCATTTAACATGGCAAAAGATTACAATTCATAATATCAATGTGTGAGCATGACACAAATCAGAGTCACAAGGTCTACTTACAACTTCCTTAGCCTCTTCTTAATCCTTCTGAATAAGAGAGATGTTACCACAAAAGGCCAGCTTTTCTTGTTCACCACAAAGAACTTTAAAGGAGAATATATATGTACCCTAGTAAAACAAAGAATAATACAAAGAATCAGTCGATACACAAAATTACAATATTTTTCATCAATGTTGATTTTTTTCCCCCCCAATGGGCCATGGATGGACATCCCCTTTACTGCTTCTTTTCAATGTACTGTATAGCATTATGACATTCTGTCAACATTTTGCTTATTCTGTAGATTAATTCTTTCTGTAGTTCCCTGTGCTGACAAGAGATTACAAAACTTTGTATAATGGAAAAGGTCATTTTGTTTCCCCAGTTTGGATTAGACTAATCCAGGTCATTGTCCACATTCAGTAGAAAGGGCTTATTTGACACCCTAAATAGTGAGCTTTCAATAGTGAGGCATCTTCCTCTTGAAGTAAATAATCAATTGCAGGGTTGGAACTAGAGGTAGGCAGAGTAGGCACATGCCTAGGGCACAAAGCTTGGGGGGGCAGGACGTACCTTTAAATGGGAATGAAACCCCCCTCCTACCAGCACTTGCGCCGTCGATGGAGCCAGATCCAAGAAGAAGAGAAGAAGGCCCCATGAAGAATATGTTAGAAGAGAAGATGGCCCCTGTGAACATACACGTATGTGCGCACACAGTGGAGGGGGCATCGCGGCTGGCCGGGTTGCCTGGGGTGCCCGGCCCTGATCTGTTGTGTAGTGGGAACTGATATATTGTTCATAACATTGTTCATAAGGTTAATGGGGTATGGAACGATTGTACATGATGATCGTCCAACATCAGAAAATCCATTAGTCGGGAAGAATATTTTCATCTATTGCAGTGAAATTTATCCATTGTCCAATTGGTTGCAGGACCAAGCAGGAATCTACCCACAGTTTCCTAGCTTCAGTTAGACAATATCGCTTGAAATGGTAGTTTTCGTTGATGGACAATTCGTACATTTAACTGATGACATTAGGTCCTACGATAACAAACTCTTTAAAAATGTTTTTAAAATCTTAAAATCTATGTCCACCGTTAAGATTCACTGAGCACAGAACAACCAAGTTAGAAACCCAGCAAAACTAGTTGATTAGGTGCCACTAAGTTTTAAAAGAAACTCTTGGTGCTCACCCATCACTATTACTAAATAGCACAGGCATGGGACCTGTTATCCAGAATGCTTGGGTCCTGGGGTTTTCTGGAAAAGGGATCTTTATGTAATTTGGATCTTCATACCTTTAGTCTACTAGAAAATCATGTAAACCCAAATCGGCTGGTTTTGCTTCAAATAAGGATTAATTATATCTTAGTTCGGGTCAAAATACTGTGTTATTATTACAGAGAAAAACGGAAATAATTTTTAAAAATTTGATTATTTGGACAAAATGGAGTCTATGGGAGAATGCCTTTCCATAATTCTGAGCTTTTTGATAACAGGTTTCACGATAACAGATCCCATTACTTTACTAAAAAGCATTATCATGCCACCTGAATATTATGCTAGACATTCACTGTTAGGGTAAGGCCACACCGGCAGATTCGAGGAGATTTGGTCGCCTGACGACTAATTGCCTGTTCTTCTGGGTGACGATTTCCGAAGTCGTCCGAAGTTTCCTTGTAAGGCAACTTTTGAAATCGAAGCGCCGTGAGTGCATTGTGATCTCTGATTTCCAGAGATAGCTAATAGATAACTTCCATTGGGGATTTTTGGAAAAACAAAGCAATACATGAGATTAACAAACTAGAGAGTCTATTATTATACATCTCTGGGTATTAAATATCAGTATGACATGATTAGTAAAATAGGGCAGTACCTGAGCCAAATATAGTTTGGGCAACACAGAGTCTGAACTATACTCAATTGTTTCTGTGAAAAGAACGTAAACATATAAAGAAAACAATACATGTTACAGCAAATAGCAAAGCATATACTTTCTCTAATACAGAACCAAAAAATTTACATTATTTGTTTAAATGGTTTTTATACAGGTATTGGACCTTTTATCCAGAATGCTCAGGGTCTGGGATTTTCCAGATAACGGATCTTTATGTAATTTGGATGTTCATAAAGTCTACTAGAAAATCATGTAAACATTAAATAAACCCAATAGGCTGGTTCTGGTTCCAATAAGGATGAATTATATCTTAGTTTGGATCAAGTACAAGATACTGTTTTATTATTACTGAGAAAAAGGAAATATTTTTTTAAAATTTTGATTTGGATAAAATAGTTTATGGGAGCTTTCTGGATAATGGGTTTCTGAATAACGGCATACATGCACCAGTATTATTAGTTGTCTCCTCTAAAAGTAAAACCGTTTTATTTGAAGTATAAGAAGTCACCAAGCCAAGCCACAATTTTAAATGTGGGAGGGTAGAAATACTGAGAATAACCCCATGTGCCAGTGCCTGTGTTTTATCTGTTGTCTAAATAAAGCTTCACACGGTCTACTGTGTTGAATGAAGCATTGGGTGCATTAAAGGAGAAGGAAAGTCTTCTTCCACTTGGGGTGCCAAATGTTAGTCACCCCCAAGTGATTGTATTTACTTGCCTGTTACCCCGAGCTGGTGCTCCTATCATTGGCCTGGGGGTTCTACCAGCGAGCACCACAGAGCGTTCCTCTTCTGGCTTTCTTCAAATTTTCCTGGGCAAATGCGAAATAGCTGGCTTTGTAGTTAAAGTTCAGCTTTTCACTCTACTGTGCATGCACAGCCGCAAAAAGAAAGAAGTGGAAGTGGATCGCTCTGTGGTGCTCCATGGAAGAACCCCCGGGCCAGTGCAGTTTTCTGCTGATAGGAGCACCTAACATTTGGCACCCCAAGTAGAAGAAGACTTTCCTTCTCCTTTAATCAGGGCAAAACCTGAAAGTGAAACTAAAGTCACATTCTACTTTCTGACTTGGATGAGCACAAAAAAACAAATCTACAGTCCACCGAGAAGCATCTGTATAATCAGCTGCTCCTTATCTCACAACCTAACAGGCTGCAGCTGGGGAAGGCAGTGGTTGGTTTATTCACAGGGGCTCCTTACATAACTGCTAATCTATCTTGTTAGATGTGCAGTTTATCTTATAATACACCAAATGTGTTGTTTGTATGGTTCAAAACATATAAATATATCATTTAATAAGCAACGTACCTCCTTTTAGGGCACCGCAAAAGGTATAGTAATCATCAGCTCCTGAACACAGCACATATTTATACTCTGAGACTTTTATAGATTGTTTCCAGACATCCACTTCTACAGATACGCGCTGTAAATCCATCCCTGTGAGAAAAGAATTCATTTATAACTGAGGTGCAATACAAGGGTAGGTGCCCAATACAAAAAAACTAATTAGTGTGGTGAAGAGAATGCACAATAACATAGTAGGATGGGGTACTAAATTGCATATATTCAATTACCAAGCAACCAATCAGGTCTTTGCTTTCATTTTGCAACTTGTAGTTGGCTGTTTAAAAACAAATTGCAGCAAGGTTGTTATTAGCAACTGCAAAAATCAGCCCAAAGATGAGCATAAGAAATGTTAGGGAAACAGAGAAAACATAATATGCTTTGGGTGAAGGTAGAAATACTGAAAGGAAGGAAAGGTTTTGAAGGGACAAATGGAAACATTTGTAGTGGGCAACTAGCAAGTATCCTTTAATTCACAATTATAATAAGCATTATGAATGAAATTCAGAGGGTACAGGCAGGGCCACCATTAGAAATCATGGGCCCCATACAAAATTTTAAGGGCCAACTGAGCTCCACCTACCCCAGCCCACAAGCCCCACCCCAGATCCCATCCGCTCCACACCACAGTTAAGATAACACAGACATCAGCGTTAAACCCCCCCCACACACACACACAAGTTATAAAAAGCTATTGATGGTCAGGGCCCCCGTATAAGTAAAAAAAAAACTGTGGCGCAAAGGCCCCCTATAAAAGTTTTTTAAAAAACTAGGCACAGTTTTAATGACTGGTTAGGCGGGATGTCTGATCGGGACTAAGTCGTTTATTCAACTGCCGAGTTGTGCTTGAGGTATAGTTTGTTGATTAGGCAGTTCTAAGAACAAGAGTGTTTCACGGGTACATTTCACATGGGTGTATTCACCTAACCACCTTAAATGACGGAATTCTAAGAAGGTGAAGGGGTTGGTGTCTGAGGTGGAACTGAGTTCCAGTTTCATAATTTATTACTAGGGCATAATGAGTATGCAATATAGCACCTCTGACAAGCGGATTGTTAATTTAATTGTAGAATAATAATAATGTCGATCCATCCTCCTGCTACTAACCTTTATTTTAATTAATGCACACTGGGAGTTTTGTTTTAATAATTTATTAAAAGTTATGTTTTATTCATTGATTACACATGAGTCTTAGGATGGATGGGAGGGTGCCGTTACATGGGTCAGTTATTTTCCTCTTCTGATATATATTCGGTTTACTTGACCCTGCACACCATCCTTCCTAACTGATGGGTAGTGCTCCCCAATCTCTAATCTTCACGTATACTCCAATAAAGGGTAATTGGATAGAAAGAACCCATTCTCACAATCATTCATCCTCAATAATAAAGCTATTGGAAAGCCACCAGTACATAACAGGAGGGTGATATCTGTGACTGTTACTCACTAGGTGTTTTGGCAGAAATACCACTGACAAATAAGAGGTAGAAAAAGCATATCTCATAAATTAGGTAGACGGTGTGATGTGTGGGCCACTCTAGTCTATCTCTACTCGCTCCCTGTGCATGGATGTCTATAGTCTTAGGCCCAGGAGCAGGAAATCCATAAGTAATTGTTGTTTCAGGTTAATTTGTTGTTATGCCAAGGAAACGTTGTGGGCAGGCAGGCAGGCAAGACTATATATAATGTGAAATCCTGTGAGAGCCATCTTGCAGTCCATACAAATGCTTGTGCCTCATATATTTGCCCTATGTGACTCTCTTTGCCTCCTGCCAGGAACCCCAGTCAACCCATGTGCTTTAGAAACCCCATGTGCTGTGCTCCATGTGAACATCTTAGCTTCCAAATGTACCCGATGTGAATCATTGTACGTCCAACACTGCAGACACACTTTTCCCCCTTTAAACACACTGATAAGGTCCCATCTAGAATATGCAGTGCAGTTTTGGACTCTTAAAAAGGATATTATTGAAATAGTTGCCCTTCTTAGGACTCTCTCTAAGTTGGTAGCGGGTATGGAAAGATACGGATTCTGCTTGTAGACAACGCCTCACCTTACAGATGTATTTTCATTTTCTGTGTTTTGCAATGTTATATGAACACATAACCAGAAATAAACAAAAGTGTATTCCTTACTGGCAATCCACGTCAAGTTCAAAAGATAGGTTTCTCCGACTTTGTAGGTACATGGATGTAATGAAAGAGTAGGAGCGTTCCTTTCATCTATAAAATAAAATTAAATAAGATTATTCGACTTGAGAGTCCAAGAGGGGTATGGGATCTGTTTTCTGTAATGCTGGGGGTCTGTGGCCTTCCAGATAGAATTTCACTGCATACAGTCAGGTTTCTTATAAAAACAGTACACATTTTTTATCAAAGTATATTGGAGACAGATTTCTTTTTCATTAAAGAAAATAAAAATGGTATTTTATTTTTTGCCTTTACATGCCCTTTAATTATTGCAAAGCCAAATCAAATCTTATAAATTCAACACGTTTGTATAAATAGGATGGGGACTGGCATTCGAGTATTTCTAAGTTTTATGGCTGGCAGGTTTCCAGCTTTTTCCAGAGTTATAAACAACATTTATGAGGAAATTGCATGACACACAGTCCAACTGATTTATGGTTTAAAAGGGCAGTACACACCTCTATTTCCAGTATGATAAATATAGATACTGTAGATAAATAATCTGCCTATTGATTTATTACAAAAAAAAATGACAAGTGCTTGAAGAATTCAGAACAATTTATTCATGAGCCCAGCTCCTTGGTTTAAAGGGGCTGTTCACCTTTAAATTACATTTTAGTTTGTTGTAAAGTGGTAAAGAGGCTATTATTTTTGGCTATTGGCTTTGTTGGTTACAGTTAGCTAATAAAGGTATCACTTTATTCCACTTTTGTTGTTTTTTATTTCAAATGGGTTGCCCATGTAAACATTAAATAATCCCAATAGGCTGCTTGTGCCTCCAATAAGGATTAATTATATCTTAGTTGGAATCAAGTACAAGCTACTGTTTTATTGTTACAGAGAAAAAGGAAATCAGTTTTAAAATTTTCGATTGGTTAAAATAGAGTCTAGAGGCGATCACCTTTCTGTAATTCAGAGCTTTCTTGATAACACAAAAATTTCAATGGAGCAGGCACTCAGAATAAGGTAATCTTCCACCAGGTTGTTCAAACAAAGTAAAAAAGGTTTATTGTGTCCACAACCTTTCGTATTTCATGTTATAAACAAATTTCGAAGTGAAAAAACTTCAAAATTCGACCATTTAATTTTGGGGGGGGGGTTATTTTCGATTGAATAAGTCAGTTTTCAATCTCAAATGGCAGTATTTGACCGGATTAAAATCGCTAGAATTGAACGATTTTAATCCGGTTTTAATAGCATCATTCTAACTGATCGATTCATACGATTTCCTCCAAAATCCTTCGATTACTCAGAACTTAGAAAAAATTTCAGGATAAGTTCTAGGAGGTCCCCCATAGGCTAAAATGGCAAATTGCCAGCTTTAATATGGCGAATAGTTGAAGTCGAAGGATTTTTTGCAATTCCAATCAATTTTGGGCTATTCGATAGTTGAAGTAGCCCAAAATTACTTCGAAATTCAAATTTAAAAAATTCTAATTATATTCGAATTTTCACTTTGACCCTTAATAAATCTGCCCCTTATGTTGGCCATACACGAGCAGATAAAGCTGCAGATATCGGTCGTTTAGACCGATATCAATCCAGAAGGTTGGAGTTTCTTCCGACCGACCCGTCGGAAGTCCATTGCGCTCACGGCAATCCTATTGTTCGCCATAAGGCCAAACCTCAAGATTACCCCGATATAGCCCTGTCAGTTGGTGTCATATCGGGAAAAGATCTGTAATTTTGTTTTTTTAAATTATTTAGCTTTTTATTCAGCAGCTGTTTCAGCAATCTGATTGTTAGGTTCCAAATTACCCTAGCAACCATGCATTGATTTGAATAAGAGACTTGAATATGAATAGAAGAGAGCCTGAATAGAAAGTAATAAAAATAATAGTAATTACAGAGTATTTGTTTTTATATGGGGTCGGTGACCCCCGTTTGAAAGCTGGAAAGAGTCAGAAGAAGGCAAATAATTCAAAACTATAAAAAAAAGAAAAGAGACGAGTTGAAAAGTTTCTTAGAATTGGCCATTCTATAACATGCTAAAAGTTTACTTAAAGGTGCACCACCCCTTTAATTGACTTCCAATTCAACTAATTTTTGTTGTGTGTATGTGATAGGGAACTTAGACTGTAAGTTCCACTGGGACAGGGAATGGTGTAAATGATCAATGATATCTGTAAAACTCTGCATGATATATAAATAAAGGATAATACATCATTACTATATAAATAGTATATTTAATAAAAAATATTGCCCAGGAGCAGTTAGCCATAGCAACCAATAATATGTCTGCTTTTAAACAAGTGACCAATCACTGCTCTTGGACCAACTTAGGGGCAGATTTATCAAGGGTCGAAGTGAAAAATTCGAATTAAAAAAATTCGAATTTCGAAGTAATTTTTGGGTACTTCGACTATCGAATAGGCAAAGATTTGATTTCGACCATTTGAAAATCAAAGTACTGGCTCTTTAAAAAAAAATCGAATTCAACCCTTCGCCACCTTACACCTGCCAAATTTCTTTTTTATCCTATGGGGGACCTCCTATCACATTTATTGAGTCTTCTTGAAATTTTTGAGAAATTTAAATCTTTTGGAGGGAATCGTTCAAATCGAAAGATTTTAATTCGATTGAAAACAGACCTATTTTTTTTTGTCCGTTTTCGATCGAAAAAACACACCAAATTTGAGGCTAATAATAGGTAAAAAACATATTTAGCAAAGGTCCCTTGATAAATCTGCCCTTAAAGGAGAAGGAAACCCTTTTGGCGCAAACCCCTCCCCTTGTATTGCCCTTTTACATTCTTGCCTTGAACCCCCATTTCGTTATGGTCTGTGTGCTGCCTCAGAGATCACCTGACCAGAAATACTGCAGTAACTGTAACTGTAACAGGAAGAAGTGTGGAAGCAAAGGACAACAACTCTCTGTTAATTGGCTCATGTGACCTAACAAGTATAGTTTGTTTGGTATGTTTGTGTGCACTGTGAATCCTGAAATCCCAGGAGGCTGTCCTTATTTTATAAAATTGCTATTTTTTATTTATGATTACCCAATGGCACATGCTACTATTATCATGAAAATTGTTTATTTACATGAAGCAGGGTTTTTTATAATGACCTACATTGTTAAAGGAGTATAGTTTTCCTTTAACTATCCTCTTAGAGGCCCTGGTTCAGGATATGCACCCGGGCCCACCCCTCCAGATGCACATTTTCTTGAAATTCAAAAACTTCAACTGAAAATTGAATTGAAAATTGGAGAACTGCTGGACATAAAGCTAAATAATCAAAAGTCACAAATAATAAAAAAAAATTGAAGCCCAGTCTAAGAATATCATGCTATAAACTAAATCATACTAAAAGCCAATCAAAGGTAAACAACCCCTTTGAATCTGATTTAATAATTGTTTAAACACGAAATAAAAACAGTCATATTGTTTTGACTACCTGTATAGTTACACGAAACATAGTTACCATCAAGTACAAGGTACTGTTTTATTGTTACAGAGAAAAGGGAAATTGTTTTTATTTTTTTTTTGCTTAAAATTGACTCTACAGTAGGATGGCCTTCCTGTAATATAGACATTTCTGGATTACAGGTTTACAGCTAAGGGATCCCAGGAATGATTTATTAACAACTACATTTTTTACAGAGATAACAGGTCAAAACTGGTTCATCAAATGGTAGTCCATCTAGGACTGATGTGGTGCAAAGGCTTTGAATTGACTATTGTTCATTCAAATATAGCGTATTGTGTGGTGCCAGTGTTCTTGAAATATGTATATGCCTACTCACATATTTAGCATAGCACTATCTACAGTCTTTAAATTATATAGCTAAGGAATGAAATGTTATCACAGATAAGAATCTGTTGCTGAAAACCTAATTTATAGCCATACTTTTCTATTCTACTAGTTCACACTATAGTACAGGTATGGGACCTATTATCCAGAATTCTCAGGACCTGGGGTTTGCTGGGTAATGGATCTTTCTGTAATTTGGATCTTCATACCTTAAAGTGATACTGACACTAAAAAATGAATTTTAACATATGGATGTACATTAAATTTTACCTATAAGTCATGGTGATAATTTTATTTTTGTATATAATTGTTAGTTGAAGTTCCTAAGCCTGACTCTCTGACTCTCTGACTTTGCCAACCTGACTGTCCCATCTCAGCCTGTTAGTTACAGTTTCTAATACTAACGGACTCCTGCTGCACAAATATGGCAGCCCCCTCATACAGGAATATGGGGGATCAGACAGGTAATGTAAAAGCATCATGCAAATACTTTATGGCAAAGTTAGAAGTAGCTTTCAAAGCCAATATTATAATAGATGTAAAAAAAGAGTTTCATTTCAGGTTTCAGTATCTCTTTAAGTCTACTAGAAAATTATGTAAATATTCAATAAGCCCAATAGGCTGGTTTAGCTTCCAATGATGATTAATTGTATCTTAGTTGGGATCAAGTACAAGCTACTGTTTTATTATTACAGTGAAAAATAAATCATTTTTAAAAATTTGGATTATTTCATTATAATGTAGTATTTGGAAGATGGCCATTCCGTAATTCAGAGCTTTCTGGATAATGTATTTCCGGATAAGGGATCCAATACCTGTACCATTTCTATCTATCCCCTCCTGAGCAGGTTTAATTTAGAGTATGCGGGCTCGGAGGAGGGCGGGAGGTCGGTGGCACCTGTAAGGGGGTGTGGGGACATGACGGCGTGTGGGGGCCCCTGGGGTGGCAGCCATGCACCCACCAGTCAGACCCTGGTAATACTACTAACAAATTGTCTGTTTTAGTCCCTTTGCAAGGGTGAGTGACACATTGCCATTTAATTATGAAATTGCAGCATTTACAACCCAATTGTGGAGAAGAAGTCATATCTGGGTAGGTTGTGTTGCACCTGTGCATGGGTCTCTGCTTGGTGTACTTAAACCACTCTATCTATTCCTTGCCTAATTATGGTTCTGTAATTGACCCTGGGGCACCATCTTCAGTCTCTTTTTATGGGCCTGACATGGCTGAGCATGTATTGAAGCTATTTGCAGCATGATATATATATATATATATATATATATATATATATATATATATACTTCTTACACAAATGCACTTGCTCAGCCTACTCTAATGAACAGCATGCAGGAACACAAGGAGGTCTGAGCATAGACATACAGTACATACATATGTGTGCAGGGCCACCATCAGCGGGGCACAGAGGGGTACTCATGTACCGGACCCGGGCCTAAAGCGGGGACAGGCTGTGCTGCACTTTTCTAAATAGCCGGGCCACCCCTTGACAGCTCCAAAACTGTGCCCCCTCTTCAGAAGTCCCGAACTACCAAAGAGTAAAAATAGTCAAAGTCCTGAATTGCTGAAGTCCCGAAAAGACCTGAAGTCCTGAACTTGAAGTCCTGAAGACCCGAAGTCACAAAAGGAGCCAAAGTTGAACAATACAATACAATACAGTTTTATATGAATGCCTGGGTAGGAAGCTAAGCTTAGACATTTTATTACCAGGGCTGTCCTTCTTTCTTTTATTAAAATGTGGGTTTCACAATACAGGAAAATTTTTAGCTGACTCACAGATAATATGCAGTCTGGTTAAGCTTAACCAGCTTCCTTTTTTAACTGTTTCCTTTTTCTAATAAATAAAGTAAATTAAAAAGTTAATTGAAACGGTGCATTTTTTTTACAGACAATCCTGCCCACATGCCATAGTTGGAACAATTCTCTTGGACAGCCAATAGCCTGTGCAGTGAGACAGTATAAAACTATGCCAGGATGATGTATATTTTTTCCAACGACGATGAAGTATATTTTTTCCTAAATACAATTAGGAAAGTGAACGTAAAGTGGCCTTTGTTTCATGCTTGACAAAGGGGTACAAGCTCGAAACATTGCATAACTGCAAATAAAAAGAGATTTTCCCGGCTTGAATTGACCGTGAGTGCCAGTGAATTTTTTGGAGCTGTCTGTCTGGGAGGGTGCCGTGCACCAGGCATTTAATTTTAGGCCAGAGTGTGCGAACGGGCCACACACTCCACCTTTGTTTCATAGAGAACACTAGCTCCATGCCTTGCTTTACACCAGATCCAAAAGAGACAAGGCAGACACATATACCAAACCCTTGAAACTTGTTGCTGGAAGAAGTACAAGGAGCCAGTGATATTGGTTTCAGTAACCGATGAAGCGTTTGTGCCACTTCAAAATAGCCCAGCCATCCACCAATCCTTTACATGTGCTAAAATACTTAATGCTCAGTATATTCATAGGCAGAGGATAATAATGATTTAAAAGAACCACAAATAGATCAACTGATATACATATATATATTCATATCTAATTATAAGCCACTCACCGCACAAAGTATACCAGACTTCTATACTCGGCGACTTGCACAATAAGATTTCTTTATATGCTTCCAAGGGCCCAACACTGAAAAGAAAGGCAAAGAGTAAGTAAAACCCAGCTGACATTATAAATATCCTCTGATTAAGACTCTGTTACACACAGAATACCCAGTACTATGAGTAATATTAGACTGGTGGCTGGTTTCGATTTCATAACAAAGTTTTTTCAGAAACAAGTCCCTGAAACAACAATCACAGGAAACATAAAGGCAAGTAACCAGTAACACCCACCACACTGATTTTTTTTTTACTTTTTCGATATTAGCAGCTTTTGGAGCAGCACATCTGCTATGTGTGGCTGAGCATACTTTCCACCTAGTACTGTTTCACTGCTGAAATTGCATTTTCGGCAGCCATTTTATTTATTTATTTTTTTTTTTGTTTTTGGAATCTGCATCAAAATGTTACCATGCATATTGTTTTTCCACAAAAAATAAATGCACCAGGAAAAAAAAGTAGTAATTATTAGAATTTCCCAATGTCCTTTGTTTCTCTGAAATATAAAAGAAAAACGGTATTTCACACCAGAAAAACTCAGGCTCCTTACGTTTGACTCCATTATGTGATGTTTTCTAGTTTTTCCAGATTTTTCACTGAAACAAGTCAGTTTAGCTTGAGAAGGCAAACCTCCAATGTGTACATCAGTGCTATTAAATCTTCTAAAGTTTCATACCTCTGTCTATTAAAATGCCAGTTTTTTTTTTTTTTTTTTAAATCCAGCAGTGATGAAGTAGTCAAGTTCTTCTTATAAGATAGAGAATCTTACTAAGAAAAGTTCTACTTATAAGATAGAGAATCTTACTAAGAAAAGTTCTACTTATAAGATAGAGAATCTTACTAAGAAAAGTTAGCGATCACCTACAACAAGGAGAGTTTAATTAAATGCACACAAATTAATAGGGTAACTGGGGGAAAAGCAACATGTCCAGTTTTGTAGGCGAATACGCAGTAAAAGGTACACTTACCAAAAATCACAATACAAATATGTAGGGATGGACCGAACCCCCGAATCCTTTGCAAAAGATTCGGCTGAATACCAAACGGAATCCTAATTTGCATATGCAAATTATGCATGGGAAGGGGAAAACATTTTTACTTTCTTGTTTGGTAACAAAAAGTAATGTGATTCCCCTCCCCTCCCCAATTTGCATATGCAAATTAGGATTCAGTTCAGCCGGGAAGGAGGATTCAACCGAATCTAAATCCTGCTGAAAAAGGCTGAATCCCGAACTGAATCTTGGATTTGGTGCATCCCTACAAATATAGGTCTGGCACAAAAACTGGACTTCACTCCAAAATGTGATGCAAATAAAAAAAGTTTGTTTTCAAGAAGGAACATCTCAAAAAGTAGCCTTATGCGTTTCGTGCCTTGTGGGCACTTAATAATAGGCTGAAAATGTGCTGTACAACAGAAAATATTTGAAAAACTACACACCAATCAGGAAAGTGTTTAGGACAACCAATCAGGAAAGTGTTTAGGACAACGAATCAAAGGGCCTTTTACATAAGTGATTACACACCAATTGGGGACATTATACACCAATCAAAAGAATGTTTTAAACAACCAATCAAAGAAGTCAATACAGAGAATGGTTAGTTTGTAATAAACAAGGTACATATAAATTTTACAAAACTTTTTTTAAGTTTTAGAGTTTTTTAGATAGAGTAAACCTTTTATAGATTGTTGCCAATATAGACAGTTGAAGGTTAATTCAGATATTTAACACATTGTTGTACATATAGAAAGTTTTCAGAATACCATTTTGAAAAAAACATTTTAGTCATTTAGTAAACTTTGAGGTTGGAAATATTCTTTGTAGACCGAGTTCTAAAGAAGCAGGAAACATTATATTCTAAATTCATTCCTGCCAGGCACAGACTGGCAATCTGTGGGTCCTGGCAAATGCCAGAGGGGCTGCTATAATGTGCCATAGAAATTCAGTATTTAGTGGGCTGGTGGGGGCTGTTTGGGCCTCTGCTTGGGCTGAAATGCCAGGGCCTATTTTGACTTTACCGCATATAAAAATTTCGATCGAATATTCGAACAATTTTAATCGATCGATCAAATTTTTTTAATTTGATCTCAGCGAAGGATTGGCAAATCGGTAGCTTGATCCTGGCGAAGTAGGTGGTCAAATTAAAATTTAAAGGGGAAGTATTCAACCATCAAATATTCGAATTTTCAAATAAAATTTTATTCGAATATTCGATGGTCGAATTAGCATAATTTGCATATTCGAAGATTTGAATTCAAATGTATATTAAATTCGATCGAACTTCAAATTATTCACGTGAATTTTGTAAATCTGCCCCTTAGTGTATTACAGAATGGCCAATTCTAAACAATTTTCAGTTGGTTGTAATTATTTATTTTGTAGTTTTTCAATTATTTGCCTTCAACTTCTGACTCTTTCCAACTTTCCAATGGGGGTCACTGACCCCATCTAAAAAACAAATGCTTGTAAGGTTACAAATGTATTGTTATTTTTTATTACAAACCTTTTATTCAGGCACTTGTTTTCCAAAGTTTCCCGAAATTTCCTCATGAGGCAACTTCGAAAAACGAAACGCCACTAACATACCATTAGTGATTTTACATTCAAGCCAGTGGGAAGGCAGAGAAAGGCAGTTCGGGGAGATTGCCACCCTGAAGAAGAGATTTGGCTCCCCCTGATCCTAAAGGGGCTTTTCACCATCCAACACTTTTATCAGTTCAGTTGTTTCAGATAGTTCAACAAAAATAAACTTTTTTTATTTACTTTGTGTTTTTCTAATATTGAAGTGTAAAGTGAAATCTTTCACCTTCTAAAGCAGCTGTGGGGGAGTCACTAACCCTGTAAACCAGGGGTGTCCAAACTGCAGCCCGAGGGCCAAATGCAGCCCAGGCTGGATATGAATGCGGCCCAGCTTGAAACGCTCAGTTCCAGAGAGAATGTCCTGTTGCAAAGGATATAGGAGGAGGGGGACTCTGCCCATTGCCCAGTTAGTAATAATAATATAATAATAAGTCTATTTAATATCCAGGTGTCCCATATTTCTGTGTATATCTCCATCTGGTTATCCAACTGGTATTGTAGTTTTTTTTTGTGTGTGTTTTCTTTACTTTTACAAATCAGAAGTGTTTGTGTATTTCATGTGTGGCCCCCAGACAATTTTTCTTCTTCCAATGTGGCCCTCAAATCCAAACGTTTGGACACCCCTGCTGTAAACTGTTCTAAATGGATACATTTCTTATCTTTGTCCCTGCTGAGCAGAATCTCTGGGTTTCATTACAGGCAGCTGTTAGAATTGATACAATAGTTGCCAATACTCCAGACATGCTGCTGAGAAATAGATCAATTAAGGGCTCTGCCTCTTACTCAAAAACGGTTTTCCCTGCGTTCTGTTTTGTGGAGTTCAGCCGCAGGATAGATGCAAGCAATTCTTTTCAATGGGGTTATACTCACACAAGCGCATGTAGGCGC
>CM044441.1:124742113-124782254 GCA_024363595.1 Xenopus borealis | reverse complement strand
AATCGATATCGTGTCCAGATATCAGTTGGGAAGACCCATTGGAAGCCCTCATACACAGGCAGATAAGCTGTCGAATCGGTCTGAACGACTGATGGCAGCTTTATCTGCCCGTGTATGGCCAGCTTTAGAGCCCTAAAAGTTGCAAAATTGTAACAGTTTCGAGTCTGCACCTAAATTACTGAGCTGCCAGACTCAAACACTAGAGACACCAACATTCAACTTTAAAGTTAGATATTGGAAAAACATTTAAAAAAAATTGTAAAGTAATTGAAAAAAATCTTTATTTCTGGTGAAAACAATTGAACTGCAAAAAGTGTTTGGAAGGAGAACAACCCCTTTACAACTAAGCAGTTTCTCAAAAAACGTCAGTGTAATGCTGTATATCTTGTATTGCAGGTTAGGGGACCGCTGCAGTCACGTGATAGGTGTGCTATATAAGGTGTGCTCCATACCTGAGTGACTCGTCACAATTGAGCAGATATGGTCAGACAGTCTGGGTGATTTCAACCGTTTTCTAGAGTGCAGGTCAGGTTGAGGGTTAGTATTGATAGACCATTCTATCATCCTTTTTGGATCACAGATAATCTGCCAGATCTTTATCTGGCAATTATCCACATTTATGGGCAGTTGTATAGGATCTGTGTGATAATGTGGGGATGGTTGGACAGTGTATGGTCATCTCTGTTAGTATATGCACAGTGATTTATTTTGTCTGCCTGTATGTGTGGTATACTTTTCCCCTTCTCTATTGCTGGCCAGCAAACCTCTTTTTCTGCAAATTTTATTTCCTCTGCAGACAAAGTAATAAACTATGCTCCCCACAGCATTACAAAAAGCACCAAAAATATTACTTACCAAGTGCTTCTGACTCCATTTGGAATAATGTGAGCAAAACCTTAGCGCTGGGTGTGTGCAGAATACATGCACTTTTCTTAATAAGCAATTGGTAAAAGCTGCAGCAGGTCACATTTAAAGGGCAAGGAAAGGCAATTAAATCCCATTTTTAGTTTCTTTAATTAAAAAGAAAAACTATCTCCAATATACTTTAATTAAAAAATGTGTACCGTTTTTATAAGAAACCTGACTATATGCAGTGAAATTCTCCCTTCATTTAGTGCTGTGGATAGGAATTGTCAGACGGTCCCTAACTTCTGGCAGGGAAACAATCATACTCATGAACAGCAGGGGGAGCCCCCGCCTTACTTACCAACCATGCAGAACTCAAGCAGTTTTGTTTTTTGATCATTTATGACGATCCCTAAGCAGCACAGACCATACTGAGCATGTGCAGAGTCTTGGTCTTGCAAACATGTATAACAAAGTTACAAGATGACAGCCCCCTGTGGCCAACTTTGAAAGCATAAATTATTTGTTTGATTAGGCTTGTGGTGCAGTAAGTTCATGTTTAGAATACAAAATACAGCATTTGTAGCCTAATTCTATTTTACACTTTCCTTGCCTTTTAAAGGGGTTGTTCAACTTTAAATTAACTTTTAGTGTGATATAGAGCTTGATAATCTGAGACAATTTGCAGTTGGGTTCCATTCATGGGGGTAAGAGTCTAACGGTAAAACTCCACAAGCGTTTTTCGTCGGATCGAGGCCCAGCAACAAAACGCATCCGACAAATCAGATGGAGACGCAGACGTCAAAATTCTAATTGAGCTGAAAAGCGAAAAGTCTCAGGTAAGAACTACATTACATCTTCATCCGACAGTTGGATTGTGTAGTTCTTACCTGCGACTTTTCATTCAGTCCAGTTAAATTTTGGCACGTACGACTCCATCCGATTTGTTGCTGGGCGTCGAACCAATGAAAAACGCTCATGGAGTTCTACCCTAAAAGCCATGGGCCAATCATATGGTAGAGGACTGAATAAATACCACCCACACATGGTATGGTCAACTTTCAGTTGTCTTAGCTGTTAGAACAATTGGAAAAGCAGAAAGTGAAGAGTTGCAGCTCTTAGTTGCTCATCTGATGAAGTAAGCACTGGCCTATAAGCTGCTTCAGCAGAAAAAATCTCCAAAATTGGTCAGTTGTCAAACCAAAGCATATCCATTGCACATAGATACTGGTTGGGACTGTCTTGGCATTATACACACAACAACTGCACATAACTGATTTTACTGCTATATGCATGACAACTTAAGGCAGGTGCATGAACATGAAAAAGCCTTGAGAAAGGAATGTGTAAGAAAAAAAAAACAAAAAAAAAACCAACCATATAGAAGTACACATACTGGAAGTAGAAACCCATTATCCAGAAAGTTCCAAATTTCAGGAAGGCTGTCTCCTATCGACATTTTATCCAAATAATCTACATTTTAACATGATTTCCTTTTTCTCTGTAATAATAAAACAGTACCTTGTACTTGATCCCTACTAATACATTATTAACGCTCATTAAGGGCAAAACCAGCCTATTGAGTTTATTTAATGTTGTAACCATTTTCTAGTACACTTAAGGTAAGAAGATCCATTTTCCAGAAAACCGAAGGACCTGAGCATTCTGGATAACAAGTCCCGTGCCTGTACATACAATTCAAACACAAACCAATAATATATCTCTTTTTCAATTTATTTATCCTCAGAAGACTGACTCAGTTCGTCAGGACTAAATGTAAAAGGCTTATCATAGCCCATGAGATGATTATAGTCATAAGGATTGCCAAAAAGATTTGGATTCACCAACATTGATTTCTTTTGAGCATAAAATGTTGTGAACATCTTGCTTACTCCAGGTATTTCAACTTCCTTTTGATGAAAAACTGTCCTTTTCTTAGCAAGAAGGGCATTGTAAGTGACTGCTGTGTAGGAATCTGTCTCTGAGTTGTGATATAACCGGACTACATAGCCTTTTGTAATCAGGTGTAAAGTAACTGGGGTGATAAAAGTGAAGAAGCCTACAACGCTGATAAAGGCGATCTTTAATGCTAAACTGTCAACACCGATTCCAGATTTTAGCATAATGTAGGGCATCATGAAAACACTGAAAATGCTGGTAGAATACGAAAAAAACTTTACCCCTGTGGGAGAAAGAAGAGAGCATTTTTAGATTATGTACTATTTGCTCAACTTGAGAAAAGTAATATACTTTTTTAATATATTTGCATTTAAGTCTAAAACATGGTAGAGTTACCCTGAAGTGCAGTTAGAGGTGTTCACCAATAAAGAAGATATTGCCGAAAGGTTAATATGTTTCCTAAACCTTGAAAACACGTCATGTATTTGCAATGTGCTTTCAGAAACCTTGATGTCAGGTTGCAACCACTTTCAGTTTCCTGTACAAGAAAAGCTAGGATATTCAGATGTCTTGAGTTCGGCCCCACTCTCCTTTGAAACACTTTAACGTAGGGGTGCCCGTGTTGTCGATCACGTTCTACCAGTTGATCCCTGGCAGACCGTGACCCGTTCGAAGCTTCAACTGCACTTCCTAGTTTTGACATCAGAAGTCTCGCAAGATGAGACTTCAGACCTCAGGGCCAGCCAAGTTGCTGGAGCGCCCAAGGCAGTGAGCATGCATCAACCCGACATTTACGCTGCCCCATAACATTTTGGGAAATGGAGTAGCAGATCCCGGCAGTAGATACGGATGTCTACCCTTAATTACCAACCACCGAACACTTGTCTGTCCCACTGTACGCAACGACTAGTGGGGCTCAGACCACTGTGAAAATGCCAGCGCTAGCAGTCTCGCTCCGGGAGGGAACTCCCGGAGCGAGACCGCTAGCGCTGGCGAGGGGCATTTAAAAAAAAAAAATTGTGAAACCCCCAACCGGAATGCGGGCTCTATCAGCCCGCACCTTTGGTTAGGGGTACAATTTTGCCCCAGCAGGTGCCCTTTAACACTTTGTTATCATCTCCTTGGTAAAACACATACATATATAATTATAGGTTTTTATGACCTTTTTTCTTTGCCTTACAGAAACACTAACATACAAAAAAATTAAAGTGTATATAAAGGGGGAATATAGCACAAGAGACAATTTTGTATAAGCCTCAGCATACTGAAATGTGAAACTTTCTAAATACAATTAGAAATGCTGTACTGTTTCTGAAATAATCAAGTTTATCTTCACTATTCCTCTCTTTGCATCTGTTTCTCCTCATTCTGTCTTCGTTAAGGAGTTGGGTGTCAAATGAATGATACAATATATATATTATAAAGGTGCTCCTTTTGCCTAGATGTAGTATTAGAGCTCACTTGATTAAAGTCACCAGACATCATGTCTCTCTACATGCAGAATTTGTGCAAAAGGCAGTTATTTTGTTAGATTTTGTTTGTACTGAAATGAGTTATTTGGACAAGCTCCAACACATCTGTTAGTAAAGGGAGCCCCCCTATAAGATATATTGAATCATTCATCTGACACCCAACTCCTGAATGAAGAGAAATTGGTGTGTTTTCTGTACAATAGATTATATAAGCAAACTGCTGTGTAGCCATGGGGCCATTCAAAGTTGAAAAGGAAAAAAGGCATAGGACACAGAAGATAACAGATAAATTCTGTAGTATACAATGGGATTCTTCAGAACCCGTTATCTACTGTGTATCCTGTTCTTGAATGGCTGCCCCGTGGCTACACAGCAGCTTGTTTATATAAACTATAGTTGTTTTTCTCAAGCAAACACACCAGTTTTGCAAGAGCAGTACTTTACATTGTTTTTCCTTGAAAACACAAATTTTTTGGTGTTACAGTTCCTTGAAATTAACCTTTAGTGAGATTTAGAAAGAGCAATTGTAATACAGGTATGGGAATACTTGGGACCTGGTGTTTCCCGATAAGTTGCCCTTCCATAATTTGGATGTCTATATCTTAAGTGTACTAGAAAAGTATTTGAACATTAAATAAACCCAATGGGATTGTTTTGCCTCCAGTAAGAACTAATATCTAAATTGGGATAAATGTTTTGCAATTGTAGAAAAAAAAGTGTTCAGTTATTTGATTAAAATGGGGTCTATGGTAGACTGCCTTCCTGCAATTGAGACCTTTCCAGATAATGGGTTTCTGAATAAGGCTCCCCATGCCAATAGAAGTTGCCAAGGGTTAAAGGGATAGTATATATTAATGTTAACTTTTAGAATGTCATCGAATATCCCAAAAAAAGTGACTGTACCTACCAAGCACTGATTTTGCCAAATTCCCAGTGTAAATTAATCTGCCATCTTCATAATTCCCAGAAACTTGGGATGTGCTAATACACCGAACAGATGCCACATTAGGTAGAATAACCTGGAAAACAAATTAAAACTTTAGGAACAGCATTCAGAATCATTGTACTATAAATACAACGTGGACTGCCCAGCCTGGCTTGCGTTCTATCTTGCACCAGTGTAGTTCCCAAAACAGTCAGCTCCTTGTTTTAAAGTAAAGTAAGCCTTAAAATAAGTGAATGTAAAATTGATGAGGGTGCCATTCTAATTAATTTTGCAATGTGCATCCATTAATTTTTTAATTCCAAGATATTGAAGGATATATGTACTATTAATATGAATGGATTTTGTTACAACAGCACCACCTGCTGGTCAGTTTTCTACCAGCCCGACCAAGTAGTCAAGGAAGTTGTCATTAGAAAGAGGCGACTGATGTTCTTCTGCTTAGGAATAAAGTGAGAAAACTGTCCTAAGCAGAAGGACATCAGAGCAGTCTCTTTCTCCTGACAACTTCCTTGACTACTTGGCAGACTGGTAGGAAAATAACCAACAGGTGGTGCTGTTGTAACAAAATTAATTCATATTAACGGTACATGTATCACTTAACATCTTGGAATAAAAAACAAAATAAATAATTAATGTACATTGCAAAATGTCTTAGAATAGCACCCTCATAAATTCCACATTCACTCATTTTAAAGGTTAACTTTGCCTTTAAAGGCCACCTATCGCTTTAAAAAGTTACCCCCAATCAAAGGTGCGGGCTGATAGAGCCAGCATTCCGGTTGGGGGTACCAGTACTTAAAAAAAAAAAAAAATGCCCCCCGCCAGAACAGGCAAACTCCATGACACCGCCATGACAATGGACCCGCATGCACATTAAGAAAAGTGGCCCCAGACAGTGACAGCTTTTCACAATGCGCATGTGTGTGACATCACACCGCGTAAATGCGGATGGTCAGATTTTCTTACAACCAACCAGTCCATTGCACTTCTCATAATCCAATCATTCCGCCATAGGGCCAAACATTCGGATTACCCCAATAAAGCCCTGCCAATTAGTGGCACATCGGGAAAAGAGGTCACCAAACGATCTTTGCATCTATGTCCAGCTTGGACACACAAGGAGGCTGCAGCTGTCTCTATAGTGTCTATAGTTTCAACCACTATAAATGTTAGACTTAGAGCCCATGAAACAAAGGCCCTCGCTGCTCTCTACCCTAAAACCACTTCTCATAGGCCCAAGATTTTCTTACAATAGTTTGAAAGCTACTGCAGTACCGTACTGCTTACTAAGGTGACTCCGGCTGCCCATACTCAGCGCACCTGTGTGGAAGGCACATAACTCCTCCGCGCACCGTCATGGCTCCCCTTACAGGACAGGACTCCATAAACTCCAACTGACCGAGCACCGGCAACGCTAAGTCTCGCCCCACTAAGCGCAAGGCTTTGGCGGCAGCAAGTTGTCAAGCGAAACATCTCCTATGAACCTAGGGCGCTTCTTACGCTCATTGACACAGGAAGGACTCCAGCACGTGTGCGCGGTTAGATTCTCCCCCTTGGAAATGGAGTAGTGAACATTGGTTCCTACTTCAGAGTACCGCCCACCTAATAATTACTGGCTCCTCCTGCTATTCTATCTAGAGCAAGGCGCTGATATAACTATATATGTGGAGGCGAAATATTCTGCAGAACACTAAATAAATTCTGAATAAAAAAATGCCACCCAATATAAATCTATAAGTATCTGTGTGCATAAGGCACGCATCATTGGAAATCATATGTAGGAAATTATCTTAAAATAAGTTCCACATTCTCTTTCTGAGCAGTGATGTTAAAGAGCCTCAGTTAACACAGGCTTGCTACTGGGCCCATAGTGGCGTAGGGTTGCCACCTTTTCTGGAAAAAAATACTGGCCTGCCTATTTATTTATCTTTTTTCCCTATTAATAACATTGGGATCAACCATAATTTTTACCAGCCAGGCTGGTAAAATACTGGCCAGGTGTAGGGTTGCCACCTGGCCGTTTGTTTACCGGCCTGACCGGTATTTTTGATGGCTGATCCCAATGTTATTAATAGGAAACAAAGCCAAATATAGTGGAAGGCCGGTATTTTTTTTAAGAAAAGGTGGCAACCCTAGCCAGGTGGCAACCCTAACAGTGGGTTGCCATCTGTCCGTTATTTTACAGGCCTGGCCGGTAAAAATGATGGTTGATCCCAATGTTATTAATAGGGAAAATGCATAAAAATATAGGAAGGCCGGTATTTTTTTTTCAAGAAAAGGTGTCAACCCTACGCCCACCCAGTTGATTTTAGACCTTTCTGGGTTTGAACTGAACAATTTGGTATTTCTTGGGGCTGATCATTTTACTGGTTTCTGCATACCTCCCAATGTCCCTTTTTCGGAGGGACGGTCCCTCTTTTGATAGCTCAACCTGCAGTCGCTCATTTGTACTGGAAAGTCCCTCTTTTCTCTGCACTGAACAGCCAGAAAAAGAAACAAAGTTTCAAAACTGGCTTTTGGCAGAGAGCCCAGAACAGCTAACAGGTGCAAATAAGATGCTTTGTAACATATTTGAGATAAGAAAATGAGTAATTGCAACAGTTTAGATAAAAATATTTTCAAAATTTTATAACCTGCCAAATTTTGTGGCAACCCTACCACCATGACATGAGCACCACTACATGTCACTGGTCCTCCAAAGGACAAAATAAAAAACTGTAAATAGTATAGGGTTGATATTTAGGGTTGCCACCTTTCCTTAAAAAAAAATACCGGCCTTCCTATACATTTAGCTTTTTTCCCCATTGATAACATTGGGATCAGCCATCAAAAATACCGGTCAGGCCGCAACCATTTTGCTCTCCTGTTCTTTGAAACATGCTTTTTGTCCCGAAGCATATCCTGATCACGGCGCCATGCCATCAGGTCAGATATTGAAAGGATTTGTAGCCCTGGAGAGCAAGCAGTAAATGTGATCTTTGCAAAAATAGTTAAGATGCAAGCAAGTCCTGATACAAATATTGCAATGTGGTGGTCACAATTTTACATAGTCTTAGTGTCAGACAGTTATTAATTGAAGTAAATATTGCCCTTTTACATCTCTTGCCTTGAACCACCATTTCGTGATGGTCTGTGTGCCAATTGGCTCATGTGACCTATCAAGTATAGTTTGTTTGGTATGTTTGTGTGCACCATTGATCCCAGGAGACTGTCCTTATTTTTTAAAATGGCTTTTTTTCTATTTATGATTACCCAATGGCACATACTACAAAAAAAAGTATATTATTATGAAAATGGTTTATTTACGTGAAGCAGGGTTTTACATATGAGTTGCTTTATGCAATAGCTTTTTATAGAGACCTACATTGTTTGAGGGGTATGGGAAAAGAAAGAAATATTTACAGAAAAGGAGGCAACCCTATCTACCTTATACAGAAAAGCCGATACATGCCCCTCCACCCTCCTCCCCAAGCCCTGATAGTCTCCTCTCCACAGGCCACAGCTAGAGAATGAAATGTGTCAGGGCCTTGCCATTGCACGACTAAACCCATCCTCCCAATCAGAGTCGTACTTCCGCCTCCATAATACGCCATATCCGTTTCCCGTGGACCCACGGGCGTAATTGTGCAGCTGTCGCCAGGGAGAGGAGTGCTGGGACGGCGGAAGGACCCTCGGATCTGCGGCCGGTGAGAGACTGGGCTCATTAAGTAGGGAAAATGGTCACATAAGAGAGCTGGTGAAGGGGGTATCCATTTTGCAGTGCCAAGATATTTCTTAGCTGGAACTCGCTGCGGCGCTTTATCCTGGCAGCGAATTCTGTCGTGACCGCCGGAAGTTTTAGTTAATCAGTAGGCCGGTGGGTTGTTCGCTGACGAACACTGCGTGACGTAATTACGTCCGCAGTGTTTTATACAGTATTATATGGGGAAGTGATGCACAAAGCGAGGCCAGTGTCAGAAATGGCATTTGCTGCCCCCTCCGTTAATAGGTGTGGATTATAGGGATAAGATGTGTATAATACAGACTGACACAGGGTTGCTAGGAGTTGTAGCTCATCAGCCCCTGGAGGTTATAGGTGGGACCTTGCGGAGTTATGTGTATCATATGTAATGGCCTCCAAGGGAGGGTATAAATATATAGAAAGGATGGTATTTTTTTTTTCCCAGAAAGGTCTCAACCCTACACCCAGCTGGGGCTCAGGTATCCCCACATTCGCCAGGGCTGCTCCTGCCATGAGGCAGAACTGAGCAGCCATTTACAAGGGGTGGCAAAAAAACTGCCTCTTATAACTTTAAGAGCCGAATTTCTGGGTTCTAACCTGGAAATTCAGCCCAGCTAGTGCAGAGAGCGCAATTGCACTCAATGCTCTAGCGATACCGTCCCCGTTTGACCCGCTCTAACTAGCGTGGGGGGCAGCAGCGGCAGCCACAGGAACGCCGCTGACATTCGCTAACCACAACTCTGTACAAAATACTTACTGGGGCTCATTTATAAACTCTGGGCAAGTTTGCACCTGGGCAGTAATCCATAGCAACCAATCAGTGACTGACTTTTTTTTTTTTAGCCAACTGCAGACTGGACAATGAGAGCATTACATTGGTTTCCATGGACTAATGCCCATTTGCCCAGTCTTTATAACTTGTATAGGGATAGTTTGAGGGCAGGGTGACTACATCTTTGAAAAGATTTCCTTTTGGGGGAAAAAGCAAACATTTTAGAATAGACTAGTCACTTCTTGATACATGACAGCAGGCTAGGGCTGACCATCTGGGGATCCTTGCAAATGATGCAATGCACATTCATTATTTGGGCCTCTGTGTACTGGAAATCCCAAGGCCTGTTTTGAGTCTCAGTCCTGACTTACACAATGCACTGCCATGTCTTTTTCAGCCTATGAGTTATTCGTAGATGCATTATACAGATTATTGCTGATTGTGTTATTAACTTTGTGGCACTGTAACCTGAACTTTCCTTGGATAATCCGTACAGCAGTCATGTGGCTTGCGATGGGTCTTACAAAACATCTTGGGAAGGGCTGCCTTAAATGTTTGCTTGGGATTTACAACCATAGGTGCTAAATTGCGCAAGTCGAGTTGACAATACCAATTGGCAATTAGTTTTGAGCAGGCTACTACAAGCTGGAAAATGAAAGAAGGGCTGATTGGCTGCTGTTGCCTGTGTGCAACGTACTACATGTGTTCCTAAATTGACCTTGTGTGTGATACCTATTTCTCTTCCAACTGACCATGGTCCCATTGTACAAATTGGCTGTTTTACCACTGATTCCTCAATGTTCATAGGGAGGCCCTGCCAGTCAGTACTTCGCAATGAGTGTCTCCACTAACGCTTGGTAGATGGAATCTGCCCATTACCCTATGGGGCCCTAGCAAGAACTGTCAGCATTTTTACAGATGGTTACCCCCCCCCCGGACACAGTTTACAGCTTACAGTGTGATATTTTGTTATGGCCTTAAAGTGTACCAATCACACTAATCCAACCACCATATCCAAGGCCTTTCCTTTAGAACTGCAGACTAACTGGCCATTATCTGGGTGGAGCTAGCCATTCTGTTGCTGACAGCTGCCTGATTATGCAGCCTTTTGCCTAGAACTTTTATCAGCTGTTCTATCCCTGCTGAGCTCAGTCATACCTTGCTATGTAAAGATCCAGCTGAAGATCCATAAAAAAAAAGTCTGCTTGATTATATACGATCTACTGAATGTGTCATTATGCTTTGTCTCCAGCTCTAGTGAGGGAATCCTTGGATGGGTGGTAGGTACCCTAAGTGTTTTCATGAATGTCTCGGACACTAAATCTAGGTCTTTTACCTATACTGAACAGCTCCTATGCCATATGAAAGGATAACTACAACATAGCAAAAAGCTATTTTTTTAAATACAAGTTTGAAAACACCCCCTATATTTGACAGTAACATGCCTGCAACCTCTGGTGACGGGTAGTTTCCTTTAATACTAATTTAAATGGACTCCTCCACCAGGTAAGTTAACTGGTTTCCTCCTTACAGTATCTGCAACCATTGAAGGCAGCTAAAATGCCATATGCAACTTTCCATAGCACAAGGGTCTCGGCTGTCCCTCATTCATATGGCTACAACAATAAGCAAACGTTGCAGGTTTCAAAAAAGCTAGAAAGAGGTCTCCTGTCTGGCACTGGGCATAATAAATGCTGTTCCAATTTCTGAAACAACTAAGATCCTAAACTTTGTAGGTTATACTTGTAATAATAAAAATATATTTTCTCTTTCCAGAAACAGCACTTGATATTTTATATTTGTGTAACAAGACGAAGATAAACCACCACAACCATGGGTATGTTATTGGCTTTTATTTTTATATAACAGACATATTACATAATTTCATACTACTTTCTCCACTGGTGCTAAAGCTGACCATATGGTATGATCTGCTTATTGCAAAATTGCCTAAGGGTTAGTCCACACCAGGCAATTCTGGGAGATTAGTCACCTGGTGACTAATCGCCTCTTCTTTTGGGTGACTAATTTTGCAGAGGCAACTTCGTGCGATTTCAGAAAGCGCACCGCCGCTTGTGAATTACCTCAGGCGACTTTTCATCTTAGCCAGCACTAGATAGGGGTAAGAGATTTGGGGAGTTAAGTCGCTCAAAACAAGAGGCGACGAATCTCCCAGACTCGCCTGGTGTGGACTAACCGTAAGGGGCAGCATTGAAGGCCATATCTCTCCCGTAGGCCCTTTACACAAACCCGTAAACACCTTACAATATGATTTTGTTTGGGAGAAAAAGAATACCCAGAGAAATTTACACAAAGCACAGAGAGAACATACAAATAGTGACCTAGTAATGGTTATTATGCAAATGCTTGCTGTACAACATGGGAATAGCACTGGCGGGGGCTATCTTTTTTTTTTTCTTTAGTTTAAAATTCCCCCCCCCCCCCCCAACCAAAGTGCGGGCTCTGTAAGCCCCCAGCTCTGGTGATGGAAATAATTTCAGATGACAGTCAAAGAAGTCAAGGATTTCAGATCGTCGGTACAATCGCGTAGCTTCAGTCCAGTGAAGCCAAGTTCAGCCAAAGAGTAGGTAATGGCAATGAACTTCAATCAAGTGCAAAAGATTGCTGCAACAATAATACTATTTATTGAACACTACATGTTGCGAGCATAGCTCTTTGTCAAGTGTCAAGTATTATTGTTGCAGCAATCTTTTGTGCTTGATTGAAGTTTGACTGAATTTCAGGTGACAGGTGGCCTTTATGGTTTAGGATTGTTGTACAGGTATGGGATCCCTTATCTGGAAACTCATGTTCCAGAAAGTTCAGAATTACAGAAAGGCCGTCTCCCATAGACTTCATTATAATCAAATAATTTTAATTTTTTTTTTCCTTTTTCTCTGTAATTATAAAACAGTACCTTGTACTTGATCCAAACTAAAATATTATCAATCCTTATTGGAAGCAAAACCAGCCTGTTGGATTTGTTCAATGTTTACATTATTTTCTAGTAGGTGTGAAGATCCAACGGAAAGACCCGTTATCCGGACAGCCCTAGGTCCTGAGCATTCTGGATACTAGGTCCCATACCTGTACTTCTTTGCAGGACCAGTAACCCAATGAACTCTCATTTAACCTGCTAGTTTCCTATACCATTTACCTACGCCCTATGCACTATAGATTACATTACAGTACTAACCACCACATCTTTATATTAATTAAACAAAGGTTATTTATGCATTATGATGTGCTCTGTTTTTTTACAGATGGTGAAGAGAAAACATATGGTGGCTGTGAGGGTCCTGATGCTATGTATGTCAAACTGATTTCATCTGATGGCCATGAATTTATTGTTAAAAGGGAACATGCTTTAACATCTGGAACAATAAAGGCCATGTTAAGTGGTCCAGGTATGGAAGCTTGTTTTCTAATCTCTCTTCCCCCACATTTTAAAGACGAAAAGGGTTAATCATTGGGGGTGTAATTTTTTTAGGAACTCCCAAGTGATTAGAATTGTTTACGGAAAACCTGGGGGTTGGAATGCTTCCTCCACATGCAAAATGTGCCAGCGCAGGGCTGCAGCAAAGATCCCAGTATAGGAAAGAAGTGGTGTCATGGTGTTATGGTGTTCACTAGAACATTAGCACAGGCCAATAGAAAGCATTAACTGCAAACTGATTTTGTGCTTGAGCAGAAAAAAAGGAGCTGTTGGAGGCATTTTTGGAAATGTTTTCTTTTGGGGGGGGGGTATGGATCTTCAGTGCTGCTTTACTGTACTACTGGCTATTATTAACATGTATTTCTATAGCCCAACATATTGCGTAGCGCTGTAAAGTAAATGTGATTATACAACTACATCACATGAAATACATACATAGAACATATGGAGTTACATACATCACAATAAATATGGAGTTACATCAATATAAATACAGGTTCAAAAGTTGAGGAAGGCTCTGTGCAGAAAGCTCTTAAAGCTAAAGGGAATTGAATGATACACAAGGTGTCGGAGTGGGCAAGATCAGAGTTAAGTGGGTGAGAGATATGGTACTGTATGTGGTATTGCATTGGGTAGTTAGGAGTGAGGGTAGGCTTCACTGTAAGTGCATCTTAAGAGATTTCTTGAAAGCAGAAAGGTTGTGAGAATGTCTGACAGACCGTGGGAGAGAATTCCAGAGGAGCGGTGCAGCCCTTGCAAAGTCTTGAATGCGAGCATGTGAGGAGGTAATGAGATAAGAGTTGACTAGCAGGTCAGTAGAGGAGCGTAGTAAGCGGTTGGGTGAGTATATGGAGATTAGTTCAGAGATGTAGGGAGGGGCAGAGTTATGAAGTGCTTTGAATGTCAGGGTCATTAATTTGAATTTAATTCTGAAGGGCAGTGGAAGCCAGTGTGGATTGGCAGAATGGTATGGTTTTTTAGTAGCATGTGCCATTGAATAATCCTAAACTGAAAATTGCCATTTTAAAAAAGATCCCTCCTGGGATCATATTATTCAACGGTGCATACAAACATACCAGACAAACTATAAAGTTAGGTCACATGAGCCAATTAACAGACAGAGTTGTTTCTTTTGCTTCCACACTTCTTCCTGTTACAGTTAGAGTTGAAATATTTCTGGTCAGGTGATCTCTGAGGCAGCACACAGACCATCACGAAATTGTGGTTCAAGGCAATAGATGTAAAAGGGCAATATTTATACTTGTTGCTCAAGTATTCATTTTGGGGGTAGAGTTTTCATTTAATGGGTAATCCTAATAGTATTTCAAATAATGGGAACATGACTTAATTTTCAAAACATGTGTAGCAATAAGCTGTTTTTGGTCATTGTTTTTCCTCAACAGCAGATCTTAAGCTGCCTGGCACAAAACATAAAAAAAAAAACACTACTATATTATTTGTATCCAATAAAATGTGGAGCTTCAGTTTTGTTTTTTGTGAGTCTCATGAAGAGACCGGTCTGTTCCATCTCCCTCAAACTATTTTTGAAGAATATTTCCTATTACTGTTTAGAATGGAAAAGAAAAGTAAAAAAAAGTAATCATTGACACTGTAAAGAGTTGGGTAAAATCTCTGAATTTAAATATGGTTTAAAAATTAAAACTATTTGATTATAGTCCCTTTCATCAGAAACTGGCCAAGAAAAACATGTTTTTAGGTGGCGGGGGGTGGAGAGAAGTATTAGAGTGGCCATACACTGAGAGATCCGCTCGTTTGGCGATGTTGCCAAACGAGCGGATCTCTCCCCGATATGCCCACCTTGAGATGGGCGATATCGGGCTGATCTGATCGTGGGCCCTAGGGCCCAACGATCGGATCATAGCGGATACCATATGGGTGGTCGGATCGCGGGACTGCATCAACAAACAAATGCGGCCGCAATCCGACGGATTTTTAGTCCCGCCCGATCGACATCTGGCTGACTTTCGGCCAGATATCGATCAGGAAAGCCCGTCAGAGGGCCGCATACACGGGCCGATAAGCTGCTGACACGGTCTGTCGGCAGCTTTTATCGGCCTGTGTATGGCCACCTTAATACACATTCAAAGAACAGTCTATACCGCTTATTGGTATAGAAAAAAGGTAAATACAGAGGACACTTGTTTAACTGAACACTTACTTACACGCGTGTCTTGTCTTCACAGGACAGTTTGCTGAAAATGAAACCAATGAAGTGAATTTCCGAGAGATTCCCTCCCATGTTCTATCTAAAGTCTGCATGTATTTTACCTACAAGGTTCGTTACACAAACAGCTCCACAGAAATCCCAGAATTTCCCATTGCACCAGAGATCGCACTGGAACTGCTGATGGCTGCAAACTTCCTAGACTGTTAAATAAAATAAATTATGGAAAATCAATATGTTAAATGGATTCTTTTATATTTAAATGCCTAGTTTTTTTTTTTTTTTTCTATTTTGCATGTTTCCATTTTTCCAAGCAGTGTATTGTATTGTGTATATATAGTTAAAGTGCCCACACCCTTCCTTAGCAAAGCAGCTGGCATGAAGTGACCTGCTTGTTGCGAATACCTTTTTAACCCCCTCACGCTGTCCTTTAATAAACCATTCTGAAAATATGATGTTAACCAAGTGATTTAGATATTTTTCTTTTTCATTGCTTTAAGACTAAGACAGGGCTGGTCGACTAACCAGGAATTCACTTTACATCGTAGTCCTTTAAGTTGTTTTCATGCAATTGTATGTTGCTGAATTTGTCTGGAAAAAAAAAGTGACAAAAAAACATTAAAGCTGATGAATATTTTAATAAAAGTATAATTTCTATTATGTGTAATACCTAAATATTGAAAATGTACAGATTCTTCCTCCCATTTTCTCTGTAATAGTTTGTCCTTTATTATTGAGACTGACCGCACTGAACAAGTGCTAACCACGCCCTGCCCCTTTTGTGACAACTTTGGCTGGGCAGGTTGGCATGGGCCTATTAAAGAAGAATTTAACCTGTAACTGAAAAAAACCTCCCTTCCCCCCCCCCCTCCAGTCTGATCCAGATAGATGTAGCCTTGGTTCCAATCCTGCTGTGTTTTGGTATGAGGCTTACTAAGATGAGGATGATGGGGGAGTTTCAGGGGCAATACAAAAGCATAGATATTTACTCATACATTGATATTTTTCCACTGACCAGCACATTTCACTGATTCACAGTTCACGGATCGGTTGTCTTTTAGTTAGGGCTAAACTTCACAGAAGATTTTTATCAGATTTTGTGATATCCTAAAAAATCTGATCCCCACGCCTATAATATAGGTCGGATGTTGGTTGGATTGTTTGTGTCCACATCGTACAGTCAATGTATTAAAATGAGAAGAAAAAGTCTTTCTGACACAGATGATCTCATCCATTGAAGAAGCAATGTTCTCTTCTGCATCTAACGTAATTTACACATCAGATTTTTGTATCTGTCCCATTATATGTTTACCCATGTGACTACGTCCGACTTGCAGGATGTGCGCTGTCGTTCCAAAACCATCCTACAAAATCTCTGGTGTTGTTTAGCACTTGCAGTTAGAGTAAAAGTAATAACCACACGGTTGTCCTCATTTTCTGTGCAGATTCTCCTATGTCGCACTTCGAGGTTTATGCTCCGCCATGACGACATCAGGGTGCAAAGTATTGAAAGAGATTTCTGTGTTTAGCACATTGCCCGTTGTTAGGGTCTATTCATTAGTATCTTGGGTGTTTATTTCTTGTGAATCCTGCTTGATCTATTGATATTGCCCCTTGCCTGCCTGACCTCTCCATTCCTGACCACTGCCTGTCTGACCTTGATTGAACTCTGCCTGTACCAACCTGGCCTGTCTGACTATTCCTGTATGCCGCTTGTACTGGCCCAGCCTGCTTGACCACATTTTCCCTTCTGGTCCTTTCGGGTGTGTTGCCTTCCATCCAAGATCCTTGGTAAACGATTGTGCCCATTTGCTCATCCAGAACCCTTGCTTGGCTCCTCTCTTATTAAGACTTGGTGGCATCTGATTAGCCAAGGGCTCCCGAGGTCAAAGGTGGCTGTTAGAGGTTGAAGCAAGAGCTGAGACCAGGGAGCCTAGCATCGTTTCTGGATTTAGGGTGCCATTCGTGACAGTGGCACACCTGCAGTATGTTTATAAAATCCCATGCATTGTCCCTATTGTAGTGGGTTAACCAGTTACGCTATTACTTTCACATTCTCCCAGCTGTTGGCAATGACACCCAACTCTTAATTAATTAATTATTTAAACATCTGATCTGTGATCTGTCTACTTATCACAAGAGACCGCCTCTCCTCAGCCACTTGCATGTTAAGGCAGTTCAGGGATATTAGTTGCCCGAAGGAGAGGCGATTTGTCTCCAGGCGACTAAATCTCCCACAATCTTCCCGTGTGTCTGCCCTAACCCTGATCATGCCCTATTAACCACTCAAAATGTACGTTTTTTAAACAACTGGAAGCTGGCATTTATACTTTGTTTGGCTGCCATAAAATTTTTCACCAGCCATGGTTTTGGGGGTGAATTTCTGCACTTCTCCATCTGTGAATGTTTTGGTTACTGAGACAAAATAGACACCATGAGAAAAAAATGCCGACTTTAATGCTTGTGGACAAAAAAGTCTCGGAAACGAAAAAAGTTTGCACAAAAAAAATGGATTAATGCATTTAAATTGGGATAAATGTTGCGTGTAAAAAAAAATTCTGAAGTCCATTAAATTCAATGCGTTTCACAAATTTTCTGGCGAAGCGAAACGAGACAGATTCGTTCATCATTACTAATCAGACATTTGCTATATTTTTTAAACTAATAGGAGACTATTTAAAGCGAATTACTCATTGGTTATTATTGTAAAGTGCATTTCTGTTACATGTACAGTATTAGTGCTTGTTTTCTTGCTTCTAGGCTCTGCTGTACATTTTTTGAGCAGCTTTTCCAAGTTACCTGCAGGAGCCGCCATTACAAGTCATTCCCAGCATCTTTTCTATCTATATAAAGCCCGGTAGTTATTTAAAGAATGCTTTTGTGCAATTATCAAGTCAAATGCAAGCCTGCTATAGCTGCTTTTATCTGGATTCTGTTTCTCATTTGTTCCTGATTTTTTTTCTCTGGGGGAAATGACTAGCTCTGTATTCGGTTGCTGCTTTCCTTGAGTTGGTCTTGACTTGATTTTTGCTAGATTCTTGCTAGATCAGTATAATTCCTAGTGAGTTTTTTTATCCTGTATATAAAGCATTCCTTTAGCATTTGGTCTGCATTTGAGTACATTAATTCATAATAGTGCTGTTTGTTTTCTGCATCACTGTGGTATAGAACATTCTGCAAAATGTCCACTCTGGTTGTAAAATCTTGGTTCTAATTTTCCTTTCTGAATTCTTTTTGTCCTTACTACAACTGAAATCTTCAAATCTACCAGTATGTTCCCATACCTCCTTCTTTACTGGCGTATAAAGAAGATGAGAAAATTATGCAAAAAATGCATCTGCTATATCTTTTCCTAACACTATCCCTCTGGGATAAGAGCACAAGAGTTCAGTAGCATCTAAAAACTCAGGATGCCGAGTATAAACCGATTACATTTTAACCCACAAAAACTGAGTAGAATGTATACAAAAGTATCAGATAAATGCTGGAGATCCTTAAACCAGAAAGGTTTTATTATGCATATATGGTTTGAGTGCCCTATGATTAAAAAATTCTGGAAATAAGTTTTTAATGTGATCCAAACATAACCCCATGACCAACCACTGTAAGAATCCCTTCCTTGGTCACATTTCATTATAACACAATTACTAAATAAGTGGTAAAGGACCATAAATATAATGGTCCAGGCAGCCAAAGCATTAATCCCAAAAAATGTGCAAACACCCTCAAGCTTTCAGCCAGGAAGAAATTTGAGGAAATCAGAACACAGAGACAAGGTACTTATGTGAAATTTAAAATAATATGGGACCCTTGGATAACTTACAACAGCATATACAATGTAGGTAATGCACTTCAAAACACGTTTAAACTGAACCAAGTTTATAAAAATGTTATGTGAATATCCAGATATACCAAGACAAAACATAGGGTACATATGCTTATTCTTGGGATATCCTCTCTCTTTGCTTTCTGTATTTCTTTGAAGATAAACAGAGGGTTACAGGTGCACACCTAGTCTCTCAAATAACTATACGGTGCTTGTTGTCACCCGGACTGACAATCTGTGGGTTCGGGCAAATGCCAGATAGGCCACTTGCTTTAAATGGAATGCTCACCTAAAAATGAAAATTAGGTCTGTCTTTAATATGTAAAAACACTTTAGAAATGTAAATGAGCTGTCCATAATAGCCAGCCACAGCTAAGCCAATGCCTGCCTTTTGTTAGTGCATATGTCAGTAACCAATTCTGACCAATTTCAGTTATTAATATTAGAGTTGCTTGCTATATACCCAATCCCTTATGCTTATAATAGGTATGTTGTCAACAGGAGGATCCATGCTCAGAACCAGGCCTGGACTGAAAGTCAAGGCCCTGGCATTTCAGGTACACAGACGCCCAATCAGCCCACACAGAGGTCCAAACATCCACCACCAGCCCACTAAATACTGAATTTCTATGGCACATTATAGCTGCCACTCTGGCATATGCCAGAACCCACAGATTGGCAGTCTGGGCCTGCTCAGAACAATCAGCCTGTATATGGAACACTGATATGTAGCATTAATTTCATGAGACAGCAGAGTCTCTTCAAGTATGACCTCTTTTCTGCCAGGGTGCATGGTCTAGCTGGGGGCAGACAAAGGAAAATATGGAATATACTGAAAGTATAGGGTCACTAATTCATCAGATAGAATAGTTGTGAGAGAAACTAAGGTGAGACATTTGTTGACAAGTTCCAGAACATAGGGCAGGGATCTGCAACCTTGGCTCTCCAGCTGTTAAGGAACTACAAGTCCCACAATGCATTTGCCTTTATGAATCATGACAGACTCCTTCATTGCATTGTGGGACTTGTAGTTCCTTAACAGCTGGAGAGCCAAGGTTGCAGATCCCTGACATAGGGTGTATAATATTGCTGGGGATTATATATGGTAATGGACTCAATATGTCTATTAATAAACACTAGTTCTAGGTAATCTTGGGTTGGAAATATATATCATGCTTTGCATGCGCTTGAATACATGGGCTGCTTTAATACTTTTGCCAGGGCTGCTTTTTCCTCCCAGTCCGTCCCTGCTTGGGGTATAGGAGGACGGCACCTCCAGCAATCAGGTCAACGAATTACTCCTGCACACGTTTCTGCATAAGGGTTAAGACACATGTTTAATAGCCAAAAAGGTTACAACGTTTCGGGGGCGTACCCCTTTGTCAGGTGCAGGCCCAGACTGGCCATTTGTGGGTTAGGGTAAATGCCAGAGGGGCTGCTATAAGGTCCCATAGAAAGTCAGTGTTTAGTGGGCTGGTGGGGGCTGTTTGGGCCTCTTTGTGGGCTGATGGGCCTCTTGTGTACCTGAAATGCCAGGGCCTATTTTAATTCTCAGTCCAGTCCTGGTCAGGTGACTGCCACCCACCTCCAGGATGATTTCAATCCCTAGATATTCTTGGAACTTTGCGCTTTCCCATAAACACAGCCTTACCAAGTTGCTATATCTGAGGGAGCCCTAACAAAGGCTGCACCTCCAAATAACCCATACCTCCCAACATTTTACAAGTAGCGTGGCTAAATTTTTACCACGCCCATTTTTGTGGCCACACCCCTAATTACCATGTTAATTTTACAAAATTTGGCAGGTTATGAAAGTTTGAAATTATTTCACCTGTTACAATTACTTATTTTCTTATCTCAAAATTGTTACAAAGTATCTTATTTGCACCTGTTCGCTGTTCTAGGCTCTCCCTAAATTCCCATGTTCGTGTTACAAAATTTGGCAGGTTATGAAAGTTTGAACATATTTCTGCGATTTTTTCCCGTTATTAGTTCTGCTAATGAAGGTGAATTGCCCTTTAAAGTGGACCTGTCACCCAGACACAAAAATCTGTATAATAAAAGTCCTTTTCAAATTAAACATGAAATCCAATTTCAATTTTTTATTAAAGCATTCATAGCTGTTTAAAGCTCATTTAAAAATCTCAGCTATCAATCAAATATTGTCTGACACTCCTCTATGCCTTAGGCATAGAGGCGGGGCAGATAATTACTTTCACTTTCCATTCAGCACTTCCTAGATGTCACTGCTCCCCACACATTCCCCCAGTTCTCTTAACCATTTAATTGTGTAGCCAGGACATGGGGATAGACATCGGGTCCCCCATTCTGGTGCACAAACAAGATTCTGAGATGATACAAGGCTTGTCTTAATAACAGTGTCCACAAAATGGCTCCTGCCTGTTTGCTATAATTATGAATTCCCAGACTGAAGAAAACAAGATTAAAATAATTTATATAGTGTAATTAATGTTCATTTTGCTTGACTAATGTGATAAAATAGGATTTTGAACATTTTTTTGGGGTGACGGGTCCACTTTAAGATGTAAGTCTAACTTCTCTGAAGAGAGATTTGCTTAGCTCAAAATTGTTACAAAGTAAAAAATTGTTGCACCTGGTGGCTGTTCTGGGCTCTCTGCCAAAAGCCAATTAAATTAGAAACTGGTTTCTTTTTCTGGCTGTTCAGTGCAGAGAAAAGAGGGACTTTCCAGTACAAATGAGGGAATGCGGGTTGAGCAGTCAAAAGAGGAACTGTCCCTCCAAAAAAGGGACAGTTGGAAGGTATGAATCTGACAGCACAAAGGAATCACCCTTTCGACCAGTTTCAAAGAGTAATTACCGCCCTTCTTTTTTTTTTCTTGAAGAACTATACATAAAACCCAGTGATAACCAACTAGAGTCATTTTAAGCAAATACACCCTGTCACTATGAGTGATTTATATTGGCCAGTTTCCTTTTGATATTTCCTGAAGCACAAACAAAGCAACTGCCCTTCTATTGTGTTGTGACTTCACCTCGGGTTGTAGTGAAACAATCAAACGCAGGTCCATTGTATAGTTAGGAGAAAATTAACCATTGTGGTGCGCTGCTGCGCATGCCACAAACGCTCAACCTACGCGCTTGCGCATCCTACAGACACAAGGCCGCATGCAGGTCCTTGCAAATGACGTAGAGTCACGTGAAAGGTAGTGTCGCCAAGAGGGAGGGGGTGGGTTTCCATCATGGCGTCAATGCAGGTGAGTGTTGTTGTGTTGTTAGAGTTTATACCGGAGTGACCCGGATCTACGCGGCTGTCGGCGGAATATTACCCGGAGCGGGGAGAGGGCTATGTGAAGAGCACAGTCCGTTTTTGTTTTCCTTACTCCTGTTACTTTTCTGGCTTTCCTCTCTGTGTCCTGTCCTCTGACATTACCTGCCAGTTTCTCCGAGCCCTCTCCGCTTGACACTTGTCCCCTTATCTCCATGGAGATGCGACATGTCTCTTACCCTATATACACAAGTACGGTGCTGCTGCAGCGGCCATTGGTGTCTCAGCCTTCCAACTTTAACTCATAACCCTCCTGATAGGCTCAGCCGGGGCTTATGGGAATTGTAGTTTCATAGCTGGAGAGCCGCAGGCAGAATGTCTGTGACATAGAGCCGATTCCTGCTTCATATATCCAGACCCCCTGGGCACATTATACATTTCAGTATGTGACTTCAACGTTCTGTGCGATGTCAGGACTCTTAGTACAACATCCCGTACCCTGTGTAAGTGGCAGCTGTTAAATGTTGGGCATGAAGCCCATTGTATTGTGTGTGGGATATGAATCATCCAGCATATTCCATTTTATTGTGTAGAGCAGGAAATGCCTAGTGGATTGCTTTCCCATTGCTCCTCTGTAGGACAGGGAGTCCTTACTTTATTCTATTCCCTCTAGCGACACAAGGGGAGAATTATTTGCCGGGCAACTAATCGCCTGTTCTTCTGGGCGATAATCTCCCTGAGTTGCCTTTGTGTGTCTTCCCTTACTCTATAATAAAAAGTCGGCTAAGCTAAGCACATGTGGTGCTTTGTTTTCAGAAGTTTCCTCGTGAGGCGACTTCGGAAAATGAAGTGCCGTGTGTGCTTCGTGCAGGCAACTTTTCAGTATAGAAGAAGGGAAGGCACGCGAAGGCAGTTCGGGGCGATTGTTGCCCAGAAGAGCAGGCGATTAGTCACCAGGCAAATTCTCCCCAAATCTTCCTGTGTGTCACTAAAGGGGGGGGGGGTGACCATTTGGCCTGCTGGCCAATCGGGCGTCTGCCATAAGTGATAGACGTGTTTATGGCCACCTTAAGAGTAATGAGATATTTGGGGAAATAGTAATTATAATGCTTAACTTTGGAGTCCTCTTTAAAGGAGAATTCAGCCCCTCCCGTGCTAACCTCCAGCCCCCCACTCCCCGTTGGCCCTCCTCCCCCCGGCCTACCTCTCCCCTGGGGCAAATGCCCCTAAGTCGCTACTAACCCCTCTGTGCAGGTACCCTCCAGCCAGGTTCCACTCCAGCGACGACGTCTTCCTTCTGCTGTCTGGGGGTTAGCACGGGAGAGGTTGAATTCCCCTTTAAAGGGATGATTCACCTTTACTTTAACTTTTAGTATGCGAATTCTAAGCAACTTCTATTTGGCCTTAATTTTTTCTTTATAGTTTTTGAATTTGTCTTCTTCTGACTTTGCAAGCTTTCAAATGGGGGTCGCTGATTCCATCTTAAAAACAAATGCTCTGTAAGGCTACAAATGTATTGTTATTGCTACTTTTTATTACTCAGCTTTCTATCCAGGCCTCTCCTATTCATATTCCAGTCTCTTATTCAAATCAAGGGTAGCTTAAGCCTAGGGTAATTTGGATCCTAGCAACCTAATTGCTGGATTTGCAAACTAGAGAGCTGCTGAATAAAAAGTTAAATAACTCAAAACCCACAAATAATAAAAAAATTAAGTCTGGTGCAAATCATCTCAGAATATCACTTTCAACATCATATTAAAAGTTCAATTTAAATCTGTTGATTTCCCGTGTGATCAACACTGGTGTATCTTTAGAGTAATATCTTTTGTAGTGTTTTGCTGGTGAGACTGTCCACTGCAGTTGTTATGGTAACAATATGTTCAGTATTGTTTCAAACTGTAGTAAAATAAAAGACCAGTAACATCAAAAAAAGAAATTGTTTTAAAGTAATAAAAATATAATGCAGTGTTGCCCTACACTGGTAAAACTGCAGTGTTTGCTTCAGATACACTACTATTTTGTAGCTGTTGTGTAACCATCGGGGCAACTAGTCAAAGGAGAAAAGGCTCAAGCTACATCGCAGAAAGCAGATAAGCTCTGTAGATCATAATGTTATCTGTTATCCATTACTAATCCTGTGCCATATAGCCGTTTTTCAATTTCCGCCATTGCTACTCGTCATTACTTTAAAATACTTAAATTTTTTTGGTGTTACTGTTCCTTTAATAGAAACTTCCTTGATTGTGAAACACACGGAATAGTCAAGTCAAACGGCATCTCGTACACTTGGAAGCGCATACAACTTGTACAGAAACTTGTGGATGTGACTGTATAAGTAAAAAAAGCCAGATTGAAGAGTCGGTAGGATTAGTCTGTCCTAGTTGCAAGCTCTTCCCTCATTATCAAAATATTTGGAATATGTCTGTTATCCCTACAATTATTTAGGGTTGGCGTTTAATACATTCCAGCTTTTAATGCTGTCTTATTTGATCATGTCCGTATTCTCATTATACCCAGGTGTAATGGTAGAACTGGTGATCTTTTTTTGATCCGGAGGTTCTAGGTACTAATTATGCATCTAAACCCAGTTTGTGCTTTTGTGTACCATTCAATATAGAAAGTCCCTTTAAATGTTTAAATTGCTAAAACAATACTGTTTTTTTTTTTTTTTTTTTAATGACGTTATAATTTTCATAATAGTTCCCTCTTCAGCTCAGGTGCAATATATCATAAAGGAAAGGTCATCTGATAAAACAAAGTGTTCAGTGTATTATATGTACCTTTTAATAAATCTAGCACTAGCACTAACTGCACACGCATCAGCGTCAAATTTGGTGAGTCCACGTCAAATTGTTTGTCCGCTTCAAATTCAGTGCGTCAGCATAAAAAGTAGACTCTGCTCAGAGGCCCAGTTCAGGTATGTCCGCGGCCCGATAGTGGGCCATGGCCCATTGGTTGGGGGCCGCTGATATAGAGGGTTTGCTGAAGACTGACAATTTAATTACAGAACTGGCATAGAAGCTTTTGTATCTTTATTTTTACTTTGCTTTTCTCTGTGCTACAGTTACACGTGATGTTCATGATTTTAAGTGAGGGCTGTGGGTTTCATTTAGTAAGTTTAGTGGTCATGGGCATATTCGGGAGGTTGTCGCCTGGCGACTAATCACCTCTTCTACTGGGCAACAATCTTCCCCCGAACTGCCTTCCCCCTGCTATAATGAAAAATCGCCTGTGGCAATGCACTCACGGCGCTTCGATTTCCCAAGTTGTCCAAGTTGCCTTACAAGGAAACTTTTGGCGACTTTGGAAATCGAAGTGCCTCGAGTGCATTGACGCAGGTCATTTTTCATTTAAGCAGGCGGAAGGCAGTTAGGGGAGATTGTAGCCCAGAAGAAGATGCGATTAGTTGCAAGGCAACTAAATCTGCCCATTTGCCCTGCCCTTATAGCTGCTTTTTCAGTTAGGGTTGAAGAAGTATATATATATATATATATATACCTAGATTGTTAATATCTTAAAGTACAGATGTGGGACTTGTTATCCAGAATGCGCAAGTAAAGTATATAAGAATGAAAGGTAAACGCAGATCTTTTCGCTGCAACTTTCAAATGCTTTATTCTGAACGCTTGGGACCCGAGGTATTCTGGATAACAGATCTTTCTGTAATTTGTTACTTTATACCTGAAGTCTACTAGAAAATCATGTAAAGATTACATAAACCCAACAGGCTGCTTTTGCCAACAATAAGGATTCATTATATCTTAATTGGGATCACGTTCAAGGTTCTGTTTTATTATTACAGTGGAAAAGGGAAGTCCTTTTTAAAAATGTGAAGTCTACTAGAAAATCATGTAAAGATTAAATAAACCCAACAGGCTGCTTTTGCCAACAATAAGGATTAATTATATCTTAATTGGGATCACATTCAAGGTTCTGTTTTATTATTACAGTGGAAAAGGGAAGTCCTTTTTAAAAATGTGAATTATTTGAATAAAATTGGGTCAATGGGAGACAACCTTCCATAATTTGGAGCTTTCTGGATAATGAGTTTCTGGATAACTGGCTGACTGATTTTGGAAGAAAACTGGATATGTTTCAAACAGGCAGAAGGCTGCTCTGTCCTGGAAACTGCTAGTGTCTAAAAAAAGATGACTTTTGGGTGGGGCTGTTATTTTAATTACCTCTTACCTATGTTACTAGGGCATAGTATGTAGTGTAGAGTGTAGTATTGGTACACAGCACTTGGTATAAAACCTACATTATCATAAAAGCACACTGGTATAAAGCTATACTTGGATGAAAGAATGGTCTTTTATGTACTGGAGGAATGTAACTTACAACTGTGCTTAAAGGGGTTGTTCAACTTCAAACAACTAGTTGTTTTCAGATAGATCACCAGAAATATTGACTTTTTCCAATTACTTCCTATTTTCTATGTCTGATTGTTTTTCTATTATTGAAGTCTCATTTTACATCTTCTACAGCAGTTCTGGGCCCAGGGGTGGGAGGTTCGCCGACCCTGTAATTCTAAATTGAAACATTTGATAGATTTCTTATCTTTGTCCCTGCTGAGCAGAATCTGAGGGTTTCATTACAGGCAGCTGTTAGACTTGATACAATAGTTGCTAATACTAAAACTAATACTCGAGACGCTGCTGAGAAAATGTATAAACGTAATGTGGCAAAATTGTAACAGTTTAAAATCTGCGCCTGAATTACCGAGCTGCCAGACTCAAACACCAGAGACACAACGATTCAACATCATACTTAGATATTAGAAAAACAGTAAAAAATAATAGAAAGTAATTGAAAAAAGTCTTTATTTCTGGGAAACAATCTGAAAACAACTGAACTAAAAAAAATTATTTGGAAGGTGAACAACCCCTTTCAGCAACAACTCCCACGAGACCTTTGCAACCACAACAGGAAGGACATATAGTAGGACAATGATTATTTACCTTTCCTTGCATTAAACAAAAGGCACACTTGCTCATATCTGTGGAACTGCAATATATACTTCCTAATATACTATGATAGAAGGATTGGGCCAGTTACCATCTGGGTGTCAGAAAGGAATTTTTCTCCCTTCAGTGGCAGGTTAGAAAGGGTTCCCCTGGTGATTTTTTTGCTTTCTCTACATCAGCCAGCAATTAGGCTAGTTCCACTTAGAGAATTATTATTATTAACATGTATTTCTATAGTGCCAACATGTTTCATAGCTCTGAGAATCAACATGCCCTATAAAATACTACAGATAGGAGGGCCCAAGGACCGGATCAGAATGGCGCAGATGAGGGTGGTCGGATTGCAGGACCGCATCACCGAACAGATGCGGCAAGATCCGACGGGATATTTAATCCTGCCCAATCGACATCTGGCCGACTTTCGGGCAGATATCGATCTGGGAAGCCCGTTGGAGGGCTCCATGTATGGGCTGATAAGCTGCCGACTCAGTCTGTCAGCAGCTTTTATCGGCACATGTATGGCCACCTTAAGTCAGAGTTAGAGAGCTGAAAAGCAGGAAGTAGTGTTCTCTTCTGTTATGTTAAACATCTAGTCACTCCAGCCTTTACACATTACATTTGTGGCTAACTATATTAGCACATTGTTTTATTTTGCACAGCCTATCTATTTACCCACTTTTCATTTTTACACTCAACTGCTCCTTTAAAAGGTTAACCATTAATTAATTAATTAATTAATTAACGTCCTTTTGGCTACAATCTTTTGTTTAAAAGTGTGACTTCATAAGAACATTGCATGGATACTGATTAATCCAGAATTGCTGAAGCAAGATTCAGGCGTGAAACCCATGGCATGGGTTGCTTGCTCCACACCAAGAACTCGTGAGGCTGCTTACTAATGCAGAGATATCCCCATGTCCTTGGACAGAGACTCGATTCAAGCACAGTGAATGGACCAAGTGTGCAAGCTTCAAGTGCAAAGTATATATAAAGCCAAATGGACACTTTCTGTGTCCTTTGCACAGCAGCTTTTCATGCTCCTCTACCTTATATTTAGCATGTAAATTGAATTTATATCTCACTGTATTTTCTGCTTGATGATATTGTTCCTTAGCTGCAGATTTTATGTTTATTGCCTATTCACTTGCACTCCATTGCATTCTGGCCATACCATTTTTTATTTTACCATTTTATTAATGAACATGTTATCCCTCTGGGCATTTTTATTGCAGTATGTCCAATAGATTGTAAAGACAACCATACAGTATGAAACCTTTGCATTTGGCTTATTAGAAGAACCAACATGGATGATGCCATGAACTACACTTTATTATATGACTGCTTATCATTAAGGGGGATAACTATCCTGGTTAGAGTTATGTTTTCCATGAAATTTCTAGTTTCCTAGGTGATTTTTTTTCATTAAAACTCATATTTTCCGTTAAAAACAAACAAACTTTTTTTGAGATGTATTATACCCTGACCCTGGAAATAGGTTGAATCCAAAAATAGTAGGGCATAGTTCAGCATTCAGCCAGGATTAGGCCTTTTTGAGCAGGATTCAGACGAATCCCCATGCCTGGCTAAACTGAATCGAATCCTTAAAATCACGTGAGTTTGTCACAAAACATGGAAGTAAAAAATTCCCCCCCACCCTGATTTGTATATGAAATTTAGGATTTGGATTCAGTTCAGTATTTGGCTTAATCTTTCATGAAGGATTCAGGGTTTGGATGAATCCAAAACAGTGTATTTGGTGCATCCCAAAAAATACACCATCTAAAAATCTGTCATGTAGGATTCCATGGTGGATGTTCCTTGGAACTATTTGAAGATGTTAATAGCCTTTGTGATGCTCGAAGTTTGAACTCTCTGATCACGTTTTTTTCTATTCAAGTTTTTTCTCAAATAAGAAATCTTTCCAGTTGTGAGTTCATTCAAGGTATAAATAACTACCTTAAAGTCATTGTGGAAGACTGTTTGTTTAAAAAAAAAAAAATGTATGTAATACATCCCATGCTGTCGAAGTTCATCAAGCGAGGTGTTTGGTAACATATAAAGTTCAGTCAACATGGAAATAGTAATGACACATACCTGATACCTAAGTAACCATGCTCTTGTGGCTAACCCGGGGCTCCCTATTACTATAAAAAGGGTTGTTCACCTTCAAACAACTAGTTGTTTTCATATAGATCACCAGAAATAACGACTTTTTCGAGTTACTGTCTATTTTCTAATATTGAAGTGTAAAGTGTAATTTTTCACCTTCTAAAGCAGCTCTGGGCCCCCCCAATGGTTCTAAACTGATACATTTAATGGATACATTTGTAATCTTTGTCCCTGCTGAGCAGAATCTCTGGGTTTCATTAAAATTAAATATTTAAGTAATTTAAAGTATTTCGATATTTGCCTTAGGTGTGCACCCACACCCCCCATTTTTTGTTGTAATTGCCTTAAGCTGTGGCGAAGCTTTATGTGGTTTGCTGCACCCTCATACCAGCCTATTTAGATTTTTGGTGACCCAATAAGTTCTTGTTACATTGTGCCCTGGTTTGTGCAATCTCTCTCTCTTAAAAGCCGCGAAAGCCAGCGGCTTGGGAGGGATTCACTGTTCTAAACCAACACCCCATGAGACACTCTTGCACAGACATATACATTACACCCACCACACTCCCCATTATGTTCCACATCTCGCACACATTCACTTTACACACACACAAATCCATTTCACCAAGGTTTTATTCAGCACATGGGATACACATCACATTTGTTGCAATGTTCACTAGGTACACACCTGCACACACATCCCCACATTTCACTAACACACAAGGTGGAAGTGCATCCGCCATTCCACTTTGTTTTTTTAATTGCACCCCACATAACATGTCCATATGGGCGTTGGTTACGGCAGTCACTCCCTCTTTAAAGCTGCATAAGCAGTCGGCGGGGGAGGATTTAGCACACATGTTGAAACCAGGGCACAGGAGATGATTACTGAAAGGAATGCTATTAAGCATATCGGTAAGATATTGTTTAAATTGTGAGTAGAGTTAAACAAGTTAGGGACCACCATGTGGGGTTTACCTTGATGTGGTATGGTGGCTTATCAATTTTATGATCATAATTTTGTAACAAAAAACCCTGTTTTTCAAAGTTTACCTGCATTTGCTTATTTAATTGAATTGGTTAGACAGGGTTTTAAACATTTAAGTAATTTAAAGTATTTCGATATTTGCCTTAGGTGTGCACCCACACCCCCCATTTTTCATTGTGGAAGACTGTTTGTTAAAAAAAAAAAAGTGTATGTAATACATCCCATGCTGTCGAAGTTCATCAAACGAGGTGTTTGGTAACATATAAAGTTCAGTCAACATGGAAATAGTAATGACACATACCTGATACCTAAGTAACCATGCTCTTGTGGCTAACCTGGGGCTCCCTATTACTATAAAAAGGGTTGTTCACCTTCAAACAACTAGTTGTTTTCATATAGATTTCACCAGAAATAACGACTTTTTCGAGTTACTGTCTATTTTCTATGTCTGATTGTTTTTCTAATATTGAAGTGTAAAGTGTCATTTTTCACCTTCTAAAGCAGCTCTGGGCCCCCCCAACGGTTCTAAACTGATACATTTAATGGATACATTTCTAATCTTTGTCCCTGCTGAGCAGAATCTCTCAGGCAGCTGTTAGAATTGATACAATAGTTGCTAATACTCCAGAGATGTTGCTGTGAAATGTATCAATTAAATGTTGCAAAATGCAGTTTAGAGTCTGCGCCTGAATTACTGAGCTGCCAGACTCAAATACCTGAGACACCAACATTCAACTTTAAACTTAGATTTTGGAAAAACAGTAAAAGATAAATAATGGAAAGTAATTGAAAAAGTCTTTATTTCTGGGGAACAATTTGAAAACGAATGAACAGAAAATAGTGTTTGGAAGGTGAACTACCCCTTTAAAATGTTCTATGTTCATAAAAGAAACTCTATATACTATACAGACAAAATAAAACCATTGTCACTGTTCCTTTTGGCTGGAGAATCCGTGAAGGTGGCCCTTACCTGCTGTAGCTAGTTTGAAAAGATATTTTTATCACCTGTAATATGGTATTTGTGCTGCTTTGATCAAATAGTTACCAACTGTTTCATGTTTTGTAGAAGCGGTTGCAGAAAGAACTGTTGGCTTTACAAAATGAGCCACCTCCAGGCATGACCTTAAATGAAAAGAGTGTACAGAATTCAATTACTCAGTAAGTAAAACCCTTTTATCTTTATTTTTTTCCTCCTCCTTGATGGGCACAATATTATATATATAAAAAAAAAAAGGTTGGCATATGTAATTCATTGGGTCTAGAGATTTACCTGGCTGTAATTGTAAGATAAACTAGAGGGGGAATATATTATCTGCCATTTATTCATTCTTGCACAGTCTGTTATCTCTGAGCCGTAGGGGTTTTTATAGACATTTCCTTCTCTGCCTACTTCCATTCATAAGAAAGAGTTGTCGTGTAAATTGCCTTGTTTGAGAAATTCGCTATAGGCTTTAAACGAAGAGTATGGCATGGCACTTTCAAGATTTTGTTATAAAATTGGTAGAGAAGGAACCTTTATAAATGCAGTAAGCTCTGCACTCATAACTTTGCTTGGAGAAGATAAACTAAATCTTAAAAATGCATTACTAGTTTTAAAACTACTTGTCGGACTGGTGGCCGAAATGCACCTCTGAATTACCTGTTCTTCCATTTCTTGGCTGCCCCTCTATTTTAAATCTACTTGTGTAGTTGAATAATACAAATGGGGGTCATTGATCCCATGTAAAAACAAAAGCTCTGTAAGGCTACAAATGTATTTTTATTGCTACTCATCACACACCTTTCTATTCAGGTCCTCTCCTATTCATATTGCAATTTCTTGATGACAGTGTATGGATGCTAGGGTAATTTTGACCCTAGTAATCGGATTGCTTTAATTCAAACCAGAGAGCTGCCGAATAAAAAGCTAAATAACTCAGAAACTATTAACAAAAATATGAAACCAAAAAAAAAAAAATGAAAACCAATTACATCCTAAAAGGAGGTGAACAACTGCTTTAAAGTCCCTGAGGAAACTACTTAAAGGGGTTGTTCACATTTGAGTTAACTTTTAGTATATTCTGAGACAATTTGCAATCGGTTTTCATTTTGTATTATTTAAGGTTATTTTGCTTTTTATTCAGCAGCTCTTCAATTTGCATTGTAAACAATCTGGTAGCTAGGGTCCAAATTACCCTAGCAACCATGCATTGATTTGAATAAGAGACTGGGAAATGAATACAAGAGGACCTTACAAGAAAGATGAGCAATACAAATAAGTGTGTAGCCTTACAGAGCATTTGCTTTTTAGAAGGGGTCAGCGACACCCATCGAAAAGCTGGAAAGAGTCTGAAGAAAAAGGCAAATAACTATAAAACTATAAAAAATAAACAAAGAAAACCAATTGAAAGGTTGCTTTAAGGTGAACCACCCCCTTTAAGCACATAGAAACAAAGTGTAAACATCTGAGGCTTCTCGCTCATATACACAGTAATTCCTATTGGTGAATGTATACTGCATGTGTGTGTGTGTGACTGTCAAGCCAGAACTGTTTGTAACTCCATCAAAGGGTCAAAGTGCAGAAAGATAGAGGATGCTGTGACTGAGTAGGGTTTAAAGGAAAAGGTAAAACTAAGTAAGCTTTATCAGAAAGGTCTATAAACCATCATCTTAAACCTCCAGAGCTTGGGCCTGAGCATGCTCAGTTTGCTCCTCTCTCCCCTTCCTTCTCCTTCCTTCCCTCCTTGCTGTATTTTGACCCTTGACCTATGAGAGACTTTAATAGTTGTTTACTCCGATATGGTAAAGCATGCTACAGAATAAATATAGCATTCTAGCTTGCATTTTTGCGGACAAGCTATTGCCAATAAACTACCTTGGAATACTTAACAAACAAGAGATTGAATCTAATCTTATAAATGCAAATAAAGAGTGCACCCTAAGTGAATCAGGGGTATAATATACCTAATCGTTAAATTGGTTAATTATAAAGAAGTACTGAAACCCCTAATCAATACAATAAATTATTGGTTGTACACCACAACTTGAACTCAAATTGCAGAGAGATTCGTTAACTAGTTCATTGAATATAAGTAATATAAATTCATTGATTACAGATACAATAAGTTATTATCAATAGCTATCCCCAATAAAAATATGTGAACCCTATCCCAAATATGGAATTATCTTAAAGTGCTAGTGCTCAATACCATAAACTGTATTCATAAATTCATCAAACATTAAAATGGTAACCACAGTTACACATTAATTTAAAGACATGATATTAATCAATTTAAGACAGTCTATGAAGGGTGGTTCAATTAATGATGTGAATAGGAAAATAAATAATTTAAACAACCTCAAGGTAGTGATTAGTTAATTACTAAAAAACAATGAATTTATAATGTGATCAATTCATATAAATATAATTACTTTTAAAAAAGGTCTATATGAATCATGGGATGGATATGTAGTAATCCAAAATTGATTCAGTTATATTCAATGTAAAAAAGAGTGGTTTAAAAAAAAAAAAAAATTTTTTAATTTTTTTTCTAATGGTTCGGGTGTTACTCATACAATTGTTATTCTCAACCTGCATTGGAAAGACAGTAAGAAAAGGAAAACGTGATAGGGTGGAGAAGTCCCGGAGGCAGCTGCTACCTAAAATAATTTCTAAGCCCTGGGACCCCACAGTGGGAGCACCTTGGAATACTGTCATGGGAATACGTTTTTTTCAAAACGCATCAGTTCATAGTGCTGATCCAGTAGACTTCTGCACTGAAATCCATTTCACAAAAGAGCAAACAGATTTTTTTATGTTCAGTTTTGAAATCTAACACGAGGCTACATTTTGTCAATTTCCCAGCTGCCCCTGGTCATGTGACTTGTGCCAGAACTTGTGAGGGAACTACTTTCTGGAAGGCTGTTGTTTTTCCTTCTCAATTTAACTGAATGGAACACAGTGGGACATGGGTTTTTAGATCTGGTTACCTTCCCATTGTTCTGTTGTTAGGCTGCTGGGGAGGGGGGTGGCTGTGATATCACTTCTAACTTGAATTACAGCAGTAAAGAGTGATTGAAGTTTGTCAGAGCACAAGTCACATGAATTGGGGCAGCTAGGAAATTGACAATATGTCTAGCCCCATGTCAGATTTCAAAATGAAATATAAAAAAATCTGTTTGCTCTTTTGAGAAATGGATTTCATTGCAGAATTTTGCTGGAGCAGCACTATTAACTGATGCATTTAAAAAAAAAAAATAATGTTTTTTCCCCATGACAGTATCCCTTTAAAGGAGAATGCAACCCCCCTTGATGTTCTGTTCCCATCTGCTCTCTCTGTTGGTCCCCCTCCCTGCCTCCCCTGGCACAGTATTACCCCTGAATTATTCTCCCTCTAGAAAAAGTGACCGCAAATGTAGAGTGAGCACAGCTGAGCTCACAGCCGCCATCATCTTATCTTCGGTAATCTTCATGTCTTCATTCTCCTCTTCGGCACTCCTGTCTCGGCAGTCAAAAACGGAAATTTGTTACAACTGTGCATGTGCCAAAAGGCCGTTCAATTCACAAAGATTACGAAGATGATAAGATGGCAGCTGTGCGCTCACTCTGAATTTGCGGTCTCTATTATGGAGGGAGAAGAATTCATGGGTAAGACTGTGCAGGGGGGAGGGGGACCAACAGAGAGGGCAGATAGGGACTTAACATCGAAGGTGGTTGACTTTTCCTTTAACCTTTATTGTACTAGGCCAGTAGTGTATTTTCAGCAAAGCTGATTAGGTATCTGGCTCACAGCAAGAGGTGTCCACAGACATACCAACTACAATAATTTCTGGAAAAGATCTTTCATTTTGTTCATTTCAACACACACCTGTACAGCTGAATTGTCGTATAAAAACAATAGAATTCCACCTTTATCTGATGATTCGGCACTAACAATGGCCAATGTTTGAGTGCCGTCAAAGACATCCAATCAAGTGGCCAAATCGACAAGCCGACTGAAATCCAAGTCTTCTGTCTATCGGTTGGCTCATCTCTCGCCATACACGCAACAAATATTGTACGAAGATTTGTTTTGTGCGATATTATCTGTGCGTTACCTTAATGTAATGAGCAAGATGATGTACTTGGGGCTTTTTTTTTAATTGTTTTAAGAAAAACACAATTCTTCCAGGCAGTGCTAGTTAGTAATGTGTGTTCTTTTGAATGGTGTGTTAGAAGTAAAATAAGGATGACGCTGCTTTTTCAAGTCTGCTTGCCATATTAAAGGGGTTGGGGACATGCTGGACATTCCAGATATTCAATAAATATCAGTAAGGACCACACTTTCTAAACGTCTCCTTATTGTGTATTGCCAAATCCGGGAAAACTGTAATTTCTCCGCTCAAATCACTGCCTGGAAGTAATTGTATTTCATGAAATGATTGCCATGGCAAACATGAATCATAGCACTTAACTAATGCAAACTTATTTTGAAAAGGCTGATCTTTGAATGTATTTTATAATTTGGGGTTTTATATGTATTCAAGGTAGAACAGCAAATAATGTACCGACAATGTCCTTTGTGACTTTGCATCTGAAAATAGAAACGAGAGCCGTTTTTAGAACTCCCTGGATTAGTCAGGAGCCAGGATGGTAGATTAAACTCTGCTCCAGATGGTAGCTTCATAGAAAATGCATATAATGGCGATGTAGAGAATTCTAGCAATTTTAAATAGTTTGACTCTCCATACATTGAGTGGGGATATTTAGTACCAACTTATGCATGTTTTGTGACCACCCTTGTCTGATAAAAATACCAGATAAATTATCAAATTTCTGCTCTGCTTTACCAGAGCCCTTATAAAATGATTCACCCGGCTCTTTATTCCAAGATTTGGGATTAGAGTCCTGCGCGGGTGCATTTTTTGGGACCCCTACCTGCAATCCGCAACCCGGGCCTGCATTCTTACCCGCTTGGACCTGCGACCCCACCCGTACCTGCGACCCGCTGACCATCAATAATCAGGAATTGTTGTCATTGTAAACCGGAAGTGACATCATCGGAAGTAGCCATGATCAGAAAAAAAAGGAGCAAAACAGGAAGTGTTGTCATTGTAAACCAGAAGTGACATCATCGGTAGTAGACATGCTCAGAAAAAAGGAGTAAAAAATCTCTGGCGAAGATCCGCGACCCGACCCGACCCAAAACCCACAGACCTGCTTCTATACCCACACCCGAAACTTCTACATGCAACCCGCAGTATTTTGCGGGTAACCCGCAGGTACCCGACTCGCTGCAGGACTTGGGATATCCAAATAAAGAAACTACTGAAACGCTTTCATCTTGCCCCGTCTCTGCACTAAAATCACCAGACTTATATCTGCAGTCATGATTGTCAGCATTTACAAATTTGTAACATAGTGTAATATGATATATTGGTCTATCTACCAATATCTGTTGGTCAAGAGGAGAAAACTGAAGATTATTCAGTGATCAATTAACTTATAAGTGAAAAGGAAGAGAGAAAGAAATCTCCTCTTGATCAGTATATGGCTTAAAGTGCTAATATTCGTGGCTTAATCGTGTAATATATAGCTATAAAGATTAATTATATACACCGTTTCTTAATAAAATTCATGTGTTTTCAAACAACAATTCATTAAGAATAAAATAGATTTAAGTAAGTAAAAAGGAGTAGAATTCTCTCTTTTCGAACTTAATTCATTAGTGAGGAGAGAGAAGCGAAACTTCTCTTAGTACAGGTATAAAACTTAAAGTACTAGTGCTTGTGACTTAATTATACAATATTAACCCAATAAATTAATTATATATACGGTTTCTTAAAGTTCGCGATTTCTCAATTGATGATTAAATGACAATTCATTAAGAACAAGATTAATTCAATTATAGAAAAATTAGTTAGTTATCTTATTTCTAGTGCAGGACTCGGTTATTATGATAATACTTGTAGATTCTTAATTAAATAAAGCGATTAAGATAGATTGGCTAAACGTGTATTATCTTAACCAAATTCATGAATTTATGAGATTAATTAACAAATATCAATTCTCTAAAATATTCATTTAGGAATAAATTAATTAGATGTTAAAGTTAATTACAAGGTTAGCCTTCAATTTTTACAAACAATGTTTCACTACGATTCGCAAAGATGAGAAAAATTGAAAAGAAGAGAGGGGGGTGGAGAAGTCCCGTTTAGAGCTATCTGAATTATTGGCTGCCTTCGGGACTTTGTGGGGTCCCGAAGGCAGCCAATAATTCAGATAGCTCTAAACGGGACTTCTCATAATAACCGAGTCCTGCACTAGAAATAAGATAACTAACTAATTTTTCTATAATTGAATTAATCTTGTTCTTAATGAATTGTCATTTAATCATCAATTGAGAAATCGCGAACTTTAAGAAACCGTATATATAATTAATTTATTGGGTTAATATTGTATAATTAAGTCACAAGCACTAGTACTTTAAGTTTTATACCTGTACTAAGAGAAGTTTCGCTTCTCTCCTCACTAATGAATTAAGTTCGAAAAGAGAGAATTCTAGTCCTTTTTACTTACTTAAATCTATTTTATTCTTAATGAATTGTTGTTTGAAAACACATGAATTTTATTAAGAAACGGTGTATATAATTAATCTTTATAGCTATATATTACACGATTAAGCCACAAATATTAGCACTTTAAGCCATATACTGATCAAGAGGAGATTTCTTTCTCTCTTCCTTTTCACTTATAAATTTGTAACATATTCATGAGTATTCATCCATTGATTTTTGTTCAGCACTTCTTCTAGAGTTTGCTGGGATCCATGCAGTAAAATCACTTTTTCCCATAAAATCTGAAATTACATTTTGAATGTATTTTATGATTTTAGCATTGGCAGATATGTGCATTGTTTACAAGTTTCAAAAAGCAATAGAATTCTGAGTTGCTTTGAGATCAGAGATTTGAATGGCCCATTCTAGGCCTTCACTTTTCTTTCTTTTTTTTTTTCCCGTGAGCCACTCCAGTGTTTGCCTTGTGTTTGGGATTATTTTCCTCCTGAACGATGTACTTTATCCCAAAAAACCCTTGTTAGCAGTCATCTGCAGGCTGTTTTGCTACCATTTGTTTTATACAGGTATGGGACCTGTTATCCAGAATGCTCTGGGCCTGGGGGTTTCCAGATAATTGATATTTCTGTAATTTGGATCTTCATACCTTAAGTATACTAGACAATCATGTAAACATGAAATACACTTAATAGGCTGGTTTTGCCTCCAATATGGATTAATTATATCCTAGTTGGGATCAGGTACAAGCTACTGTTTTATTATTACATAGAAAAAGGAAATCCTTTTTAAACATTTGGATTAATTTATGATAATGGACTCTGTTATTCAGAACTTTCTGTATAATGGGTTTCCAGATAACGAGTCCCATACCTGAATTAAGAAAAAATGAACCCTGAACCCTACCATCCTACTTTCTCAGTATTATTTTAACATAGTAGTGATAATTTGTGGCCTACATGTGTGATCTTGTAGTACAGCTTGATCTATGCAATGCTCATTTGGTACAATGGCTCCTCTGATAGTTTGTCCTTATGCTCCGAGCAGGTTGCCTAGAGCTGGTTACTCCGTAACACCCTTTGCTAAGCAAATATTTGCATGCATTGCCCAGGAGAAAAATGAGCTGCAGTGTTTTCTCCAAGACTGAGGCATTCAATAAATACATCTGTTCAAATTCAATACATGCAAATATTGTGCGCACAAAAGTAATTAATGGTGTATAAATGTTATATGCTGCGAAACTTTTGTAGATGTTCATGCATTACCTGTGCTTAAATGACAAGGAAAGACCCAAATCCCTAAAGAGATTTAACATTTTAGAAGGATGTTTTTATGCTCATGAGCTGTGGTCTTAGTCCAGGTGAGTTCCTTAGCTAAAAGTGACACCAGTGTAGCTTGTAAAAATAGCCAGATTGCAGGTGACCTGATAAAGGAATCATACACATATTTTGGCACTGTTTATTGGCTATGAATTATTTTTAGGCACCCTAACAGATGGACACCATTTTTGCTGAGAGTTTTCTTGTCTGAGAAGTTTGGGCACTCCTGTTAGAAATACAAAAAAGGGTGCTTGTGGGAGCACTCCTAGGGATAAGTAAAAATGTATTAAAGTATACGGTCCCCTGTCTAATAAGTAATTCAGTATATATGCGAGTGCATGAGTTAACAAAGACAGGGTTTTTTTTTAGTTACAAAGTTATGATCATAAAGTTGATAAGCCACCATACCACATCAAGGTAAACCCCCACACAGTGGTCCCTAACTTGTTTACCTCTGATCATAGTATAAAGGTCTCGTACCTCTCTGCATAATATGAATTAAAGTAGATGTCTCCTGAAGTAAAGGTCTCATGTTAGACCAAATGAATCACTGATGATCAAAACAATTAATATTTCCTATGCCTTTATTTTTAGGTGGATTGTAGATATGGAAGGAGCGCCTGGTACATTATATGAAGGAGAGAAATTCCAGCTTTTATTTAAGTTCAGCAGTCGATATCCTTTTGATTCCCCTCAGGTAATGCAAGTCCATTAAGTACAAAGATGCTCATACAAATTTCTCATTATGCAGTTGTGACTGTGTGCAGACCTCTGTTTAACTCACTCTTTTTTCATTATAAGCCAGGTAGGAAGCATATGTACTATTTATATTTACAGTGGTGTGAAAAACTATTTGCCCCCTTCCTGATTTCTTATTCTTTTGC
>CM044441.1:124708966-124734157 GCA_024363595.1 Xenopus borealis | reverse complement strand
AGGGGAGCAGGGGGTGCAATTGCACCAGGGCCCGCTGGAGAGGCTAGGAGAACTCCAATGCGCAATTAATAGGGTGAGAGCCCGATAGGTGGGCCCCTGTGCCAATCCAGCACCAGGGCCCACCAGCGAGTAGTTACACCACTGTTCGTCACTTCTGCATTCTGCCTCTTCGGGACTTCGTAAGCGAGGCAAGGCTTTGGATCGGTCAAGAGGGGCCCGGCTCGTCGAAAAGTGCAGCACTGCCGCCCCCCCTTCAGCCCCGGGCCTGGGACACTTGTCCCCCCCTGTCCCCCCGTCCCCCCGATGGCGGCTCTGACCGTGATACTTAACCTTGCAAGTGGCTGAAAACTTAACTCAGTTTCAGATCCTCTTTAAACAAAGCAGGGATTGTTTGTCCATATAGTGCAATATATTTAAAGGGGAACTATCACAAAAATGAAAAAGCTTCAGCATACCAAAATAAGAAATATTTTAAATACAATCAATTACAAATTTTGTAGTGTTTCTAAAATAATTACATTTATCTTCACTATCCCTCTCTCAGCATCTGTTTCTCTTCATTTTCTCGTTATGCAGGAGTTGGGTGTCCGATATTCATTAACAGTTGTATCCAATATATCTTACAGGGGGGCTCATTTTGCCTAGAACAGGGGTCAGCAACCTTTACTATCAAAAGAGCCATTTTGCCCCCTCTTCCACAATAGAAAAATAGTCTGGAGCCACGAAACATAACACAGCTTATAAACTTTTAAAAGTTTTAAACTTTTTTAATTTGAATTGTTACAACAACAGAATGCAACAAACAAAAGTGCAATGTGCATGTGTAGGCCTACTTTGAAATAAATTAAACTCTGAATAGCTCTATAAAATGCAAGTGTTATCATCTTTTTAAAGGGCTATAGACGTCATTAAAATATGCGTCACATCCACGTCTATAGCCCTCGGACCTGCTGCAGTTCGACTCTGGAGGCCACCACGGTAAGGACCATGATGAATAATTTTGCTGTGGCTCGGTCTAGCCTGTCACTCCTGGGACATCTATACAGCCCTTTCACCTGTTGGTTGCTTCCTGAGTGTACGACCAAGGTAAGCTAACCTTTGGCTAACCGCAGTTGCACACTCAGGAGGCCACCAGCAGTTGCGAGGGCTGCATAGGCAACATGACAGACAAAACACAAGACTGAGCCACAGCAAGCAGGATGAAGAGCCACATGAAGCTCCAGAGCCACAGGTTGCTTACCCCTGTCCTAGAAGATGTATTCAAGCTCACTCTATTAAAATCACCAGACATCATGTCTCTCTACATGCAGGATTTGTGCAAAAGGCAGTTATTTTGTTAGATTATGTTTGTACTGGAATCAGTTAGTTGAGCTAGATCTAGTTCCCCTTTAGGGCTAGGCCAGACGGGGAGATTCGGGGGCATTTTGTCTCCTGGCGACTTCTCGCCGCGACTTGTAGCCCCCGAACCTCCCCGAATAGCAAAGTACCCAAGCGCACCGGCGTTGCTTGAAAACACTGGCGGGTATCCATCGCCAGGCAATTTGGAGCAATTTCAAAAAGTGCGCCGCTCCGTGTGGATACGCGCCGGCGTTTTCAAGCAACGCCAGTGCGCTTGGGTACGTGGCTATTCGGGGAGGTTCGGGGGCTACAAGTCACGGCGAGAAGGCCTTAGCCTTAAAGGAGAATTCAAACCTAAATTTAAAAAAACCCTACCACCCATCCCCACCAAGACCCCACTCCCTCCTCCCCCCACCTAAGTGTTACAAATGCCCCTAACATTTTACTTATCCCTCGTGCAGATTCAGGCATCTGACTTCATGGGCACCATCTTTAGCCGCTTCAGAATGAGAGTGGCATGGTGGCACATGTGCAGTTAGAGCAAGTTTATGTTTCGCGTGCATGCAACAAAACTCCCGAAAATTCCCCAAGCGCCAGTCTCATTCTGAAGATTACCGATAAGGCTGAAGTTGGGAGTCCGTGAAGTCTGATGCCTGAATCTGCACAGAGGGGTAACTAAAACGTTTGGGACATTTGCCCAGGGTAACACTTAGGCTGGGGGGAGGGGGTCTTGGTGGGGATGGGGGTAGGGTTTTTTAAAATTAGGGTTGAATTCTCCTTTAAGATGACTAACTTTGTCAGTCATCCCTGGTCTGGCCAGTCCTACACTTAACTTGCATCTGATTCTGTTTTACCTTCAACTTGCTGCATTCAAGGTTAAAACTCCCAGACATGATTGCCCTTTTATTGGCCACCACTGGGCTCACCGGACTATAGCTGGAAAAGGTGGGAGCTACAACATGGAACTGGCCACTGCTCCTATATGAACTAAAACAAGGGAAAGTTGTGCTCACCACTAATTTTTAAACCATTAAGCGGGGGTTCAATGAGGCTGTGACCACAGAATTCATACTGACAAATACAAGGTGTCCTCTGCACTCAACCCCTTATCAATATATTATGGACATTGAGACATTTTGTTCATTAAAATGCCCTTCCCTTTAAACAGAACAGGGATTACTTGTCCAATATAAATGCATATAAATATATTCAAGCTGACCAACTAGGTCAGTCATTCATGGTGTGACCATTCCTACACTCTCACTCATTTGCTTTAAAAATAATTCAAAGAGAATTCTGATTCGCCACACATTTCATGACCATATGCCACAAGGCATAAGGCCACTCAAAAGCCTATCGCAAGCCTTATTTTGCACCCCCAAGGAGTTTTTTCTTGCTTGTGTGACTCCCCAACAGATCTTATATTTGAGTGTGGCTCATGGGTAAAAATGGTTGGGGATCCTTATTCTAGAGCATTCCATAATAAATTTAAGAGACTCAAAGAGAATGGATTTATGTTTATGCATTATTCACCCCTAAAGAGAAATATTTGAGGTAAAGCTTGGTAAAGAATGAAGCTATAAATCATACTCCTAATAGGGTTTACGGTAGCAGACCAGAGGGTCAGAAATCCCTTTTAATGTAAACATCCAAGTTTTAAACCCATTATTACTTTGAACTAGCTCTCCATATAATTTGTACTGACAAATGATCCTCTGTCCTCAAATTAGCAGTACATGAAAGGATGTGTATGTATCTCTATCACTGGACATCCATTACCTATATGAATAAAATTCTGATGAGATTCAAAGCAGTTCACAACTCTGTTCCACCCTAAATCTGCATATCTGTAGAAATAAGTCAAATGAACTGGACATGCTGTTTTTTTTTTCCCTTGAATACATTTCACCAGTCATCCATCTGTCTTTTCTCAATTCAGAATAACTTGTAAATATTTCTTTTTCCGGAATATATCCTCTGGAATGTTGCTCCAATCGGCATAATCTGTGTATCATAATCCGCAAGGATGTGATGAAGTTCATTGTTGATTGTGTTAGCATGATTGGAGCTTTGATGTGTTATTAAACCTTCCAGTCAACACGTGGAACTTCATGACGTTCCAGATGATATATTCCCAAAAAGATCCTATTTACAAGTTATTCTGAATTGAGAAAGCCAGTTGGATGCCTGGTGAAACATCTTCAAGGAAAAAAACTTTACTAGGATAATTTGCATGTTTTGTATTTGTATGCTTTATGTATTATACACGCGTATTCATAATGTATAGGGATGCACTGAATCCACTATTTTGGATTCGGCCGAACCCCCGAATCCTTTGTGAAAGATTCAGACAAATGCTGAACTGATTAGTAATTTGCGTACGCAAATTAGGGGAAAACATTTTTTACTTCCTTGTTTTGTGGCATAAAGTAATGGGATTTGCATATGCAAATTAGGACTCTGATTCGATTCAGCAAATTGGTTGGGGGTATTATTTAATACATTTAATAGAGACAAAAAGTCATGGGGTATCCCTCCCCACCCCATATTTGCATATGCAAATTAGGATTCGGACGAATCCTCCTGAAAAAGACAGAATCTCGAACCAAATCTTGGATTCGGTGCATCCCTTGTAATGTACACATCATAGATTGTTAGAGATTGCTTGTCCATATATTGCAATATATTTCAGATGACCAACTACTGATTAAGGAATTGATCAGTGAAATGTACATTTGTACTGTGCTTATTTTATCCATGTAAGTGTTATTCTACCATATATTAGACCTTTGTTCTTTTGAGAACAGTTGAAATGTTAATAACATTGTTTTTCTTTCTCCATTACAAAGATGACACCTGTTGATGCCACTGTTGCAGTTCCTTAGAAGAAGATAGTCCTACTGAGTAAATGAGCACTTTGATCCTTCAAGTCTTTGAACTTTAATATTTGACTAGGGGTGATTCAAAAACAATGAAGACTACTTCCTTTTTACTGCATTTTTACTAATGTGCATTGTGAGCGCATGTTCAGCCCCATGCAGCGGAACATGCTCTGTAATCATACTGGATTAATGCAGTCGTCCAGATGAAAATTCCACTTTATTTTTCTCTCATGCTTTTCAAGATTCACCAGGTCCTCATGTATTGTGCAATAACGATGATAAATGCATGATAGGGCCTCGTGGATATGTTTACCAAAAGCTTGGGATAAGGAGAAGCCCCTTCCTTCCTTGCATTGCCACCCATGATTTTGGGATACTATGCACTGTGATTGCGGCTGCACATGCTTGACTGACGACCGTTAAACAGGAGCTTTGGATATTTATTAACATGTTTCCTTTATGTCTGTTTGACAGATGTTTTCCGGTGATTGTAATGACCAGGTACTATATCTCATGCCTATGTGAGAATATATAAATGTTGTAAATAGCTATTGATAGAGCTAGCGTATAGAGAATGACAAACGGTAGGGGTTAAAGCAACAGAACCAGCTACAAATGAAATTGTTTTAAAGTAATAACAATATAATGCAGTGTTGCCCTGCACTGGTAAGGCTTATGCCAGGGAGATTATTCGCCTGGTGACTAATCGCTGCGTCTTTGAGGCGACTAATCTCCCTGAATGGCTTGCTGGTATCTCGCACCCGCTAGCAGTAAAGTCGCCTGCGCCTATTCACACGCGGCGACGCGTTTTTCAAAGTAATCTCAGGGAGATTAGACGCGGAAATCTTCCCGTATCGCCTAAGCCTAAAACTGCTGTGTTTGTTTCAGGAACACTACTATTGTTTATATAAATAAGCTGCTGTGTAGCAATGGGGGCAGCCATTCAAAGGAGAAAAGGCTCAGGTTACACAGCAGATATACGCTGTAGAAAATAATGGTGTTATCTGTTATCCACTATTTAACTGGTGCGAAATAGCGTTTTTTTCAATTTCTGCCATTGCTACACAGGAGCTTGTTTATATGAAATATAGTAGAGTTTCTGAAGCAAACACATCGGTATTACCAGTGCAGGGCAATATTACATGATGTTTTCATTACTTTAAAATACTTCAGTTTTTTAGCGTAAGGCTTGTGGCACACAGGCAGATTGGGGAGATTTAGTCACCTGGCCACTAATCGCCTCTTCTGGGCAACAATCTCCCCGAACTGCCTTCTGACTGCTATAATGAGAAAACGCCAGCCCAATGGCACTTGCGGAGCTTTGATTTCCGAAGTCACCCAAAGTTTCCTCGTGATGGAACTTCGGAAATTGAAGTGCCGCGAGTGCATTGCATTTTATTTTAGCAGGGGGAGGGCAGTTAGGGTAGGTTGTCCCCCCAGAAGAAGAGGCGATTAGTCGCTAGGCGACTAAGTCTCCACAAATCTGCCTGTGTGCCCCTGCCCTTACTGTTCCTCAGGCCTGGACTGGCAATCTGTAAGTTCTGGCAAATGCCAGAGTGACTGCTGTAAGATGCCATAGACAGTCACTGTGGGGTGGGCTGCTGGGGGACTGGGTGGGTATCTGAGTACTTGAAATTGTAGGGCCTGTTTTGACTTCCAGTCCAGACCTACTGTTCCTTTAAGACACACAAGTCAAGGCTTTTTATCTGAAAGGGCAATTGCTGCAATCTTTACATGGACCTGAATATACTACATTATTTTTCTTTCTTGACCAGGAGATAATCATCATTAATCTTGCCATCAGCATAAGCCCTCCTCAATCTTCTTTATTTATGTTGGAAAAAGAAAAACAACTTTGCCACTTTGATTGTTTTGTTGTCATGTTGTAAGTCATGTTAACGAATACAAAACCATATATAGACCTAAAATCTTGTCAGATATTTTCTTGATATTCTCCTTTATGCCTGCAAGCAACTATAACATGCCACGGTTTGCGCCGCTTATATACTATATAACAATTAAAAGTCTATTTTCTTAATCCGCTTTGCTCATGCCATCACAATAAACTTCCAAAAAGGCCTATTCTGTGTGCAACAATTGGGATCTACAGGCTTTATAATTATTATAATTTTTTTTTCTACACTGAAACACGATTGTCTGAAAGCCCTGCTAATAAATTTCTTTATTTTTATGTTATTTATTATCATATTGTAGTACAGTGTGTTTTATAAAAGGTGACTTTAAAAAAAATAATATATATATATATATACAGTATACATAATATTTCCTTTTCATAGTCGTCATGGACGAACACAAACGTTCATTGTACCAAACAGTTCATTGTATACAGAGTCTGCAAGTTTCCCTCTAAGAATTGTTTCTTCTTTCTGCCTACGTTAGTTCTAAAAATATTTAGCAAAAGGAGAAAAACAAATCTTCACTATAAAAGGCAAAGCTTTATAAAGGTTGGATATTTTTTTTTTTTTTTTAAGTGTTGAAACAATCCTTTAAACTGAAGGTGGCCTTATTCAGGGGACCAGAACAATGTGGTGTAAAATCCAGGGAAATGTATTGTATATTGGTGGGACCACAAGAATGTAGGGAAACAATAAATCAGGGTTTGTATGTTTACTGCAAACAGGTATGGGACCTGTTATCCAGAATGCTCAGGACCTGTGGTTTTTCAAATAACTGATCCTTCTGTTATTTGGATCTTAATACCTTCAGTCTAGCATACAAATATTCAAACCCAATAAACCCAAAAGGATTATTTTGCTTCCAGTAAGAATTATATATTAGTTTGGACCAAGTACAAGGTACTGTTGCATTACAGGTATAGGATCTGTTATCCAGAAACCCGTTCTCCAGAAAGCTCCAAATTACGGGAAGGCCGTTTCCCATAGTGTCTGTTTTAAAGATATAATCCATATTTTTAAAAAAAGAATTTCCTCTTTCTCTGTAACAACCAAATAGTACAGGTATGGGATCCGTTATCAGGAAACTAATTATACAGAAAGTTCCGAATTACGGAACGGCCCTCTCCTATACACTCCATTATAACCCCTTTTTTCCCCCTTTTTCTCTGTTATAATAAAACAGTACCTTGTACTTGATCCAAACTAAGATGTTTATTGTTTACATGATCCAAATTACAGTAAAATCTGTAATCCGGAAAACCCCAGGTCCCGAGCATTCTGTATAACAGGTCTCATACCTGTACCTTGTACTTGATCCAAACTGAGATATAATGGAATTTTATTGGAAGCTAAACTAGTCTAATGGGTTTAATTTAAGGGATACTGTCATGGGAAAACATTTTTTTTTCTTCAAAACTCATCAGTTGCTAGTGCTGCTCCAGTAGAATTCTGCACTGAAATCCATTTCTCAAAAGAGCAAACAGATTTTTTTATATTCAATCTGAAATCTGACATGGGGCTAGACATTTTGTCAATTTCCAAGCTGTCCCTGGTCGTGTGACTTGTACCAGCACTTTAGGAGGAAACTAATTTCTGGCAGGCTGTTGTTTTTCCTTCTCAGTGTAACAGAATAGTACACAGTGGGACATGGGTTTTTACTATTGAGTGCTGTTCTTAGATCTACCAAGCAGCTGTTATCTTGTGTAAGGGAGCTGTTATCTGGTTACCTTCCTATTGTTCTGTTGTTAGGCTGCTGGATGGGGGACGGAAGGGGGTGATATCACTCCAACTTGCAGTACATCAGTTAAGAGTGACTGAAGTTTATCAGAGCACAAGTCACATAACTTAGGGCAGGTAGGAAATTGACAATATGTCTAGCCCCATGTCAGAGTTCAAAACTGAATATAAAAAAATCTGTTTGCTCTTTTGAGAAATGGATTTCAATGCAGAATTCTGCTGGAGCAGCACTACAACTGATGCATTTTGGGAAAAAAAAATTTTTTCTCTTGACAGTATCCCTTTAATGTTTACATGATTTTCTAGTAGACTTAAGTTATGAAGATCCAAGTTGCAGTAAGATCTGTAATCCAGGAAACCCCAGATCCTGAGCATTCTGGATAGTCGGTCCCATACTTGTACATGATCCAAACTAAGATATAATGAAACTTTATTGGAAGCTAAACTAGTCTATTCAGTTTATTTTTTGGTTAAAGATTAACTATGGTATGGAGATCCAAATTATATACAGATCCCTTATCTGGAAAACACCAGGTCTCGAGCATTCTGGATAACAAGTCCTATACTACAAAATTTTAGAACAATTTCCTTTTTCTCTGTATTATTTGGGTAAATAGTCTATTGAAAGATGGCCTTCCCATAATCAGAAGTTTTCTGGATAGCAGGTTTCCGGATAATGGATCCCATAACTGTATCTGTATGGATGCCCTGGGTGCCAGATTTGCCTGTCAATACACCTGGACAGTGAAGTTGTGTCCATGTCTTGTTTCAGCATCTCTGTTGCCCCAAGAAAAGATCATAAGCAGATTCAATTTTAAGTCTAATTTTAAAGGAAAACTATACCCCCAAAATGAATACTTGAGCAACAGGTAGTTTATGTCATAATAAGTGTCATACTAAAGAATCTTACCAAGCTGGAATATATATTTAAGTAAATATTGACCTTTTACATCTCTTGCCTTGAACCACCATTTCATGATGGTCTGTGTGCTGCCTCAGAGATCACCTGACCAGAAATATTTCAATTCTAACTGTAACAGGAAGAAGTGTGGAAGCAAAAGACACAACTCTGTCTGTTAATTGGCTCGTGTGCACCGTTGGATCCTAGGATCCCAGTAGACTGTCCTTATTTTTTAAAATGGCAATTTTCTATTTATGATTACCCAATGGCACATGCTACTAAAAAAGTATTATTATGAAAATGGTTTATTTACATGAAGCAGAGTTTTACATATGAGTTGTTTTATGCAATATCTGTTTATAGAGACCTACATTGTTCGGGGGGTATAGTTTTCCTTTAAGCTTAAAATTAGATAGTGATTTTATACTGAACAATGAGAACTGCCCCCAAGTTCTACATACATGTTCACATACTGCTAAATTACCTGATGAAATCTGCTTGTGAATGGCAACATTTTGGAAAAGACATTTCCAGTTATATTTTTGTTGAAATGCTCCAAAGTCTTATAAAAGTGATTAACAATATATGATGCAGCCATTTGAGCTGTCAAATGTACAGTGTCCTACACTGGACAATACTCCACATGGAAAACACTTCATTCTGAATACTTTTATATAGTGTGCATATTTGCAGGGTCACATGCTTTTGTCCAGTGCATTTCACTGGTGCTTTTTATGACTTGCTTTCTTTTCATCTTTTTTTATATTTTGTCCAGTGATCCTTTATGGGCTTCAGGGGCAGATTTGTAAGCCTATTTATATTGCACATGATATCTGCACAATTCCTAAAATACCAAGGTAAGTGGTTTACACTTGTTACTTGCATATCTTCAAAGAAGAAACATTTTGAGGCACATTTATCAGGGGTTGAATTTGTGAGTTTTAGTAAAACTCCCTTAAATTCCAATGAATTTGAAATTTGAACGTGTTGATAAAATTACATTTTTTAATTTAGACAAATTTAAATGACCCGGAAACTCAAATTGAGTTTGAATTGAATGCGATGAAACTCAATTGAAGTTTTTTCAACTCGAATGTCAGGAAGGCGGCAAACTGCAAACTGATCCCATTGACTTAAACAGTAATTTGGCAGGTTTTAGGTAATGAATAGTTGAATTTTAAATCTCGAAAATGGAATTTAAAAAAAAAATTTGAGTTTGGTTAATTCCCTAATGGCATTTGAGAGCGTTGACCATAAAAGAAATATGAAAATAACAATTTTCGATTCGACCCTTAAAGGAGTTGTTCACCTTTGGGACAATAAAGCTAGTTTAAAAGCCCATATCATTAAAAATGTATTTGTCATTTATCTTTGTTAGCTAAAATGTTTGCTTTCAGAGATACATACCATAGAAGCTATGGATCATCTCTGCCAAATCTCTTGTGTTTGCCGACAGGTTGCCATATAAGGAAGTTGAGGATTGACGCTGCACAGAGCATGCTATCTCTCACCTGCTTCGTTTGCATATCTTCAATTCCATTGGCTGGCAAGATTCAGCCAATCGGATCAACAATATGCAAATGAAGCAGGAGAGAGAGATAGCATGCTCTGTGCAGAGTCAATCCTCAACTTCCTTAAATGGCAACCTGTCTTTTTACACAGAGCCTGTCCCACAATCTCGGATTCATAGGAGAGAGAACTGATTTTGCAGAGATGATCAACTTCTATGGTATGTATCTCTGAAATAAATAATTTTAAGTAATAAAGATACATTACAAAAACTTTTTTTTTATGACATGGGCTTTTAAACTAGCTTTATTGTCCCAAAGGTGAACAACCCCTCATGGTGTCATTTTTGCACTTCCGATTAGCTTTCTAAATGCTGTTCCTGTCTGATCTTTTTTAGAATGTGAATGTTCATTTTTCGCATCGTTCTATTTGATTGTTAATGTTTTAAGAGGTTGTTCACCTTTAAAGGGATATTCTCATGGCAAAATGTTTTTTTCAAAACGCATCAGATCCAGCAGAATTCTGCATTGAAATCCATTTTTCAAAAGAGTAGACAGATTCATATTCAGTTTTGAAATCTGACATGAGGCTAAACATATAATCAGTTTCCCAGCTGCCCCCAGTCATGCAACTTGATATCACCCTCTCCCTTTCAACCAGCAGCCTAACAGAACAATGAGAAAGTAACCAGATAGCAGCTACCTAACACAAAAGAACAGTTGCCTGGTAGATCTAAGAACAACACTCAATAGTAAAAGCCAAGTCCCACTAAGACTGATTCAGTTACATTAATGCAGAGAAATACCAGACTGCCATAAAGTATTTCCATCCTAAAGTGCTGGCACAAGTCACATGACTGGGAAACAGACAACATGTCTAGCCCCATGTCAGAATTCAAAATTGAATATAAAAAAAAAAATCTGGATTAGATTTCAGTGCAGAATTCTGCTGGAGCAGCACTAGTAACATGTTTTTCCATGACAGTATCCCTTTAAATTATCTTATCGTATGATGTAGGGAGTGATGAGAACATTTGCAGTTGGGTTTCTATGTTATGGTTTGTGGTATTTGAGTTATTTAGCTTTTTATTTGACTGCTCTCCAGTTTTCAATGTCAGCAACCTAGTTACTAGGGTCCAAATTACCCCTGAAACCATGCATTGATTTGAATAAGAGACTGGGTTATGAATAGGAAAGACCTGAATAGAAAGACGAGTAAGAAAATGTAGCAGTAACAATAAGGGGCAAATTTATCACTGTTTGAATAGTAAATTCAAATTTTGTCAGAATTCACACATTCACATTTAAATCCCTCTAGTCGAATGTAAATTAGAATGTGAGATTTATCTCGACCATTTAAACCATTCTAATTCGAATATTCGCCTAAAACCTGCCATGTTCATGTACAAGTCAGTGGCAGAAGTCCGTTGAGCCATTTGGAAATGTTAATAGCCTTCCTGATGTTCAATTTTTTTTTTGGGGGGGGGGAAAAACTCTATTTGTACAAATCGAATATGAATCAATTTTTTTTTTTTTTTTTTTATAAGGCCATGCACATGCCCAGTGGTCCACTCTCCAACCGGCTTTTCAAAACTCCAATATATGAAACCACACCATCCAAAAAGTCCACAGTTTAAAAAGTCTTTATTTAAGACGTGGCTTAATGATCTGTTACAGACACAACGTTTCAGGCCTGCTTCCGGCCCTTTGTCAAGTTGGGGGTCAGTGACCCATAAAAGTTGAAAAGTCAGAAGAATGCTATTCATAAACTATATAAAAAAAAGTCCAATTGAGAAGTTGCTTAGAATTCTATACCATACTAAGGGTATGTCTGTCCAAAAAATTATTCAATCCCCTCTTAAAGACATTAACAGAATGAGCCATCACAACATCACCCGGCAGTGCATTCCACAACCTCACTGTGAAGAACCACCTACACTGCTTCAAATGAAAGTCCTTTTCTTCTAGTCTGAAGGGGTGGCCTCTGGTGATCCTCTTTATGGGTAAAAAGGTCCCCTGATATTTGTCTATAAGGTCCTCTAATGTATTTGTAAAGTGTAATCCTGTCCCCTCGTAAGCGCCTTTTTTCCAGAGAAAACAACCCCAACCTGGACAGTATACTTCATAATTTTCTTCCATCCCTCTTACCAGTTTAGTTGCACTTAGTCTCTGCACACTCTCCAGCTCATTTACATCCCTCCTAAGGACTGGAGTCCAAAACTGCACTGCATATTCCAGGTGAGACCTTACCAGGGATCTATAAAGAGGTATAAATGTTTTCATCCCTTGTGTTTATGCCCTTTTAATGCAAGACAGAACTTTATTTGCTTTAGTAGCCACAGAATGACACTGCCCAAAATTTAACAACTTGTTATCTATAAAAAACCCATTTAAGGAAACTCCCAACACACTGCCATTTAGTGTATAACTTGCATTTATGTTATTTTTGCCAAAGTGCATAAACTTGCATTTATCAACATTGAACCTCGTTTTCCAGCTCAGTTTCCCAACTTAGACAACTCACTCTGCAAAGTGGCAGCATCCTGCATAGAACCTATAGTTCTGCACAATTTAGTATCATCTGCAAAAATAGAAACCATACTTTAAATGCCCACATCCAGGTCATTAATATACAAGCTGAAAAGCAAGGGACCCAGTACAGAGCCCTGCAGTATTCCACTAACAACACTGGTCCAATTAAAAAATGTTCCATTTACCACCACTCTTTGTAGTCTATATTTTAGCCAGTTCTCAGGTACAAATACTATGGTCCAGGCCAATATTCCTTAATTTAACCAGTAACCTTCTGTGTGGCACTGTATCGAATGATTTAGCAAAATCTAAATAAATCACATCCACTGCCATCCCAGAATCGAGGTCCCTGCTTACCTTCTCATGAAAAGAAGTTAAGTTAGTCTGGCAAGATCTATTACACATAAAACCATGCTGGCACACACGCCTAGTATTATGAGTTGCTAAAAAGGCCAGTATCTTATCCTTTAATTCTTTGAAAAGCTTTCCTACCACTGACGGCAGACTAACTGGCCTATAGTTTTGAGCATGAGAACGGGATCCTTTTTTTGAGGTACCATATTAGCAATTCGCCAGTCCCTCGGCACAATGACAGACCTCAATGAATACTGAAAAATTAGGTAGAGAGGTTTGACAATCACAGAGCTAAGCTCGCTAAGTACCCTGGGATGGGTACCATCTGGCCCGGACCTTTGTTTATCTTAACATGTTCTAGTCCCTTTTGAATTTCCTCATGTGTGAACCATGCATCATTAGATGTATTACTAGAATTGGAACTATTAGAAGGAAACCTTAATTAACTGATTCCTCATTTCTGTAGACAGATGAAAAATATGAGTTCAGAATCTGTGCTTTTTTTTTGTTTTCATCAACCAGCTGACCCCTCTCTGATATTAAAGGTCCCTCTGATAATAATGAAGACTAATTGAAAAGTTGCTTTAGAATTGGGTATTTAAAAAGAATATACTTAAAGGTGTGAATCACCCCTTAATGCAAGTTGTGAGTTACAGTTCAACAGGTTGCTTAAAATGAGGTGTCCGTTGTTTCCAGGGGGATGCTAAGGAATCCTTGGGGCATCCAATCGGTTTTCTTTTACCTACTCTCAGTGATGTAACTAGAAGAGACAGCGCCCCATAGCAAAATAATTATCAACTGCCTCAGTGCCTCTCTGGGAACCCACCAGGGTTGCCACCTTTTCTGGAAAAAAATACCAGCCTTCATATATATTTATCTTTTTTTCCCAATTAATAACATTGGATCGACCATCCTTATTACTCGCAGGCCAGTAAAATACTGGCCAGGTGGCAACCCTAGCCCCCACCAGTGACCGTTTTTTTCCCATATTGAAACCCACAGCAACACATTTGGACCCACATAATCAGAGAGTTCTTTATTGTGAGTGGTGCTAGTACCACAAAGTTCTTGGCCGGCTCCACCAATTCTATCTGTGCCTGCCTGGGCCCCCACCAGTAACAGTTTCTGATTTTTCCAATGTTGAAACCCACAGTAAGTGGAGAGCAGGGTTGCCAGATCTAATTTTCAAAACCAGCCCAAAACTAACCAAGAGGCACTCCAAAAGTAGCCCAAAAATACCACAATATGTGCAGTGAAAAAAAAAGTCAAACATAAATGAATAGATGTTAAAATATGCCTTTTTAAATTTTCACTGATTTGCACATTTTTCCATGAAGCAAAATGAACACTTGAGCAACAGATAGTTGATATCATATTAAGTGGCATATTAAAGAATCTTATCAAACTGGAATATATATTTAAGTAAATATTGCCCTTTTACAACTCTTGCCTTGAACCGCCATTTCATGATGGTCTGTGTGCTGCCTCAGAGATCACCTGACCAGAAATATTTCAACTCTAACTGTAACAGGAAGAAGTGTGGAAGCAAAAGACACAACTCTGTCTGTTAATTGGCTCATGTGACCTAACTTTATAGTTTGTTTGGTATGTTTGTGTGCACCGTTGAGTCATACGATCCCAAGAGGCTGTCATTTTTTTTTTAAATGCCCATTTTCTATTTATTATTACCCAATGGCACATGCTATTAAAAAGTCTATTATTATTATGAAAACGGTTCATTTACATGAAGCAGGGTTTTACATATGAGTTGTTTTATGCAATATCTTTTTATAGAGACCTACATTGTTCCGGGGGGTTTAGTTTTCCTTTAAGAGGGAAGGGAGACAGTGATACAGAGCCCAAAATCTGGTAACTCCCGACTTCTACACAAGTAGGGTTGCCACTTGGCCGGTACTTTACTGGCCTTGCTGGTAAAAATGATGGTTGATCCCGATGTTATAAATAGGGAAAAAAGATAAAGGAAGGCTGGTGTTTTTTTCCAGAAAAGGTGGCAACCCTATACACAAGTCAGTTCCATTGCATGCTGGGTATTGTAGTCTTACATTAAACTTGGCAGTCGTAAATTGTTAACATAAACTACATTACCCAACGTGCACTGGGACACAGGCTTGGTGTATAGGGTTTCCACCTGGCCAGTATTTTACCGGCCTGGTCAGTATTTTTGATGGTTGATCCCAATGTTATTAATAGGAAAAAAAAGGTAAATATATAGAAAGGCTGGTATTTTTTTGAAGAAAAGGTGGCAACCCTATATGGTGCATTAGACAAGAAAAAACTTTTGCTGGTTTCCAAAGTAAAAACCAGCAAAAGGCATAAAAATAACCCAAATTCTGTACCATGGCTAGTTTGTACTTTCAAAAACTGCATGGGGTTCAACTAGGGTTGCCACCTGCCCAATGTTATTAATAGGGGAAATGTGTAAAAATATAGGAAGGCCAGTATTGTTTTTAAGAAAATGTGGCAACCCTAGGTTCAAATTAGAAGTCCAATTTGGCAGGAAACCAGCCATCCTGGCAGAGAGCAGTTGATTATTGCGGGTGGTGCTAGTACCACAAAGTTCTTGGGCTAGCGTGCCCCACAAAATTTATCTGTTCCTGGTTGGGCCCAAGGTTGTGGGGATAATGCTGATCACGTGACACAGGCCTCCATGATTGGCGTTATCATTCTGCGTGATTAATGCAGTGTAAAGCCGCTCATTCCAGCTGCAGGTGCCCACACCTCGACCAATCCTTGGTATCAATGCTCGGAGAATGCCAAGTGCAGGGCAATGCCATACCGTCCGCTACAACAAGGAAGTCACCTGATATACAAAACTCCTTAAAGTCCGACTTGCTTATTGGCACTGACTACACTTAGCTCTGACCAAACACTAAAGCCCGCTATTAATATGTCCCTTTATAATATTCCCCAAACTAGTTTTTTTTTTTTTTTTTTTTTAAACATAAATTTCCCCTGCGTTTCCGGAATTCACCAGATGGAGCCGCTAGCGCGGCAACCAATGGCTGCTTTTCGGGATCTACGAACGTGAGGGCGGTGGACTTTACCATTGAATTGAAGGGTTATTGCGCTAAGGATACCACGAGGATTTACACCCCGATCAACAATCGACTGAGAGGTTGTCTCTGACGTAATAACAAAACGTGTGACTAGATGGATTCGTATTATTGTTGTATCTGCGAACGCTCCTAGACTATTTTGTGCGTAGAAGTATCAGGTGATCGCCCCTGATTTGTACGTTGGTATGCGCCGCCGCTGTCAGGGGAGTGGGCGGTGCGTGGCCGTTCATTCTCTTTAGTGTTTGTCAATGTTGGAGGTGTGAGCAGCCCGGGCCGGGATAGCCAGGTAACTGTTCAACGCATCATACAGACAACTTCTGTGGGTAACTCCTTGGAGAGAGGGAAGAGAATGTGGAGGGATTGCGGGGTGTTCATATAGGCAGTAAGGGGCGTGTGTGTATCCCAGAAGCATTGCTGTGTTACACTGCATTAGAGCAGCAGGTAATAGCATTAGTAGAGCATCATTTCTTAGCATATAGGAGCACAGACATCATGCTTGGGGCATGGCAGCACTTCTGGCCTGGTGAGCCCTGTGTGACATCACACAATGCAGATCATTGTCACAGGTCAGTGTCATATTCATTCATAAATACTGTTACTGTAGAATGCAATTAGGCTTCCTGGCTTGTCACCACAGTATTCAGCCTGCTCTGTTTCTTGCACCACCCATCCTATGCCTCAAAAGGAAATCCTACACCCTGGCACCGCCATGAAACACATTCAGTTATGCCAACGCACCGTAACAATTTTCCTACCCGGATTTTCCAAGGTAGAGTCCTGCAGAGGGTCAGATACCCGCGGGTTACTCGCTAAAACATGAGGGTGCGGGTATAGACGCGGTTTTGCAGGCCGTGGGTCTTCTCAATAACGATTTTTTACTCCTTGTTTCTGATCACGCCTACTTCTGATGATGTCATCTCCAGTTTACAATGAGAGCACTTCCTGATAATTTTTCCCTTTTTCCGATCACGCCTACTTCCGATGATGTCACTTCCAGTTTACAATGACAGCACTTGCTGATTCTTGATGGTCAGCGGGTTGTGAATTGGGTTGTGGAGAAGGTACTTGTGGGTAAGAATGCGAGTCGTGTATTGCAGGTATGGGTCAAGTGCAGGTTCCAAAAAAATGCACCCGTGCAGCACTCTAATCAAAGGACATTGACAAGATGAGGCCCAGGACTGGCAATCTGTGGGTTCTGACAAATGCCAAAGGGTCTCCTGTAAGTTGCCATAGACGCTCATTATTTATTGGGCTGGCGGTGGCTCTTTGGGCCTTTTTGGATCTGAAACACCAGGGCTTATTTTAATTCCCATTCCAGTCCTGGCAGAACCTCATCAGTTCTTTATGTCCCATGTCATCCAAATGCAAACAGGTAACCCACTAGGACAGTGGTCCCCGACCAATGACTCGTAAGCAACATGTTGCTCCCCAACCCCTTGGATGTTGCTCCCAGTGGCCTCAAAGCAGGGGCTTATTTTTTTAATTCCAGGCTTGGAGGCAAGTTTTGGTTGTATAAAAAATGGGTGTACTTACAAATTGATCTTTTCAGAAGTACACCCATTTTTTATTTATTAGCCTGTGCTACACCAGGACAAAATCAGGGCATAAACATAGCTAACTACCACAAATATGCAGAACCCATTGAGTAGCCCAGTGCACAATGACAAGCTCCCTGGGTGCAACACCATCACAAAAGCCTGTAGGATCAGCCTGGATGGAATCTCACAATGCAGTGAGGTATCACAATGTTCAGCAGTAGATAAGCAGCTTTAGACCCTAGTGAACTGGCAAATACATCTCACTACCCCACCACAACTTAAAAGTGCAGTTTGAGTGTAACAAAAAATACTGCAGTACTCTGGTGTTCCATCACAACATGCAGCCAGGCATTGTGGCCCAGCATAACCAAACACACAATGACATCCCAGCCTAGCATCAAAATGACACTCAACTTTTAATATCATAATCTCTCTTATATGAAGCAAAATGCAACTAAGGATCCTAATGCATCTTAAAAAGAAGCAGATCTTTTCCCAGTTCAGATATATATTCCTTAAACATCACTGCATGGTACAGGTATGGGACCTGTTATCCAGAATACTTGGGACCTGGGGGTTTCCAGATAACCGGTCTTCCATAATTTGGATCTCCATTCCTTAAGTCTACTAAAAAAAAAAAAAAATCAACATTAATTAAACCCAATAGGCTGGGTTTGCCTCCAATAAGAGTTAATTATATCTTAGTTTGGTTCAAGTACAAGCTACTGGTTTATTATTGCAGAGGAAAAGGAAATCGTCTTTAAAAATTGAAATTACTTGATTTAAATGTAGTCTATAAGATGGCCTTCCTGTAATTCAAACCTCTGTAGATAATGGGTTTCCGGATTATGGATCCTATACAGGGATACACCAAATCCACAATTTGGGATTCAGCCGAATCCTTTGTAAAAGATTCTGCCAGATACTGAACCGAATCTGAATCTTAACTTGCCTATGCAAATAAGGGGAGGAAAAGAAAAAAACTGTGAAAGTTCTTTTAACTTCCTTGTTTTGGGATGAAAAGTCACGTGCTATCCCTCCCTGCCCCTAATTTACATATGCAGATTAGCATTCGGTTCAGCCAGAGACAAGGATTAGGACGCATCCTGCTGAAAAAGGCCGAACCTTGAACCATATCCTGGATTCGGTGCATCCTTAATCCTAAACATGAACTCTTAGATAAGCATAAATCCATTTGCCTAAAAAAAATGTCTTATTGTACAGGCATATGACCTGTTATCCAGGAACCTATGGATTACAAGGCCATCTCCCAAAGACTCCATTTTAATCAGCTTTTTAAAAATGATTTCCTTTTCTCTGTAATAATACATTTGTACAGTACTTTGTACTTGATACCAACTAAGATATAATGAATACTTATATAATAAATCCAAACAATCCTATTGGATTTTTTAGTACATTTAAAATATTGTGATCCAAATGACAGAAATACCCCTTATCCAGAAAACCTAAGGTCCCAAGCTTTCTGGATAGCAGGATACCTGTACCATAATGCAGAATCACGTTTGACAGCACAGGTAGCTGATAAAGTGAAACCTGCACAACCTAAATAGACCTGAAAGCATGGAATCTGGCAATTTACCAAATACTTTGCTTAAATGGGCTTATATTTACATTTTGCCAGCAGAGTGCCATGTATTTGCCAAATATTTTAAGTAACAGCACACCCAGTTCAAAAAAATTAATTTGTTACAAAAAAGAAGAGTATTAATTTTGGGGGTATAGTAAAGGAGAACTAAAACCTTAATTAAAAAACCCTACCCTGCATAGACCCTGCTCCCCCCCCCAGCTTAGCTGTTGTCCCTGGTAAATGCCCCTAACTCTTAACTTGCCCCTTGGTGCATAGAAGAATTCACGCTGCTTACCCTTTGGTGCAGATTCAGGCCATCAGAGCTTTATTCAGCAGCTCTCCAGTTTGAATATAATGGAGTCTATGGCAGACAGCCTTCCCATAATTCGGAGCTTAATAGATAACAGTTTACCGGATAATGGATCCCATACCTGTACTTGATTCAGACTAAGATATAATTAATCCTTATTGGAGGCAAAACCAGCCTGTTGGGTTTATTTAAAGGGAAGTTGTCATTGGAAAATGTTTTTAAGGGGGTGATATCACTCCAACTTGCAGTAAAGAGTGATTGAAGTTTATCAGAGCACAAGTCGCATGACTTGGGGCAGCTGGGAAATTGACAAAATGTCTAGCCCCATGTCAGATTTCAAAATGAAATATAAAAAAATCTGTTTGCTCATTTGAGAAATGGATTTCAGTGCAGAATTCTTCTGGAACAGCACTATTAACTGATGCATTTTGAAAAAAATGTTTTCCCCATGACCGGATCCCTTTAATATTTAAATTCTTTTTTCAGCAGACTTATAGATCCTAATTATGTAAACCTTAAATAAACCCAATAGGCTGGGTTTGCTTCCAATAAGGATTAATTATAGCTTAGTTGGGATCAAGTAAAAGGTACTGTTTTATTTTTACAGAGAAAAAGGAAATCAATTTTTAAAATCTGGATTATTTGATTATAATGGAGTCTATGAGAGATGGCCTTTCTGTAATGTGGAGCTGTGTGAATAACGGGTTTCCAGATAACAGATCCTGTATGTGTGTGTGCATGTATGTGTATATATATATATATATATGTATGTATGTGTGTGTGTATATATATATATATATATATATATATATATATATATATATATATATATATATATATATATATATATATAGTCCCACAGTGCCTGCACTCACATCCAGAGAAAAGCCAGAGTAATCTAGAGAAAAACCATTCTTGAACAAAGGATCCACACTCTCTGTATGGTAGTTGAAGAAACTTGTGATTTATTTCACACAATTATGTATATTTCCAACGTTTTGGTCCCACCTAGGGACCTTGTTTAAGTATATATATATATATATATATATATATTACACAAAATGTACCCCAGCACTCCAACATAAATCCCCCTAGGAAAACCTATTTTACAGCAGAACTGTAACTAGTAAAAAAAAGACACTTTTTAGTTACAAAGTTTTGTACAAAACATGCATAAGCTGACGCGCCCCATCAAGGCAATGTCCATGTGTCAGTCCTAAGTGAAAAAAATGTTATCTTTGGGGGCAGAAAAATCATACCGGCTTTTCTCTTTATTTGACATGATCTCTTCCAAAGACACCATTAAGCGGGGGCTGGGAGAGCAGGCATTACGAGCCACCTCCCCATACTATATCCCTTTTTTTTAATTTGGTGTTTTCGGAAGAATGCAATTGCAGTTTGAGTGCAGGGTCAAAAGTGTTGCATATAAAATTTTTGAAAAAACCCACACTCCATTTTGTGAAATGATCTAATTGTTTTTATTGTGTACATATATCAAATGTTTCAGCCCACATTAGGGCCCTTTTCAAGGATCCACATTGACAATACATTTTTCCTTTCTAACTGCATTATGAATTCCTGAAGTGTGTCAATTTTGGGGAACTTTTTTATGTGTGTGTGTATATGTATGTATGTATATATATATATATATATATATATATATATATATATATATATATATATATATATATGTCTGGTGCACTTGTAATTCAATCACCAATGCCTGGGTGCTGGTTATATAATAAGCAAAAACATCAAAGAAACCGCATTCATAAGACTTTTAAGTGCAAAACAACTTTCAAATATTTCAACAATTGGGCTCCTATCTCAAGCCATCATCAGTAAGTTTTTTTATATATATATTTAAATATGTTTAAAAGCAAAATGATTGTTTTGAACCGTTGATAAAGATACAGGAAAAACACCCATGTGTAAGGACCCTTAAGGCATCATTCGTACATTGAAATCTATGAGTTGATCCATTGATAGTTGTGTCTAGGTGCAACAAAACATTTCTCACCCAAAATGAATGTTTTTACTAACAAAGACTGAAATCTTAATTTTCTTGATTCTCAGAAACACGGGATGGCGCACATTAAGGCACAGCCACCATCATCTTTGTGTGACTCTCCTTTCCCTTCTGTGATAACCGCTCCTGTCTCAAGCACCAGTCAGATGAGTCTCCAAGTCTCCCTGAATGGCTCTGCCTCTGAATTAACCACAAATAATAATCCATCTGATCACCTGGTAGATTCTGCTTCCCCTGTTAATACACCAGGCATTGGAACTGAAGATGGAAGAGCTAAGTTCTTGGAAGGTATGGTTGTTTGGCTTGTCTCACAATACATACAATGCAGGGGAATGCTATCCCATTACAAATCCAATTTCAGTTTCAAAATGGGCTCGTGCTCTGTTTTATCTAAATGTATATTTTCAAATATTACATATATTTTTGTTCAGAGTGTTTCTATTCAGAGTTGGTTTGTCTTTCTCATCTCCGGCTAACCCAGCCCAACTAGTGTAGTTAAAAGCTAGGCACCCCAGGATGTAGTGCAGAACTGATTGATGATAGTGTCATTTTTATATCTACTAGTTTTCTTAATAGTTATTGCATTTCATTCCTGGTTCTTAAAGAGATACTGACACCAGAAAATAACCTTTTTCATTTTTTATCATCCTATTGTCTTTGCATACTATTTATAATGTTGCCCTAAAAGTAAGAGCCAGATGCTTTTACATTACCTTTCTTATCCCTATGTTCCTCTATGGTGGGGCTGCCATATTAGTGCAGCAGGAGTCTGTTCGCATTAGAAACTGTAACTGACAGTTGAGAAGGTAGTCAGTTTTAGGAACTTTAAGTAACACAAAAGCAAAATTATCAGTGAAAAATGGACAAAAGGTCATGTGACTTGTGCCTGCACGTTAGGAAGGAACTACTTTCTGGCAGGCTGTTATTTCTCCTACTTAATGTTACTGAATCAGTGAGACTAAAGGTGGCCATACACAGGCTGATAAAAGCTGCCGACAGATTAAGTCGGCAGCTTATCGGCCCGTGCGTGGGGCCCTCCGATGGGCTTAACCGATCGATATCTGGCCGAAAGTCGGGCATATGTCGATCGGACGGGACAAAATCCCGTCGGATCGCAACCGCATCTGTTCATAGATGCGATCCGACTGCCCGTATCCCCCGCATTTTGATCCGATCGTTGGGCCCTAGGGCCCATGATCGGATCAGCCTGATATTGCCCAACTCAAGGTGGGCATATCGGGGAGAGATCCGCTTGTTTGGCGATGTTGCATGTATGGCCACCTTTAGCTTTTTAATATTGAGTGATGATCTAGCAGAGAGCTGTTATTTTGTGGCCATACACGGGCCGATTAAAGCTGCCAACAGAGTCGGCAGTTTATCGGCCTGTGAGTGGGGCCCTCCGACAGGCTTCCCTGATCGATCGGGCAGATTAAAAATCCCGTTGGATCGCGGCCGCATCTGTGCGATGATGCGATCCGACTGACCATTTGCACATCATTCTGATCTCAAGGTGGGCATATCGACATCGCCAAACGAGCGGATCTCTCCGTGTATGGCCACCTTTAGGGAACTGTTCTCTGGTTACCTTCCCATTGTTCTGTTGTTAGGCTGCTTGGGGGGAAAAAGGGAGGGGGTGATATCACTCCAACTTGCAGTACAGCAGTAAAGAGTGACTAAAGTATATCGAAGCACACGACTGGGGACAGCTGGGAAATTGACAAAATGTCTAGCCCAGGGGTGTCTGGCCCAGGATGGATATGAATGTGGCCCAGCTTGAAACCCTTGGTTCCCGAGGAAACGTCATGTTGCAAAGGATTTAGGAGTAGGCAGGAGGGCGACTTTGCCCATTGCCCAGTTAGTAGTAATAATAATAATTCTGTTTATTCTGTGTCCCATATTCCAGTGTATAGCTCCATCTGGTTATCCAGCTGGTATTGTAGTTCTTTTCTGTGTATTTTCTTTATTTTTACAAATCAAAAGTGTTTGTATATTTCATGTGTGGCCCCAGACAATTATTTTTTTTTTACAGTGTGGCCCAGGAAAGCCAAAAGCTTGGACACCCCTGGTCTAGCCCCATGTCCAATATCAAAACTGAATATAAAAAAATCGTTTTGCTCTTTTAAAAAATGGATTTCAGTGCAGAATTTTGCTGGAGCAGCCCTATTGACTGATGCGTTTTGAACAAAAAACATGTTTTCCTATGACAGTATCCCTTTCAAGCTGCTGGAAAAAGGAGTAACGGCACAGGTTACATCAGATAATAGATTAAACTTATCTGTTGCGCTATGTAACGTGTGCCTTTTCTCCTTTTTTTTTCAAACTTGAATGGCTGCACACCAGATGTTCTTATAAACTATAGTAGTCTTACTGGAGCAAACACACATTTTTTTACCAGTGCATGCTAATAGTATATTACTTAATTTTGAACATTTTTTTTTTGGTGTTACTGATCCTAATGTAATTTCAATGTTGATTTATAGAAGTTATGTACACAAAAAACAAGGCATTTTATCACTGCCAAAGCTCAAATGTATACGTCCACATCCAAAGTTAAACCAAAAAACAACTGGAATACATAAAACAACTTCTGTATTAATCAATCCAGGTATATAGCTGTTGCATAGCTATTTAAGTTAAAATTAACTAAAGTGTTGTTCTAAAAAACAGAATTGTTTTCTGCCATATCCACCTTCATAGAAGCACTTAAATCTGATTTGACTATTTTCGGTGCTTGCATTTAAAGTTATTAGGAGTTGCAGTCTGTACTTTTTTTTTTTGCGACTGTGACCCCAGTTACCCAAAATTGCTCCGGACTCCATAGCTTTGTAAATATGGCCAACCATTGGGTGTTAGGGTTGGGTGAGGGTCAGACTTTGGAAGTATACTCCTCCACTGCTCCCTAAGATTAATTGTAGTGAAAAGACTTACAATAACAACATTTTAAGTGTTTGGGTTGGGTGTTTCTCTTCGCTGCTCCACGTCACCATGTGCTCTAACTTTCTATCCACCCCTTTATTTCTTTTCACCATGGGGCAGTTCCAAGTGTCTGCAGTTCATTCAATTCTCCATCCACAGATGCAATCCTCTGCAGTTGGGACGGAAATGCCCCAAGCTAGCACTAGTAGAGATACCAAGATATTGGTTGCAAGCATCTGTGGTCCTTACCATCAGACATAGGGCATTTCTTGCCAGTCTGCATCTAATATTGTGTTGCACTACCCTGAGTTTCCTCCTTAGGAGGGGCCTCACACTGGGTAGAAACTGCTTTAAAGGTTTTTCACAATTTTTCCAAAGGAAAGTCTGAAGGGAGTAGTTAAGTGTGTCTCAACACTTTCCCGATTAACACTTAACATTGTCTTTAAGTTGTATCTAAGAGAAAAAGTCAGTGACACTATCCTTTCTTTATAGCTTCCCTCCTTGACAACATGACAAACCCCAAAGAGAAAACGCCAATGTGTTTGGTGAATGAGTTAGCCCG
>CM044441.1:124601441-124707588 GCA_024363595.1 Xenopus borealis | reverse complement strand
ATATATATATATATGTATTATATATATTTTCCAACAAGGGCTACTTTATTATAATACACAATTTTAGTGTGTCATGTAACAGAAATGACATCACTACTCACCGTTTATAAGAATATAATTTACAGGATATTCATGGCTTTTGTGTATTATATGTATATATTCTATCCTATACAAGATACACTCACATTACATGTCCATAATCTCTTTCACTGCTGAGTGCTGCTACTAGAATGGCCAGTTCTAATCAACTTTTCATTTGGTTTCATTATTTAATTTTTTATATTGTTTTTTTAATTATTTGCCGTAATAAGTCTTTCTACTTTTTCTAAAGTGGTTGTTTGCCTATGATTTAACTTTTACTATGATGTAGACTGATATTTTGAGACAGTTGTTTGTGGTTTTTGAGTTATTTAACTTTTTATTCAGCAACTCTCCAGTCTTTAATTCAAGCAATATGGTTGCTAGGGTCCAAATGACTTTATCGACCATGCATTGATTTGAATAAGAGACTGACATATCAATAGGAGATAGGCTGAATAGAAAGATGAGTAATAAAAAGTAGCAATGACAATACACTTGTAGCTTTAAAGAGCTTTTGTTTTTAGATGGGGTCAGTGACTCCCATTTGACAACTGCTAAGAGTCAGCAGAAGAAGGCAAATAATTAAAAAACTATAAAATTGAAGGACAATTAAAAAGTTGCTTAGAATTACAAATTCTGTAACCACCTAAAAGTTAAAGGAGCAGTAACTTTAAAAAAATGTAATTACTTTAAAGTTATAAAAATATAATGCAGTGTTGTTCTGCACTAGTAAAAGTGGTGTGTTTGCTTCAGAAACACTACTGTTGTATTAATATTAATAAGCTGCTGTGTAACAATGGGGGCTCGGGTAACACAGCTGATAAGCTCTGTAGAACATAATGTTATCTGTTATCCACTATTTATCCTGTGCCATACAGCCTTTTCTCAATTACCACCATTGCTACACAGCAGCTTGTTTATATGAACTATTGTGTTTCTGAAGCAAACGCATCAGTTTTACCAGTGCAGGGCAATAGTACATGAAATTTTCATTACTTTAAAACACTTTTATTTTGTGGTGTTACTGTTTCATGTGCATGACTAATGTATTCTGTATGCCTATATGAACTTGTATTATTTGTAGGACTTACATATGCCATTTGCTTGCTGAATGTAAATCTGTTATTCTTGTATGTGTAACCATCCCATCCCATTTTCTCTCTTTTCGGTGTCTTATTTAAGTTATTTACTGTTCAGTTGACTCTGGGAGAGCAAACATGGCAAGCTGAAAGTACGAGCATTAAGAAGGCTCAACATGCCGCTGCCAGCCTGGCCCTCTCTGAAACCACACTCCCCAAGCCAGCAGCTAGGCAGACCAAAATCCACATGAACAATAACCCAGGTACGGGGAACTCTTCTTTCTGATCTTTTACTCTACTGTTTATTTCACTATTTCCTCTACACACAAGTCTTTTTGTGGTGTTTAAAGGAACAGTTCAGTATAAAAATCAAAACTGGATAAATAGATAGGCTGTGCAAAATGAAAAATGTTTCTAATGTAGTTAGTTAGGCAAAAATGTAATGTATAAAAATAAAGGCTGGAGTGATTGGATGTCTAACATAATAGCCAGAACACTACTTCCTGCTTTTCAGCTCTTTTGGTTTTCACTGATTGGTTACCAGGCAGTAACCAATCAATGACTTGAGGGGGGGGCAGGGATCATAACTGAATCTAAGCTGCATGCTAAGGGTCAATTGCAAACTCCCTGAGCAGATATGTCTCATGTGGCGCCCCTTAAAGGAGAATTCAACCCCCCAACTAATAAAAAGCCCTACCTACATAGTCCCCCCTCCCTCCAGGTGTTAACTCCTGTAAATGTACATAATTACCCCTCATTGCAGAGTCAGTGCAGCGGAGCTCACAAGTTCCATTTTCTTCTCTTTGGCCTTTTTCGGAAAGTAAGTGCCGCATCGGTGAATGTGCAGTTGGCGCAGTCTTCTGCTTTGTGATAACTGCGCATGCTCCGAAAGCGACGGCAAATTGCAGAAAGGAAGGAAGAAGACCCAAAGATTACAGAAGTGCCGGAAGATTGCGCCCGTGAGCTCTGCTGCGCTGCGCAACAAGGGGTAATTACAGGATATGGGGCATTTACAGGGGGGGCACTATGTATAGTAGGGATTTTTATTAGCCGGGGGGGGGGGGTTGAATTCTCCTTTAAAGTCACTGACTAACTTTTTGGCTAACTAACTGTACAGGTATTGCACCTATTATCCAGAATGCTCGGGACCTGGGGCTTTACAGATGATGGGTCTTTCCGTAATTTGGATCTTCAAACCAGCTAGGTAACATTAAATAATCCCAATAGGCTGATTTTGCTTCCAATAAAGATTAATTATATCTTGAAAAAGCAACAAGCAGAGCACAAGAGCCCGTGTATAAAAATATAGTTTTAATGTTCCAAGTTAAAAATACTCAGTCAGTATCTCCATACAAAAAACATGTCAGGATCCAGCACGTAACGCGTTTCGTGGCTTGGATCAAGTACAAGATACTATTTTATTAATACACAGAAAAAGAAAATTTTTTAAAAAATTTGGCTTATTTGATTATAATGGAGTCTATGGGAGACGGCCTTTCCGTGATTCGCATAGCGGGTTTCCTGATAACGGATCTCATACCTGTATTAGGAACATTTTTAATTTTGCACTGCCAATCTATTTCCCAATTTTTATTTTTACACTGAACAATTTCTTTAACATATCTGTTGTCTTGCACTATGGCGAGGTGTAGTGAGTACGCATGGTAATTCTTTGTATCTGCTGCTACACAGAAGCTGCTGAGCTGCATGGGAATGCATATACATCATCACGGCATTCTGCCCAAGGTAAATTCCTGCTAGGATATAATTCTAGATAACATTTCATAAAACAACAAATTCATTCGAGCACATTCATCCTTTTCTTTGTTTCTAGCAAATGTGCAGCACAGCAGATCATTGATTTGGTGCTTGTAATCCTTTCTAACCTGTGTAGTTGCGTTATAAAAGATTTGTAGAGAAAAACACAGTTTAAAGGAGACCAAAAGCGTTAAATAGATGATGGCTAAAAAGGTTATTCATCATGTGGGTCATGGTAGATGGGTCAAAATAAACGATAAGTCTAAAGCAGCCAGACTTTGTTGAAGTTGAAGAAGCTGTTTGGATGAGCATTAAAATATCATTACTATAATGGGGCTACATTTGCTATAGTTTTTATAATTAACTTGCTGTATAGCCCAAAGCTTCAATAGTCCTATAATAATGTTCAATGCCTTTATATATTCAGTGGCATCTATTTGCCTATAAGTAGCACTGCAGTAGCTAAAAGCCTTTGGGGTAATTGAAAACTAACAAATGATAACAGAAAGGGAGGTTTTCATCCGTCTTGGCGCTGATTTTTAAGGCCCCCATACACAAGCAGATATAAGTTGCAGACAGATTGTCATCTTATTGGGCGGTGTATTGGGCCCTCCAACGGGCTTTACCGATCGATAGGCCAGATGTCGATCGGGCGGGACTAAAAATCCCGATATGACCACCCATATGGCCTCAATTATGATCCGATTGTTGGGCCGTAGGGCCCACGATCGGATCAGTCCGATATCACCTATCGCATATCAGGGAGATGTTGATTGGGCGGTTTTAAAAATCCTGTCTGATTGATGACTGCATTGGTTCATTGATGCGGTCCTCCATCTGACCATCCACATTATCCTAATTGTGATCTGATCTTTGGGTCCAATCGGATCAGCCCAATAAGCTGGGCAAATCGGGGGACATCCGGCGTTTGGCAAACTAGAAGATCTCTGTATGCATGTCCAGCCGATGCACTGGTTTTTAGGCTGTCATGTAATTTGAACTTGAATTAAATGTCATAATCAAACTTATATTAGTTTTATGTTGTGGCTCCCTGAGCAGGGATACCTGACAGCGGCCCAGAGCTTATGCTGTATAGCTTTGCCCAAATGTAAAGCAATGGAAAATATTCTTAATTTATCTCAAATGCTGTGCGTGGGAGGTAGTTGGCTCACATGTTCCCATTATGCATTGTAGAAAGCAATATGGAATAACGCTAAGCATTATGTCTTCTTTTGCTTCCACTTGTTTCCCTTAAAAACATTATATTACAAGCATGAGATCCATTATCCAGAAACACATTATCCAAAAAGTTCCAAATTATGGAAAGACCATTTCCCATAAACTCCATTTTCTCCAAGTAATCCACATTTTTTTTTAAAAATTCCCTTTTCTGTTTATTAATAATAATAATAATAATAATAATAATAATAAGCGAGTACCTTTGTATTTCCAAACGAAGATCCTTATTGGAAGCAAAACCAGCTTATTGGGTTTATTTAAAGTTAACAGGATTTTCTAGTAGACCTAGGGGCAGATTTACAAAATTCACTTGAATAATTCGAAGTTCGATCGAATTTAATATAAATTCGAATCTTCGAATATGCAAATTAGGCAAATTCGACCATTGAATATTTGAATTGGAATATTGTAATAAAATTTTATTCGACTATTCGATGGTCGAATAACTTCCCCTTTAAATTTTTATTCGATGACCTACTTCGCCGGAACCAAGCTACTGAATTGGGAATCATTAGTTTTGATGGAATAAAAAAAATTCGATCGATCGAATTGCTGTAAAATCCTTCGAATTAGTCGAAATCGAAGGATTTTACTTCCCTTTTATTCATATGGTCGAATTTCGAATTTTTTTTAATTTGAAATTCGACCAATGATAAATCTGCCCCTTAATGTATGAAGATTAAAGAAAGATCCATTATCTGGAAAACAACGGGCCCCAAGCATTCTGGATAACAGGTCTCATACCTGTACAAGGCTCTACTCCATGGATGGTGTAACCAAAGAAAGAGGCTGCAACATTTTGGAAGAAGAACCAGAGGACTGCATCTGAGGACTTCATAAAGGGATCCTGTCATGGAAAAAATTTTTTTTTTCAAAATGCTTCAGTTAATAGTGCTGTTCCAGAAGGATTTTGCACTGAAATCCATTTCTCAAAAGAGCAAACAGATTTATTTATATTTCATTTTTAAATCTGACATGGGGCTAGACATTTTTTCTATTTCCCAGCTGCCCCTGGTCATGTGACTCGTGCTCTGATTAACTTTAATCACTCTTTACTGCTGTACTGCAGTAATAGTTGGACGGATATCACCCCCACCCTTTCCCCCACCCAGCAGCCTAACAACAGATAACAGCTCCCTAACATAAGATAACAGCTGCCTTGTAGATCTAAGAACAGCACTCAATAGTAAATTCCATGTCCCACTGCGTACTATTCAGTAAGGGTAGGGACAGAAGGGGAGATTCGGGGAGATTCTGTCGCCTGGCGTTTTTAGCAGGCGACAATCTCCCCGAATTTCCTTCTCCCTGTCTGCCGCTAGTAAAAAGGACAAAGCACCAGCGCCTGTGCACACACTGCGCGGCGATTTCCGGAATCGCCCGAAGATACCTCGTGAGGAAACTTCGGGCGATTCCGGGAATCGCCGCGCAGTGTGTGCACAGGCGCTGGCGCTTTGTCCCTTTTACTAGCGGCAGACAGGGAGAAGGAAATTCGGGGAGATTGTCGCCTGCTATTAAATGCCAGGCGACAGAATCTCCCCGAATCTCCCTGTCTGTCCCCAGCCTTACATTGAGAAGGAAAAACAGCCTGCCAGAAAGCAGTTCCCTCCTAAAGTGCTGGCACAAGTCACATGACCAGGGGCAGCTGGGAAAGTAACAAAATGTCTAGCCCCATGTCAGATTTCAAAACTGAATATAAAAAAATCTGTTTGCTCTTTTGAGAAATGGATTTCAGTGCAGACGTCTACTGGAGCAGCACTATTAATGTGTTTAAAAAAAAAAAAAGTTTTCCCATGACAGTTTTCCTTTAACACGTTATATGTGCAATAAATAGCTCCTGTCGCCTCCCAGTAACTTGAATAGGAGACGCCCAACAACTCTAGTAATGACACTGCTGAAAAGCGCATCTTTGTGCTATTAACCATACTTCTTTATGCACAAATTTATAACTAGCAGTACATTTTGCCTCTCTGCATTAGCTTAATTCTTCCAAAAACACATCATCGCCTGTTAAGACAAAATGACATTGCTTAATGTAAGCAAGCTGCTTAATCTGGACACGCACATAGTTTCTGAAAGACTTTCAAGAACAAAACCCTTGTGTGTTAGACATTCCGTTATCCAGCGTGCCTTCTTGGGAAAGAAACCTTTCTGCTGGAATTAAACATTTAAAGAACAGGGATAAAAAAGGATGAGATTAATCTATAAACATCAGGGAAATTCCAGACTGTAAAATGCTATCACTATCATAGGACAGATGTATAAGGAGACTTAAGCTCCCCATAGACACAACGATATTTCCCTGCCGAACAACCGATTTTAGGGAAGTCCGACCAATCTGTCAAATTATCGTGCGGTTAGTGGGATACAAACGATAGTTCATCTCACGATTTTTCGTCCGACATCGGTCTGATGATTGATCGGCCAGGTTAGAAAATCTTTATCGGTCCCCATGCAATCTACCTATGTTTGCAGGGCAAGCAGGCTGTGATCCTTCAGTTTTGCTGGCAATATCGCCTGAAATGGTCTTTTTAGTTGATGGACACATTGGACATTTAAACGATCGTTTGAGACAATCGTGGTCTCACGATAATTATTGGATCTTTCAAAAATCTTTACGTCTATGGCCAGCTTTACTTTTCAACTGTAACACTCTATATATAAAGAAAAAGCTTTGTCGCTACAGGTTAAAATCTGAAATGTCTCTATGGATATGGTACACCAGTCTTAATTGGGGATGCACCGAATCCAGGATTTGGTTTGGGATTCAGACAGGATTTGGATTCAGCCGATTCCTTGCGTCTGGCCGAACTGAATCCAATCCTAATTTGCATATGCAAGGGGTGAAGAGGGAAATCACGTGACTTTTCGTCACTAAACAAGGAAGTAAATTTTTTTCCCCCACTTTTCACCTTCCTTCGGCCTAATCCCAAATAGTGGCTTTGGTGCGTCCCTAGTCTTAAAGGAATAGTTCAGTGTAAAAATAAAACCTGGGTAAATAGGCTCTGCAAAATAAAAAATGTGTCTAATATAGTTAGTTAGGCAAATGTAATGTATAAAGGCTGGAGTGACTGGATGTCTAACATAACAGAACACTACTTCCTGCTTTTCAGCTCTCAAACTCTGAGTTAGTCTGTGACTTGAAGGGGGTCCAAATGGGACATAACTGTTCAGTCCGTTTGCAATTGATCCTCAGCATTCAGCTCAGATTCAGAAGCAACAGTTATGTCCCATGTGGCCCCCCTCAAGTCACTGATTAGTTACTGCCTGGTAACCAATTAGTGGAAACCAAGAGAGCTGCAAAGCAGGAAGTAGTTTTCTGGCTATTATGTTACACATCCAGTCACTCCAGCCTTTATACATTACATTTTTGATTAATTATATTCGGAACATTTTTCATTTTTATACTGAACAATAACTTTAATCATGCTCAGTTCCATGTTTATTTCAGTATAGCTGCAGCAGTATTAGAGCTATAAACTGGTTTACACAAAGGCACTATGGCAAGCTAGGCCTCTAAACATGTTTTTTGTCATTTCGATCTTCTTCAGCTAATGGTTATACAGGTATGTGATCCGTTATCCAGAAATCAGTCATCCAGAAAGCTCCGAATTATGGAATGGCCTCCCGTAGACTCCATTTTATCCAAAAAGTTATTTCCCCTTTCTCTGTAATAATACAAAACTACCTTGTACTTGATTCCAACTAAGATATAATTAATCCTTATTGGAAGCAAAACCAGCCTATTAGGTTTATTTACTGTTTACATGATTTTGTGGTAGACTTAAGATATGAAGATCCAAATTACAGAAAGATCCATCATCTGGAAAACCCAAGGCATTCTGGATAATAGGTCCCATACCTGTACTTAAATTATTTTTTTATTTTCCTGGAGGTTCTCTCGACTTGAAACTGTCTCAGACATCACTTCACAAGGAACTGATTATTAAATATGTTTAAACAAGCATTAGAAACAGCAGGCTGCTACAACACAGCTGCTGGGAGTAATGGGGTGGGGGCACACATGTAGGTGGGGGACCCTCTGGGATCCAGAGTTTGGCTCGTACCGACCCAACCTCATGAAGGCAGCACTGTAGATTATAAATATGTAGTATTTATAATTCCTGGGATTAGAAGAAAGGGATTTCGGCTTCAGGGTCCAAAATGTTTTTAATGTAAACCGTAAAGATGCAAAATTCTATCCCTAAAAAGATAATGTAACATTAACATCAGATTTTGTAAATAAAAGGTTGTATGTAATTTTTTAAGCACCATAGAAAATAAAATATTCAGTGTTGACAGGCAGGAAGGACTTTGTTCAAAGCAATAAAACAGGAATTTTTTGAAAGACGAATTAAATATAATAGGCAGGTGCTTGTGTTCCTCCCTAAATTATCCCAGGACATTATTCTTCAAAAAAGTACATTGATGGACAGATTTATCCAAGGAGGGTAGTTTTCAGTCCAAAACTCAAAACTCGAGTTTTTCAGGGTTTAAAAAAAATTTTTTTTTTCAAGATTGATTATACCCCGAACCTGGAAATAGCTTGAATCTGAAAATACTCCAGCTTAAACCTGTCAAAATCATGTACAAGTCAATGGCAGAGGTACCTTGATCTATTTGAAGATGATGTTCAAAGTTTTTTTGGTGTTTTAATTCGAACAATTCAAGTTTTTTTCCATTTGAGTTTTTTTATTAAAAGAGAACCAAACCCATGCTAATAAATTCCCTTACCCCCTACCCTACATAGACGCCCCCCCCCCCCAGCCCAGATGGTACCTTTGGTAAATGCCCCAAAGTCTCTACTTACCCCTCAGTGCATATTTAGGGCATTGGAGGTCACGGGTTCCATCTTCTTCTCTTCGGTAAACTTTGGGAATAGATCAGAGCATGCGCAATTGGAGCAATGTTCTGTTTCGCAACAACTGCATATGCACTGGAAATTGACCAAGTGGAAGAGAACCCGAAGATTACTGAAGTGAAGAAGATGGCGACTGCGAACTCTGATGCCGTTAATCTGCACCGAGGGGTAAGTAAAGAGTTGGGCATTTACCAAAGGTACCACCTGGCCTGGTGGGGGGGAAGGGAGGGGGGTCTTTGTAGGGCAGGGGAAAGGGGTATTTATTAGCAAGGGTTTGGTTCTCCTTTAAATTGGAAAATCATTTGAGTTGTGGATTCATTCACAAAGCTCTAAAACTCAACCTTTGATGAATAACCCCCTTAAATATAGCACATGTATTTCCTGCCTTATGGCTCCGTGTTTTATATTTCGCTCAACAACAATAAGAATGGAATGTCCATTGCTATTAAAGCAGGATTTTGAAAAGAGTACATGTGTAATATTATAAAGCCGGTATATACAATGGCCTCACATGTTACAGGTATGGGATCCGTTATCCAGAGAGCTCAGAATTATGGAAAGCCTGCCTCCCATAGACTCCAATTTATACAAATGATCCAGATCTTCAAAAATGATTCCCTGTTTCTCTTTAACAAAACTGTGTCTTGTACTTGATCCCAACTAAGATATAATGAATCCTTATTGGAAGCAAAACCAGCCTATTGGGTTTATTTAATGTTTATATCATTTACTAGTATATTTTAGGTATGAAGATCCAAATTACGGAAAGATCCATTATCTGGAAAACCCCAGGCCCTGAGCATTGTTAACCGGTCCCATACCTGTATATTAGAACAGAATATTTAACCAGTAGATGTGGGTAGGTATTTGCTATACAGAATGTTGGATAACAAACTCTGTGACCCTTGCTATGTGACTAAGCCTCTATGACTTGTGTACTGTATACATTTAGCTGGAACATTAGACCAGACCTTTGCTTTATTTACCGCTTGCTCTAAGATTGAAGAGCAACGTTTACAAGCCCTGAGCGAATTATATAAATCTATCAGAAAATCTTATAGATGTCATTACCTTTTTTTTTTTTTTTAAGAATGTTGCTTGGGTAACTAGCAGGCAGACCAGAACATGTTGTTTTGCTCATTTTTTACAGTAAACGCACAGATTTAAATAATCCGTTGACATACTAGACTGCAATCTGATGTTCAATATCTATGTATCCTTGACAGGTAGCATTACACCAACGGTGGAACTGAATGGGCTTGCCATGCGCAGAGGGGAGCCTGCCATCTACAGGTCTTTGGATCCAAAACCACTACCCAACCACCGAGCTAACTATAATTATCGTGGGATGTACCATCAAAGGTTAGCACATTTTGGCCTATTCTTTTTTTAAAGGGGTAGTTTACCTTTAAAGTTTAGTGTGTTATAGAAAGTCCTGTTAGCAGCAGCTTTTAACTTGGTCTTCATTTTTTTTAAATAGTTCTGAACTAATTTGATGCCTTCTGCAGCTAAGATTTCAGTTGGAGGTTACAGGAAGCCAAAAAGCTAATGCTGCTAAGGCTACAGTGCAATTCTTATTGTTACTATTCAGGCCCTCTTCCAATCTATTGTTAAAACCATTCCCTAGATCAGGGGTAACTAACCATTTTTGGTTCGGGGAATGTGCCAAGGCAAAAAAAAAATAAGAACCGGGGGGGGGGCTGGGTGGGTCAGCAGTTGGTCGGTGTCCAATTCTGTGTTCCGGCATCCAAATCGGCGCGCCTCGTCAATTGTGGTCTAGGCTTGGCTACCCAGTTCAGGACTGTCCGCGGCCCGGCAGTTGGGGACCCCTGCCCTAGATGCTAGGGTAAATTGGGCCCTATAAACAATATAGCTGCTGAAGTTTCAAACTGAAATAATCACATTTATAAAAGAAAATGAAGACCAATTGGTCATTTTCTCAGAATATCACTGTTTACATCAAACTAATTTAAAGGTGAACTGCCCCTTCAATGTAACAATTCAGAACATCACTCTGATATGCCTGCAGAAGAAAAACTATATTTTATGGAACATGTAGCAATGTTTGCCATTATAGATTCTAGTGTTATCAAAGACTTATTACAGCTAAAGGGAGACACAGGTGAAAAATCCCTATGTGAAAGCCTTACGGGGGGAAAAAATTACTATGAAGATTTTCATTCATCCAGGTCATGGTATATCTAATATAAGTACTGTAATTCAAAAAACAACTGGACTTGCTGAGAAATGTTAAATGAAGATGTTTCACTGCTCATCCAAGCAGCTTCTTCAGTACAACGGACTGGTGTGGTGAGTTCTTAGTATATAGGGGCAAATTCATTAAAGTGCGAAGCGTCTAACGCTAGCATTTATTCACCAGCATGACGTCATTTCGCAACTTCGCCAATTTACTTACTGTCCTTGACGAAAATTCTCTAGCGAAGAACTAGCGCAACTTTGCACCCGTACACCAGGCAAAGTTGCAGACTGACGAAGGGACATAGCTACACTAATTCACTATTTATTAAAGGTTTCCTGGGCTTGTGTAGTGTAATGTAGTGGCTGTAACATACACCTCTATTATACGTTCAACCCCGCTCCATATGCAAATTAGGCATTTCTAGTGTAAATGCGCTTTGCCTGGCGAAGTAACGGTAGTGCAACTTCGCTAACGTTCACCGTCCTGAGCGCAGATTTGCATGTCAGTGAATTTGCGTAGCGCTGGCGAAAATAAGCCTGGCGAAGTGCGTTGACTGCTAGCGAAGACTTACTAGTGCAAGCTCATTGTGAACAGGAATGAATTTGCCCCATAGACTCTTCCACTAATCCAATCACAACGGCACATGGTAATTCTGCAGAAAGGTGATATCTGAAATTCATCCGAGGGGAACATTGACCTTTTTGTGCAGGGACAAAATTAGTCAGACCATTCCCTGCATTAGCCTTATACTAAGAGACCATTTCAGTAAGCGGGGCACGTGGGCCATAACTGTTGCTTTTGAATCTGAGCTGAATGCCGAGGATCAATTGCAAACTCACTCACAGTTATGTCCCATGTGAGGTCTGTTTTGTTATGTTCGATATACAGTCACTCCATCCAGTCACTCCAGCCTTTATACGTTACATTTTTGGTTAAAGGAAAACTATACTCCCCCAGACAATGTAGGTCTCTATAAAAAGATATTGCATAAAACAACTCATATACAGGTATATGGTTTGTGTTTGAAAGAGTGGAGATGTGTGTGTGTGTGTGTGTGTGTGTGTGTGTGTGTGTGTGTGTGTATATGTATGCTGGGTTTTTAATTTGGAGGGGTTGAACTTGATGGACTTGGTCTTTTTTCAACCCAATTTAACTATGTAACTATATATGTAAAACCCTGCAAACCCATGTGCCATTGGGTAATCATAAATAGAAAATTGCCATTTTAAAAAATAAGGACAGCCTCCTGGGATCGTATGATCGTATCAACGGTGCACACAAACATGCCAAACAAACTATAAAGTTAGGTCACATGAGCCAATTAACAGACAGAGTTGTGTCTTTTGCTTCCACACTTCTTCCTGTTACAGTTAGGGGCAAATTTACTAAAATTCACCAAAAATCCTACGAATCCATTCGAAATTCGATCGTACGAATGGTATTCAAGCAGGTCTTAGCAAAAGAAGCCTATAGGGGGTTCCCATAGGCTTCTATTGGTATTCGGTAGGTTCAGTCTGGCGAAGTAGGCATTCGAAGGATTAAAAATTTTTAAATCCTTCGATCATCGAATGTTCGAATTATCGAATATCCGATCATTGGATCTATTCGATAATTCGGTATTCAATGATCAAAGTGGCCAAATTTGCATATTCGAATATCCGAAAAAATTGTACGATCTGTATTCGATCAAATTTGATCCAACTTCGAATACTTCACACGAATTTTGTAAAGTTGAAATATTTCTTGTCAGGTGATCTGAGGCAGCAGACAGACCATCACGCAATGGTGGTTCAAGGCAATATTTACTTAAATATATATTCCAGTTTGATAAGATTCTTTACTATGCCACTAATTTTATATCAACTACCTGTTGCTCAAGTATTCATTTTGGGGGTATAGTTTCCCTTTAACTAACTATATTAGAAACCTTTTTTTTATCCAGTTTTTATTTTTACACTGAACTATTCCTTTAATGCAGGACAGTACATTGGCAACCATTCCTGTTGTGACTGATGTAACTTAAAGGGGAATGAAACCCCCCCCGACGCTAACCCAAACTATAATGGGTTTATATGGCTTGTATATCTTTCATTCTCAAGTGCTTAACTTTGCATTAATCACCATCAAATCTCATCTGCCACTTAGCTGCCCAGATTGCTGTTTTTTCCAGATCCCACTTGCAAGGATTCCACATCCTGAATGGAATTGTCTTAAAAAGTTTTGTCATTGCCAAACACATTAGTATTGCTTACACTAATGAAAATAAATTCAAACTGTGCCAAATACAGAACAGAGAAAAGGATAACAAGAGACCAGACACTGCTAAACAACTTTGTTTTCTAAACTGATCGGGTAAAGGGGGAGATTGGGGGTATTGTGAGATGCAATTATGGAGGGAGGCCTCTGCAGGGGACCTTAAGTTTATAAATGGGGTTTATTTTCTTTTAAGTAATGCAGTATATGTTTCTCCAGTGATCAGTTTTCAGAAATATTTATGTGTAATGTTGGACTTATCTTTTCTGCTTTTATTTATTTTGCGTTCTCACTTTTCTTGCGAAAGGCTGCAGGGTACATAGCACATGAAAAGGTAATTCACTAGTTCTTGGGTAGACTTTGCTGGAATCGTTTCACTAAGGGAAAATACCTAGCCTTATGTCTACCAGGAAATATGGAAGCAAAAAAAAAAGGTATTTTTTATTGTCCCAGCCAGATTATATGTTTTTGAGTCTCGTTTCCTGTATGTGCCACGGATTGTTTAGATGGTAGTGTTGTCTAGAATAACTAGACTGCAGTCATATTGTAATTGCACTAGGTGGTGCTGCATGCTTGCAGAAGTCATCTGACATGATTTGAGCTTGTGAGGCTGACTTCCCTTAAATATATATGTCTTCAGGTATAGGATCTGTTATCCATGATGCTTGGGGTATGTTATCTGCAATGCTTGGAGTTTCCAGATATGGGATCTTTCTGTAATTTGGATATCCAAACCTGAAATCTTTTTAAAATCCTGAAAACATTAAATAAACCTAATAGGATTGTCTACCACCAATGTGGCATCATGCAGCTTCCTTACCATCAAATACATTTGGAAACTCTTGCAGTTGTCTCATGCAAAATCCCAATACTTATGTTTTCACTGTGTCTACATGGGTTTGATCCAGGTTCTCCAGTTTCTTCCCACAATTCAAATACATACATGCTATTTAGCTCCTGACTGTGTGTGTGGGGCATTAGATTGTAAGCTCCACTGGGTCATGGACTGATGTGAATGACAAACGACCTTTGTAAAGGGCTGCATAAATATGTTAATTGTGTGTGCATAATTATTCGAAAAAATATGTACAGGTATGAGATTTGTTATCCGGAAATCCTTTTTTCCACAAAGTTCCAAATTACAGAAAGGCCGTCTCCCATAGACTGCATTATAATCAAAAAATCCAAATTCTAAAAAATGTTTTCCTTTTTCTGTATAATAATAAAAACAGTACCTTGTATTTGATCCAAAATAAGACATAACGAATCCTTGTTGTAAGCAAAACCAGCCTATTGGGTTTATTTCATGTTTACATGATTTTCTAGTAGACTTAATGTGTGAAGATCCAAATTACTGAAAGACCCCTTATCTGGAAAGCCCCAGGTCCCGAGCATTCTGGATAACAGGTCCCATACCTGTATTAAGATTTTTTTTCTAGCTTGTGGTGGTCTCGCCTAGATAGTGACTTTTTGAATACAGAGCAACGTATTTTCTCATGTTATCCGTAGTTGATTCATGTCAAGCAAAAAAAAAAAACACACCACACACATTTTTGTGTGTGGGGGTTCATATCCTTTTAAGTCACACAACTTTAAGGTTTCATATTTAGTAATGGGCGAATTTATTCTCCAGGCGAGAATTTGCGTTGAATTCCTGCGATTCGCCGATGGCGAATAAATTCGCGGAACGGCAGCAAAAATTCGCCATGCCGAAATTCGCTGGGGTCAAAAAAAACAGTCGCACACCGAAATTGGCGCGTGCCGTGACTCGTTTCGTAAATTTTTTTCGGCAAAGCGAAATGGGATACATTCGCCCATCACTATTCATATTCAGTTTGCCTCAGCACAAGTCAGCTGAATCAGATTTCTGCTAAAAGTTCTGGAATTTGGCAGAATCCTGGGTTTGGTGCATCCCTAAGGGTGATGGCGGACAGGGACCAATCTTTTTCATTTCGGGCAACTAATCTCCCCGAAATGCCTTCTTGCCAGTAAGAATGCGAATCTCTGGTGGGACGGCATACGTATCGATTCAGCTTTCCAAAATTGCCTCACGAGGAAACTTCGGGCTGCTTCGGAAAACCGAAGCGATCCTTATGCCTCTCCTGCCAGCAGTTTTGTATTCTTACTGTCAGGAAGACATTTTGGGTAGATTAGTCGCCTTTAGTAGAGAAGATTTGACGCTGGGCGACTAACGTTCCCGTTTGCCACCACCATTAGACTTTTAGAAAGAATGTCCATAAAAAAGTCAATAAATGAAGCTAAACTTATAGCAGCCACATGTTTTAATTTAAGCAGATACTCCGTAACAGACACCTTTTGTCAAAAATGCTAATGTATGAGCTCAGTGATATGGTCCTCCCTGCAACTTTTCTTAAGACCAAAAAGCTGGTCTCGGAGAGGAACAAAATGTTGGCCTAATAAAACCCTTAAGTTTTTCTTTTCTTCTTATTTTGTATAGACACAATTTTAATAAATAATGTAGGTTTTGGGTACTCCTTAGTTTGTGCCAGTGGTTTAAATGAGAATTAAAGTGTAAAATAGAATAATGCTAATAATGCTGTATTGTGTATACTAAACATCAAAATGAACTTACGGCACCACAAGCCTAATCAAACAAATGATTTATGCTTTCAAAGTTGGCCACAGGGGTCACCATCTTTTAACTTTGTTAAACATTTTTGTCTGACCCTGACCCTGCACATGCTCAGTGTGATCTGGGCTGAGTTTAGGGATTGCCATAAATGATCAAAACAGCACAAGTCAAATAATATCTGCCAGAAGCTGATACAGCAAGATTGATTAATAATCAGAATATACAGACTGCACTGGGTCCTGTCATGTCATGTAATCTAATGTGGATTTTATAGTTTTTATATTGTTTAATACAAACTTTCTCCAACTCTGCAGAACCAGTGGCTGCAGCAAAATAATCCTCCAAATAGAATCCCAGTTTTATCTGTTTAAATCTGGCTCCATGATATCTGTCCGTGCAACTGGAGTTGGAAACAGTAAAGGGGGTGTAAAAGCAAAAATAAAATGCAATACGACTGCTCTACAGGGAAACAAACAGAGCTGCTTCAGTTCTGCATGACTGGGAAGTAATTGGGGATCCCCCTGCTGTTCAAAAGTATAATTGTTTCCCTGCAGAGCAGTTAGGGAGTGTCTGACAATTCCTATCCACAGCAGTCCGAGCAAGTAAATGAAGGGAGAATTTCACTGCATAGTCAAGTTTCTTATAAAAATGGTACACATTTTTTAATCAAAGTATATTGGCGATAGGTTTCTTTGTCATTAAAGAAAGTAAAAATAGGATTTTTTTTTTGCCTTTACATGCGTTATCCAGAAAGCTCAGAATTATGGAAAGGCTGTCTCCTGAGGTCCCAAGCATTCTGGATAACAGGTCCCATGCCTGCACATATATTGAACCCTTAGGCAAAAGTACATTTGGGAAAATGTGCCTAAATTTGTTCTTAAATGTTTTCCTGCTGGAGAATAGGAATTGGCTGCTGATCAGTGCTTACTATCTGGTAAATGAGCCACATTCTGTGAAACACTCATTATAAAGGGTTAAAATATTCCCTAATAAAGTTACCAAAGAATCCTATACATTTTAAAATATGACTTGGATGACGGGTACTTAGCTTCATTGATTTTACCATCTCTGTTTTATTGTTCTTTATTGCTACAGGCTCCATGTTTAGTGAGTTAGAGGTCTGGCCGCCCAAGCAATTTTCTCTCTGTCCCTTGAGAAAATAAGAAATATTTCTGCAGTTTTATGGTGCTAACTGTATTCCCCCATGGCTCTATTGCATTGCCATGTTCGAGCATATAAACAAATCCATAAGTCTGTTATGAAATGCCTTCCTTTTTATTCTGCAGAATTCCGGATTATATTGGTGCTTTATAAAACCAGCACAACAATCTCCTTTGCGATCACTGGGGAGTGAAAGCTTTGCAAAGCCGGAGTTGCAAACTTTCCAAGAGATTTTCAAAATGTAATTGCCCATACCAGATAAAATATATACATCTCTAACCATCTTCTCAGGGTACTGGATTTAGGAGTCTTCTTGCTGAATATGTTTCTTTAAAGGAGAACTAAACCCTATAAATGAATATGGCTAAAAATGCCATATTTTATAAACTTAACTTCTTGCACCAGGCTACAACTTCAACTTGTCAATAGCAGCAATGATCCAGGACTTCTAACTTGTCACAGGGGGTCACCATCTTGGAAAGTGTCTGTGACACTCACATGCTCAGTGGGCTCTGAGCAGCTGTTGAGGAGCTAAGCTTAGGGGTCATCACTAAATATCCAGCAGCAGAAACACTGCTAAAGGGCTGTGGTTGCCTTGGGCTGGTGCAGAAGCCCAAGACATCATGTACTGTACAACATTTCTACCTACTTTTTTAGTTAAACTTCAGTTCTCCTTAATACAAATTGCATTGAAGCCCAACTTTTTTGTTTTGTTAAGGATTAGGCACATTGGCAACATGATACAGTCTCATCCTTTCCTTTTAACTCTGTGCGGACATCAGTCGTCAATGCGTTTTTCTTTCATGGCGATGCCCTGTTATTACAGCAATATTTTACCACGGCTCATTGCTATCACCTTTGATTTATGATACAAAAAAAAAATGGACTTAATGGTACACATACCTTAAACCTAAACATCTGTTTGTCGTTAGATGTTTGTTCTTGTGCTTGCATAATGGGAAAATAACCTGCCGCCGATGACCTTTGCTGCTGTGTATGACTGTCAAGAACACAGGGGGATTCAGATTGCTTATACATTGTATTTTCACAGCTCATTTATCTGTATTTTGAACATTTAGCTGATCTGATTATCATTCAGAGCTTTCATTGATGTTTTGTTTATTATGCTTCAGTTTTTAATTTTTAAGATGGTTCAAAATGATCTACTGTGGTTGGGTGCTGCAGAATCTGTGACACAAAATACGCAGTTGGTCTTCATTAGGAATGCACTGAATCCAGGATTCGATTGGGATTTTGCCTTTTTCAGCAGGATTCGGATGCGGCCGAATCCTTCTGCCTGGCCGAACAAAATCCTAATTTTCATATCCAAATTAGGGGTGGGAAATCGCTTGACTTTTTGTCTCAAAGCAAGGAAATGTTTACACCCTTCCCACACCCTTCCCACACCTAATTTGCAAATTCAGTTTGGAATTCGGCCAAATATTTCGAAAAGGATTTGGGGGTTCGGTCGAATCCAAAATAATGAATTTGGTGCATCCCTATTCTTCATAGCGATGCATTGCGTTACAAGCGGCTTTATGTGCTACATTTTTGCCTGAAAAGTATGATTGTGATCAGTATGACCAGCAGAAGAAAAATATGGATGTACAGGTATGGGATCAGTTATCAGGAAACCCATTATCCAGAATTACAGAAAATCCATCTCCCACAGACTCCATTTTATCCAAATATTAAAGATTTTTAAAAATTACTTTCTTTTTGTTTATAATAATAAAACAGTATCTTGTACTTGATCCACACTGAGATATAATTAATCCTTATTAGAGGCAAAACCAGTCTATTGGGCTTATTTAGTCTTTACATGATTTTCTTGTAGACTTAAGGGATGAAGATCCAAATTATAGAAAGATCTATTTTCTGGAAAACCCCAGGTCCCGAGCATTCTGGAAAACCGGTACCATACCTGTTCAGTGTGTCCCCTAATAATGTAAAGGACGTGCGGTTTGAACTTGTTTTTTAAAGAACTTCCCAAAACGTTATACCTCCTCTGTAGATCCCAAACTTTTTACAATAACCAGTAGATAAAATATTGATCCATGTGTGGCTTGGGTTGCCACCTGCCCGGTATTTTACTGGCCTGGCAGTATTTTTGATGGTTGATCCCAATGTTATTTATAGGAAAAAAAAGATAAATACAGTAGAACCCCCATTTTACATCCCCTGATTTTAAGTTTTCCCTCATTTTACATTGTTGTTTTGTGGTCCCATCTATATATTATGCATAATACATTTCCCTGATTTTAAGTTTTCCCTCATTTTACACCATTTTTTTCTGGTCCCCTGAAAAACGTAAAATGGGGATTCTACTGTATATAGGAAGGCTGGTATTTTTTGTGTGGCCAGTATTAGTATACAGATATGTGATCTGTTATCCGGAATTATTTAATTTTGAAATCTGGCATGGGGCTAGAGACATGTCAGTTTCTAGAGTGTACCAGTATGTTATTTCTTTAAATTTATGGTTCACAACAGATTACTTTCTTAGGCTTATGCCACACAGGAAGGCGACTAATCGCCACGTCTTTGAGGCAACTAATCTCCCTGAAATCTTCCTCTGTGGCCCTAGCCTTAATGACAACCCTGACCAGTGAATCCTAGTGTCCCTAGTATCTCTCTCAACAAACATTGTTAGTAGGCGAGTGAAAATTCTAATGCATGATAATTGATAATGCTACATATTTTGGATTATTTAAGGGTAAGCTTGGACTGTTGCACCTATATAAGTCACCATTATACTTAGGGGGTTATTTAAGGTTTGATTTGTATTTTCCACGTAAATGCCTGGGTTGATTTTTTTGGTCAAAACTTAAATTTTCAGGTTTAAAAAAAAAAAAAACAACAACAAATTTTTCGAGATTTAGTATACCCTGACCCTGGAAATAGCTTGAATCATAAAAAATCCAGCTAAAACCTGTCGAGGACGGTTACAGAGGTCCCTTGATCTATTTGAAGATGTTAATAGCCTACAATATGCTTGAGTATTTTTCAGAGGGTTTTGCCCAAAAACTCAAAATTTGGGGGATTTTGAGTTTTTTCCCCCGCTATTAATTAGAGGTTTAGGGCTTCGCACGATCGGGTTTTTTCCATTAGAGTTTTTTCTTAAAGAAGTTGTGAGTTCATTCGAGGTATTAAAAAAACTCTTTACAAATTTGCAACTAATGGCGTTTTGCTTTCTAGCCATTAAAAAACATTATTCAGTTTTAGATTAATATATCTTTGGGACGGCCCCAACTTTCAAGAGAGTAAGATACTGATAAATCTAAATTTCAGTTAAACACATGAGTGGCGTTCAGAGTCAGGATAAAGGATATTTATACATTTAATTTTCTTAGAATCTTTTACTTTAGTTTTTTTTTTAAATTAAAACGTATGTATTTCCAGTTAGATGCCAGTTTGTGAGGCTCATCTTGAAAACAGGTGTATATTGTCTAATAAAACAGTGCTTCAATAACATGGCTTCAAAGGCATACCTTTATTATACAATTGTGAATGGGATGCTCTCAAGTTACTTGTATTTAGATATACAGTACAAATAAGAGCACTTCCCCCAAATGACCCCCTGAGACTCTAGATAAGAATGCATCCAGTTAATGCAGTTTTAAACATTGATGTCAAGGAGTACGTTTATAGGCTTTAAGAAAAAAGTGTTTTAACAAAAGGAACTTTGCGTAGGAGTGAAACAATTAGATCAGTAAAGGCATGTACCGTTAATGGCCATTTTTTGTCTTCTCCAAGTACATTTTTAACTTGCATTTTGGGTTGTGTGTTTTTTTTTTAATCATCTTAATGCAGTCTCCATTTTATAAAAAGTATCTGGAATGAGTGGGAAAGTGTGGTGGGGGCATAATTACTCAAAATAGTGGAGTTTAGCCAAATAACTTTAAACAGGCATCGGCTCCTGGGAGAATAGACCCGAGAGAATATAAAGTATGCTGCAGTGCTGGAAAAATCTTTTCTGATATTCAGAACCTTAGATCGGTGAGTTCTGCTATCACAATATTTTATATGTTCCTAGGCATGGTTTTTAGTTTAGACTTAGAGAATCCCCCCTACCCATATAATAAAACCCCCTACCCTACATAGTCCCTGCTCCTGCCTGCACAGGTGATTGCCCCAATACTATAATTACCCCTCGCTGCAGAGTCAGTGCAGCGGAGCTCATGGGTGCCATCTTGGGTGCTTTGGTAGTCTTTGTAACTTCTCTTAAGTAAACAAGCGTATTGGCGCTAGCCGGTATTTTACATGGCTGATCCCAATGTTATTAATAAAAACATAAATATGTAGGAAGCCTGGTATTTTTTTTTCAAGAAATCTGGCAACCCTAAATAGCGCATGCGCAGTTGAATCAATAATCTGGTTAGCAACAACTGCGCATGTGACGAAAGTAACCAAACAGATGGATGGCCGAAGATTACAGAAGCACCAGAAGATGACGCCTGTGAGCTCTGCTGCACTGACTTTGCAACGAGGGGTAATTTTTGCATATGGGGCAATTACTGGAGTTATCTGTGCAGACAGGAGCAGGGACTATGTAGGGTAGGGGATAATGGGGTGGTTGAAATCTCCTTTAAGATGGCCATACATGTGAAGGTGGGCAGTATCAAACTGATCTGATAGTTAGACCCTTGGGCCAACAGTCGGATCATAATTGGAGCTATGCAGTTTGTCGGGAGTAGAACGGCATCAATACATAGTCAAAGTCTGTCTTCAATCCAGTGCAAAAATCAAACCTGCATGATTTTTGGCCAGATGTCGGACAGGCCCATTGGGTGACACCATGCACTGGGCAAAAAGCTGATGAATTGGTCCGGACAGATATTGATACAGGTATGGCCACTTTAAATCCGTACATGAGATTTAATCAAAATCTTTGCGGTCTAACTTTCTGCCTATACTACTGTAAACATTTAAGTACAAAAACATTTTGTTTGCCAGTAATACACAATTGTGAATTGTATTTTAAAGGGCAAATCAAGCCCAAAATAATAACTTGTAAAAGAAAACATAATGGTAGGCAACTTTGCAATGTACATTCATTGCATATTTTCTATGGTTTTTATTTGTACCGTATATAAATTTTTACTTAAAGCAGTGTTTGTTCCTTTCTATTCTCTGTCCTGGTTGCTCAAATGTTGATACAAAGTAAGACAAGGCAACCGATTAACAGACCTCTCTGTGCTGGGGAACCAAGACGTTTGCAACATTGTTTAAAGGAAAACTATACCCCGAAAATGAATACTTGAGCAACAGATTGTTTATATCAAATTAAGTTACATATTAAAGAATCTTACCAAACTGGTATATATAATTAAGTAAATATTGCCCTTTTACATCTCTTGCCTTGAACCACCGTTCCGTGATGGTCTGTGTGCTGCCTCAGAGATCACCTGACCAGAAACATTTCAACCCTAACTGTAACAGGAAGAAGTGTGGAATCAAAAGACACAACTCTGTCTGTCTGTTAATTGGCTCATGTGACCTAACTTTATAGTTTGTTTGGTATGTTTGTGTGCACCGTTGAATCATATGATCCCAGGAGGCTGTCCTTTATTTTTTAAAATGGATATTTTCTATTTATAATTACCCAATGGCATATGCTACTAAAAAGTATATTATTATGAAAATGGTTTAATTTACATGAAGCAGGGTTTTACATATGAGTTGTTTTATCTTTCTATAGAGACCTACATTGTTTGGGGGGTATAGTTTTCCTTTAAAAAGTAACAACCAGGAGTAAAGCTCCCCATAGACGTGATGATTCTTCTTTGGTGGAAAACCAATTTAAGTGCAATTTAAGTGCAGTCCGACCAATCTGTCAAATTATTGTGCAGATAGTGGGATCGCTCCCAGTGCAATCTGTTTCTGTTTGCATGACCAGCAGGCAGCTACCCTTCAGTTTTGCTGGCAATATCACCTGACATGATCTTTTTAGTTGATGGGCAATTTCGAGATAATAGTGGTCTCACGATGATAATCAAATCTTTTAAAAATCTTTACGTCAATTGCCAGCTTAAGCCAAATGGTGCTTTCAATAGCAGTTGTTTTTACAAATAGCTTTATTTTGAATAAATCTATAATATTTGTGATTAGCCTGAAAGGAGAAGTAAACCCCTCCCGCGCTAACCCCCACCCCCCCGTAGGCCCTCCTCCCCCCAGCCTAACTCTCTCCCGGGAAAATGCCCCTAAGTCTCTACTTACCCCTCCGTGCAGGTCCCCTCCGTGCAGGTTCCCGGTCGCCATCTTCTACAGCAACGTCTTCTATCGTCAGCGCATGTGCAGTAGGACACATTTGCTGGTTTGTACTACCGCACATGCGCCGAAAGTTCATGAAGTTCGCCGATTGAACTCTGTGAACTTTCGGGGCATGGGCAGTAGTACAAACCGGCAAATGCGTCCTACTGCGCATGCGCCAACGGAGGAGGGAAGCAGACGTCGCTGTAGAAGATGGAGCCTGCACGTTGGGGTAAGTAGCGACTTAGGCGCATCTGCCCCGGGGGAGAGGTAGGCCAGGGGGGTCTAGGAGGGGTTTACTTCTCCTTTAAAAGAGAACTAAGCCCATACTTAAAAAAAAACCCTACCCCCCCCCCCCCCCCCCCGTAGACCCTAACCCTCCCAGCCTACTTGCTACCCCGGGCTGAGGGGTGGGAGCGTGGTCTATGGGGGGGGGTTTAAAGTATGAGTTTAGTTCTACTTTAATTAAATGGTAAAGTCTTAACCTGGTAATACACCCAGTGCAGGCTTTACATCGGGTGCTACTCATAGCAGGGTGCTACCCAATCAGTGCAGATCTACACAAGTTGATAGCCTTTGCACAAGCAGCTATTTCCTAGAAGAGTGTTTTTTATATCATATGTGTGTGTTTAGTTTGTGTATACCAGGTCTGACAATATCTTAAGAACAATGCTGATGCTCAGGGGAATATCAGGGGGGGGGGGTTTGATATGCAACATGAGAATAGTATTAAACCTAAATCTGCCTGCCAAGTTAATGAAGGGATCAACATTGATAAAATGAGAATGGACAGAAAGGAAATGACAGTGGAATGATCAAAAACCAGCAGAGGGTCGGAGATCAGAGTAAAATGTAGATTTGTGTTTTCACATTGTGAGGGCTCCGTGCTTAATGAATCAAGACAGAAGTAGAAAAAGCTCTGAGTGTAAAGGAAAGCATATGTCAAATAAAATCCTTTGTGAAATCATTTGTATGTTTCTAAGAAACCTTACTTGTTCTCCTTAACTCACTCAATCCCTTTCCGTCTAACCCCTCTCTCTTTCTCAATCGCTCTCTCCATATCTGTCTATGTATTTTTATGTTGTTCAACTAACTGTAGCAACTTTTGATACCCATTTCTGTTCCTGGAAGTTTATTGTATCATAGAAACTTTGAATTAGTGAAAGCATAGCATCCTTTTATTTGTCACCAGGGAGTCAAAAATATTGTATACGTATAGCTATTATTTAGTATGATGTTATTCTGTAGTAAGAATTTGATTTTGTAGGTGGTTAAATGGTAATAGATGCTGTCACATTGCCCCTGATCTTTTCGTGCACATTGGAGTTGCCTCATTTTCCCAGATAACACCAGCCAGAGAATGCTAGAAGTTCATCCCACAACTCCAGTCTCTAATTGCTTAGCATATTCTTCTGCTTTTAAAAGTCACCTGTTGCTAGGGCATGCAGGAAACTGCCCTGCCCTATTTATAGGAAGAGTTTCCGTCTGTACATATTCTGTACAAACCCACAAATATATGTATAGTTACACAAGAGCCATGCACATCCTGTAAATTATATCCTAATAAACGGTTCAGGGAAACCTTAGTCTAAAAATAGAATAAGGCTAGAAATGCTATATTTTGTATACTAAACATAAACATGAGCTTACTGCACCAGCAGCCTAATTAAACAAATTATTTATGCTTTCAAAGTTGGCCACAAGGGGCTGTCATCTTGTAACTTTTTTTAACATATTTGCAAGACCAAGACCCTGCAGATGCTCAGTGTGGTCTGGGCTAAGCTTAGGGATCACCATAAATGATCAAAACAGCACAAGTCAAATAATATCTGTCATAGAAGCCGATACAGCAAGACTGATTAATAATCAGAATATACAGACTGCACTGGGTCCTGTGTTGTCATGTAATCTAATGTGTATTTTATAGTTTTTATATTGTTTAATACCAACTTTCTCCAACTCTGCAGAACCAGTGGCTGCAGCTAAAAAATCCTCCTATTAGAATCCCAGTTTATCTGTTTAAATAACATACAATTTTTACTTTATTAACCGAAAAAGAAACCTATCCCCAATGTACTTCAATTAAATAATCTGTACAGTTTTTATAAGAAACCTGACTGTATGCAGTGAAATCCCCCCTTCATTTACTTGCTCTGACTGCTGTGGATAGGAATTGTCAGACACTCCCTAACTGCTCTGCAGGGAAACAATTATACTTATGAACAGCAGGGGGAGCCTACTGCTGCGGAAATGAATCTCTACATGGTCGAGGGCTGTTCTACAGGGAAACAAACAAAGCTGCTCGAGCTCTAGGAAGTCCCTCCCCTTGCAGTTTGAAAGTATGATCCTATCCCTGCAGAGCAGTTAGGGACTGTCTTAAAGGACCAGTAACATCATAAATGTAAAAAAAACAATTTGTCAGCATATATCGACAAACAGCAATACAAATTAAACTTTATAATTGCAAACCCTTTATTAAGAAATAACTTACCGAACTTGGCTTCCGCTCCTCTTCAGAAAAGGCTACAGGGTAGTGATCCATCGTGCGGTGCTCAATTTCTCCTCCCTGGCTATCTCCTATAAGGAAGACAGGGAAGAGGAATTGAGTGCTGCATGATGGATTGCCCGATCACCTTTTCTGAAGAGGAGCGCAAGCGGTAAAGACTTTGCAAGTTTCATTTGTCTTAGTGTTTTTTCTATTTATACTAACAAATTTGTTTTTTGTTGATGTTAGTAGTCCTTTGTTTGTTACCCACATCATTCAGAGCAATTAAATGAAGGGAGAATTTCACTGCATATAGTCAGGTTTCTTATATAAAAATGGAAGACATTTTTTAATTAAAGTATATTGGGGATATATTTCTTTTCATTAGTTAAAAGTAAAAATGGGATTTAATTTTTCTGCCCTTACATCCCCTTTAATGAGATCTTCAGTTATAATCCGAGCTTAATTATGTAATTTCTGTCACATGTCTCCATGAATCTTGTGTATTATAATAAATAAATTACCTCCTGTTGTAAAATATAAGGATATTAGAAGCCACATCAGAGTTCTGTGACCTGTATAAAAATGGTTTTCAACCTTATGCTTTTATATGGTCATGGAACTCCTCAGAAACTTACAATATCCTTATATTTTACAAGAGGGGGTACTTCATTCACTATATAATTCAGTGGCACAACTAGATATTACCGGGCCCTACAGTAAACGTTCATGTGTTTTACAATTGTTGATTGAAACTGTTTATGAATGAGGGCCTCGTGGGCCTCTTATACCTCCTGGGTGCAGCTACAGGGTCTGCTATCTCTGTAATTACGCCCCTAATATAATATATGTGTATTAATCGTTCAGACCTAGTTACAAGAAATCTAGGACAACAAATATATTTTAATGGTCAGGTATGGGACCAATTATCCAAATGCTCTGGACCTGAGATGTTTCAGATAAAACATAAATTAAATTGTTTTGACTCCAATAATGACACATTTATATCAGACTTGGGATGAAGTTTTCTGTGCTGTTTTATTGTTACGGAGAAAAAAGAAATATCAAAAATTTTATACAATCTAAAGTAGAGTCTATGGGAGACGGCCATCCCGTAATTTGGAGCTTTCTGGATAATGGGTTTCCAGATAACTGATCTCATACCTATACATCTACTACAGCTAAATCCATGATTTTATTTGATTCGTACCCTTGCTGCTCCACTGCTCCAGGTCCCACCTAGGAGGGCCAACGCTATGGTGTAAGGAGAATCCTATCTTTTCTAAGGGCAAAGTGAACAATTTCAAGTTTAATTGAATTTATGAATAATTTAAGATTACTTCTTGCCTTTATTTGACTTTTGAAGAATCACCTTGCGTGTATTTGAATTTATTTTACCTAGATGTACTTGTGGCCAGTTCACCTTGGTCTTTTTTTTTTTTTTTTAAACATTACTGTCCTCTTGGTGGAGCCCAATGGCCACCGTTTTTTAATCCATTGCTTGAAAACGTACATTTGTCACAAACTCAGGAATTTTCTTCTTGATTACCAGTGTTCTGAACACCACATGGGGTACCGTCCCCCAGAGGGTATGTATACATCCTAACAAGCAGCCTTTTGTGCCCCCTGTGTAGTCTGTGCCATTTGACATGGTCAGAAAATGTTTTCCTTGTTTTTTTGTGTTTTTAGATTGGTGTAACGGGGGAGTATTAAGTGGATGGGAATAGCAGCTGCTGGTTCTGTGCTGATAATGGTAGAAAAATTACTTGTTACTGTGCTTTGATTTTCTAGAGACATCCCGCTGATGTTCTTTAGTGAACTGTAGCAGTTCCTGAGACAACACTATCTACCAGACAGCTCATTGTCCTTTACGTAATGAAGGGATAACTTCAATTACACTAATGATAATTAACAATGTAACACTCTATTTGTATGATTCATCATATTATACATTTTAAATCTTGTTCTAAGGGTAAGGGCACACCTGGCGATTCTGGGAGACTAGTCGCCTGGTGACTAATCGCCTCTTCTTTGGGGTGACTAATCTCCCCGAACCACTTCCTCCTGTCTGGCGCCGGCTATAAAGAAAAGTCCTCTGCGGCATGACACTCAATGCTTTGTACTTCAAGCGACTTCGGAAAACGAAGCTCTGCGTGTGTCATGCCTCAGGCAACTTTTCATTATAGCCAGTGCAAGACAGGGGGAAGTGGTCCGGGGAGATTAGTCACCCGAAAGAAGAGGCGATTAGTCACCAGGCGACTAAATCTCCCAGAATCGCCAGGCGTGCCCTTACCCTAAGGAGTCAAACTATGACAATATGTTTACGCAATGTTAAATATCTGTTCGTAAAGTATAATACGGTTTTCTGTCATCTCAAGTATAGGCTTGATAATCCCTAAGTATAGAGACACACAGTGCTGTTTGGGGGAGATTAGTGGCCTGGCGACAAATCGCCTCTTCCTCGGGTGACTAATCTTCCTGAACTGCCTCCTCGCAGGCTAGAATATAAATCGCCAGCGGGATAGCACTCGGAGCTCTTTGTTTTCCGTAGTTTCCTCGTGAAACTTAGGAAAACGAAACACTTTTAGTGCCATCCCACTGGCGATTTAGATTCTAGTCGGCAGGGAGGCAGTTCGAGGAAATTAGTTGCCCGGAAAGGTTGATTTGTCGCCTGGCAACTAATCTCCCCCAAATAGCAGCGTGTCTCTACTCTAAGGGTTAGGCCACATGGGAAGATTCTGGGAGATTTGTCGCCTGGCGAATAATCGCCTCTTCTTTGGGACGACTAATCTCCCCGAACCTGCGCTTATTCACATGCGGCGCTGAGTTTTCTGAAGTCGCTCAATGTTGCCTAGTTAGGCAATTTCGTGCAATTTCGGAAAACGCAGTGCTGCATGTGAGTAGGCGCAGGCGATTCTTCACTGAAGCAGCTGGACGGCCGGGGGAAGTGGTTCGGGGATGTAGTCGCAAGACGATTAGTGGCCAGGCGACGAATCTCCCCGAATCGTCTCGTCTGGACTAGCCCTAAAGCTCTGAAATACAGCATTGAATCTCCCATAGTATCATCTTTAAACAAAATACAGTAGCTTTTATTTGTTAATGTTACCTAAGCATAATTACATGCTGTACAGCCTAAATTTTTTAATAACTTGCCTTTTTCTTCGTACTCTTAAAAACAAATGATCTGTAAAGCTACAAATGCATTGTTATTGCTAGTTTTTATTACTCCTCTTTCTGTCCAGACTCTCTCCTATTCATGTTCAAATCAGTGCATAGTTGTTAGGGTAATTTGGACCCTAGCAACCAGATTGCTGAAATTGCAAACTGGGCAGCTGCTGAATATGAAGCTAAATAACTCAACAAGCACAAATAGTAAAAACTGCAAATTATCACTCTCTGTATCATACTAAAAGTTAACTAAAAGATGAGCAGCCCCTTTAATGTATATTTTTTTTCTCGTTGTGTATCCTGAGATAAATTGCAATGTTTTTTTGTTTTTTTTTTAGTCCATTTTTTTTTTTTTTTTTTTTTTTTTTTTTTGTTCAGCAGCTCCTCCTGTTTGGTATTTCAGCAGATATCTGGTTGCTATGTTCTTATTTATCTATCAACCAGTCAGTGGTTTGAATGGCAGACTGGAATATGAACAGGAGAGGGTCTAAATGGGAAGCTAAGTAATACAAATAGCAATAACGCTGTAGCCCCACAGAGCAATAGTTTTTTGGCTGCTGAGGTTATTGACTCCCATTTAAAACCTGAAAAGAGGCAGAATGAAAGATAAATAATGAAAACCAACATAGAATATGACGATCTATAACATGCTAAAAGCTCAACCACCGATTTTATTGTTCTGTCCACAAGTATGCATGAAAAACTGTCAATCACTTAAGTGATGCTGGAATTTTGTGGGTGGCTGAACATTTAGTTGAACCCTAACAGTTGGCCCTTGTTTAAAATTATACAATTATTCCAGTTTTATATCACAATAAACTTTAACTGAGTAATCAGCTATTACAGAAGCGGTGTACTAAGCCATTGTTCTTGCTGTAAGTGTACTAAATGATTATTTACTCCATACATTCCATTTTATCAGGGATGGATAAAAAATAATCTTACTGCAAATAGTGGCTAGTGTGTGTCTTATACATTAGTATGAGTAAGTCCGTAAATCATAATGATTCATGTCACACATTCTTTTCTCCTGCGGCTATGAGATGTCAGGCTTGAGTATCGTACACTTGTTAGTGTCGTTTATAATGGATTTGATTTTGAAAGAATTTTGTTTGTAAGTTAATTTTAGGCAAACACTATGCAAACAATGTAATGGCCATTCTGTTTCTGCCATAATGTTTTTTCGGCCTATTAAGTCTGAATTCAAATGCAGTGCATTATGGGGTCTCCTTTAACCCTTTCACCACTTCCATGTACACTAAATTCACTGTGCCATTTGTGCCGTGAGGCAGCAAAAATCTACCCCTGGACACTTTAAGACTCACATTTATGGGTTTTTTTTACCCCTGAATTTTTAGTGTTTAAGTGTAGAAAGGACAGTTGCATTCTCTATACTGGTCCCTGTTCAAGTGCTTGATGTAAAGTTGCGGCAGAACCAGAAGTGCCCCATATCTGCTCAGTCAAGAAGTATTTATTGCCAACTTCACAATTGTGTTTCTGGATATTAGTGCTTCCTGGGCCTTCGTTAGATTTAAAAATTGATTTCAATTCGAGAATTAGAATTGTGGTGCCCTATATTTTATTGTTTGTAGGACCCTCCCCATCGTGTTAGTAGCTCCTTGCTGTGTAGCCCTTCCCCTGGGCAGTGGGTCCTAACAGCTAAGTAGAATAGGACCATAATAATAAAAAAACAAACTAAATTGTACACCTGGCCATGTCCCCGCTCAGACCTAGCCATGTTCATGACTCCAAAACCCTGCCATGATCTGCTCAAACACCACCCACTTCTCACACAAGCCCTGCCCATACCTTTGTGGTCAACATGGGGGTCACATTTCACATGGGCTATGTGTTTTATGGTTAAGGGGGAGATTGTCACCCAGCGACAAATTGCTGCTTCTTTGGGCAACTAATCTCCCCAAAAAGCCTTCCTGACGGCTAGAATCTAAATCGCTGGCTGGATGGCACTTGGAGTGCTTAGTTTTCCAAAGTCACTTGAAGTTGCCTCACAAGGAAACTTCAGGCGACTTCGGAGAACGAAGCGCTCTGAGCGCCATCCCTTAGGAGAACAAAGAGATTTTTTTAGGAGGGTGAAGCTAGAAAGATCATGGCCAAATATTATTGACGTGGCTTTGAGTAAGAATGTGGATCATTATCATTGTGTATGTTGCCACCAAGTTCTTTGTAGCCTTTAATTTCTGCATTTTTGGTGCTGTATCAGATGTCACCATAGATAGTTGGTGCAGTCTGTGCTAAATGCCAGGAGCTACACTGATTAGTAATTAGCCATGCAGTATAACGATTAGTGCAAACAAATAAGGTGCTTTGACAGCAGGCAGTTAATAGCATTGAAGGGAAGCAATAAAACCCTCTGAACTGCTCTCCAAGGTAAGGCAATAACCTGTAAAGGCAGGTGTTCTTCTGGGTCAGTCGATTGTAGCTCACTAACAGCAGTGATTATTTCTAACGGTCTCCAGATTTACAATTCCAAGTCAAGGCCAGTGGGGTACAAGTCGATAAAGAACGGTTCAGGTATGGGATCCATTATCCAGAAACCCGTTATCCAGAAAGCTCTGAATTAGAGAACATCCATCTCCCATAGACTTAATTTTATCCAAATAATCCACATATTAATGCATGATTTAATTTTTTTCTGTATTAGTAAGCAGTTTCTTGTACTTGATCCCAACTAAGATATAATGAATCCTTATTGGAAGCAAAACCAGTCTATTGAGTTTATTTAATGATTCTTCAGAAGACTTAAAGGGTAAGATGACACGGCAGATTTGTGGAGATTTAGTCGACTCTTCTGGGCTACAATCTCCCTGCGCAGTGGCACTCGCGGCACTTCAATTTCCGAAGTTGCCTCACGAGGAAACTTTGGGTGACTTTGGAAATCAAAGCGTTACAGGTGCATTGACGCAGGCGATTTCTAATTTTAGCAGGCGGAAGGCAGTATGGGGAGATTGTCGCCCAGAAGAAGAGGAGATTAGTTGCCAGGTGACTAAATCTCCCAGAATCTTCCTGTGTGCACGTTTTTTCCCCAAAATGCGTCAGTTAGTACTTCTGCACTGAGATCCATTTTTTTAAAAAGAAGTGACCTGGTAAAAATCCAGGTCCCATTGCAACAACTTCAGTTACATTGGGTAGGAGAAACAACAGTTTATCTAAAGTTCCATTGTAAATGTCTTCTCAAACCACAGGATGGCTGCCTACACACCAATATTACAACTAAAAAAAATACACTTATTGGAATACAATTTTTCATGGTAGAGTGTATTATCTGCAGTGTAAACAGTGTAACTTAGAAATCGAAACCACACCATAAAAACATAACAGAATCCCTTTAAGGTATGAAGATCAGAAAGATCTGTGATCTGGAAAACCACAGGTTCCAAGCACTCAGTAAAGCAGTGTAATATCGCAAAGCCAAAAAATATTCGTAATGCGAAAAGTTAAGCCTTTGCACGAACAAATTTTACTTTGCGCAAATGCAATATACCTTTTGCAAACCCGAAAACTGTTTAGCGAACACTTCCGCCGGCGGGAGGCCGTTTGCGTATTTACTAGTTTGCGCTAATGCTTGCGCTATTTTATAAAACTTCTTACTGAAAAAGTCGCAATATTTGCTCCAAAAGATTACGACACCTTCAAGCACTTCTTAAGAGTGCGCAATAACGATTCACAATACAATAACCGTTTAAGGAACAATATTGCATTACGAGATGTGGATTTTAACTGTTATTGGTGCGCAATGTTTTGCTCTTAGTGACTTTAATTACATTCCCCCCTCATTCTCTTATGTACGATAGCAGTAAGATGGCTCGCATAATGTTTATAAGCAGCATTATAATTGGTGTATTCTCTAGCATCTGTAATTAAGCTTTAGCACATCAATTTAGAGAATTAGAGAGTGCAGCTTTATGTAGGGGGTTAGCCCTTTTCCTTTCAAGGCAATGTAAAGGCAAAAAAATAAAATCCCAGTTTTACTTTCTTTAATGAAAAAGAAATCTATCTCCAATATATTTTATAACCATTTTTATAATAAACCTGAATGAATTAAGTGAAATTCCCCCTTCATTTTACTTGCTGCAGATAGAAAAGTCAGTCCCTAACTGCTCTGCAGGGGAACAATCATACTGCCAAATGGCAGAGAGGAGCCCCCCCATCCTCCTTCCCTGACCTTGAGCAGCTTTGCTCGTTTCCCTGTAGAGCAGCCGGCGACTGTGTAGAGATTTGTATCCACAGACCCAGTGCAGTCTGTATATTCTGATTATTAATCAGTCTTTCTGTATCTCTTTCCATGGCAGAAATTATTTAAATGTATGCTGTTTTGATCATTTATGACGATCCCTAAGCTTAACCTGACAACAGAAGCCCAGATCAAATTAACAATGTGCATGGTCTTGGTCTTACAAAGATGTTTAACAAAGTTACAAGATGACAGCCCCCTGTGGCCAACTTTGAAGACCTAAATCATTTGTTTAATTAGGCTTCTGGTGAAATTCATGTTTATATTTAGTATAAAAAATACAGCATTTCTAGCCTTATTCTATTTCAGACTTTAGTTCCCCTTTAAAGGTATAGCAGTTCAGCCCCCATATATAATGAAATACAACGTTTGCCCAACGAGCTGAAGTACGGGAACCGAAACCTGAAAATTCACATTTTTTGTTTAGGAATCACATCAGTTGAAAAGTTCCCATTGAAGTTAATGGAAAGCAACAAGAATGGCTGCAGAATTCACTTTCAGATGCTTTTTTTTTTCCATTCTCAATTTATGCCTGGTCAGTTGACCAATTAAAATTGTGTTTTATTAGTGAAAAGCCCTTAAAACAGCAAAGCTTTAAACTTTTTTTCCCAAAAAAAAAAATTACAGAAAAACTCTATGCATGAACCAGCCAATCATTTAACCGGCCCCATTATTTGGCAAAAACTTGCTGATTCCCACCCTTCCTGGCTAGTTTTTTTTTTTTTTCCTGGAGTTTATTCTGGCAAAGCATGCAGTGCCTTTGAAGTTGGGTGGTTCAGATTTCTGCGGTTTTGAATGTTCCGTAATAATTCCTTTTAAAACCTGAAAACAAATTATAAAAGTATAACAGAATAGGCAGCTGTGTTGTTGTAAAGCACAGTCCCAAGCTTTGGTATATGACAAATAATTTAAACAATCTTGCTTGGATACAAAAATAAATTCTTTATGTAAAAAAAAAAAAAAATAATTGTTTACAAGCGAAGAACTTATTTCTGGTTAGACTGATTAAACAGCTCTTTTAAGGGTTCAAACTGGGCAGGGTCCCAAGCAATTAGAAGCAGTTGGCGACTAAATGATTTCCCCTTATGAAAATATCTTTGAGTTACTGGGACTTAGGAACATGCACGTTTCACAACAGAAGTGATTGAACATTACAATGCTTTAAGCCGGACAGATTGACTCATTTGGCCACCCACTTGCAGGGTCGAATCAGGTTGATTGATTTGAGCTTTATATTTATAGGATTGGTCAATGTTCTGATCATATATTGGGGCTTATGTTGGGTAAAGACCACAGCAGCATGCCAATGGGGTCCTTGTCTGTAGGCATTTTCAAAACTGTCAGATATCAGACAGGGATATACAAACTGCCAACTCGATCTGTAGGGACCAAATTGTCAGCTTAAAGGGGTTGTTCGCCATTGAGTTAACTTTTATTATGATGCAGAGGGTGATAGTCTGAGACAATTTGCAATTGGTTTTCATTTTTTATTATTTGTGGTTTGAGTTACTTATTCAGCAGCTCTCCAATCTGGTTGTGAGGGTCCAAATTACATTAGCAACCATTGAAGCATTGAATAGAATATGGCTAGAAGAGGCCCTGAATAGAAACATGACTAATAAAAAGTAGCATTTTTTCTCATGGGGTCAGACCTCCATTTGAAATTTGGAAGGCGTGAGAAGAAAAAAGTAAATAGTTAAAAAAAAAAAATGTATAAGCTGCAAAGAGAAAAAAGCAAATAACTATGAAACTATAATAAATAAATAATAAAAACCAATTGAAAAGTTGCTTAGAATTTGCCATTCTATAACATACTAAAAGTTAACTTAAAGGGGTTGTTCACCTTCAAGGTAACTTTTAGTATGTTGTGGAATGGCCAATTCTAAGCAACTTTTCAATTGGCTTCCATTATTATAGTTTCATAGTTATTTGCCTTTTCTCTTTGCAGCTTATAAATGGGCGTCACTGACCCCTTCTAAAAAGCAAATGCTCTGTAAGGCTACAAATGTATTGGCATTGCTAATTTTTATTACTCATCTTTTTATTCAGGCCTGCTTATATTCCAACCTCAAATCAATGCATGGTCGCTAGGGTATTTTGGACCCTAACTACTAGATTGCTTAAAATGCAAAATGTAGAGTTGCTGAGTAAAAAGCAAAATAACTTAAATAACCTTAAAGGTATACTGTCATGGGAAAACATGTTTTTTTTTTTTTTTTCAAAATGCATCAGTTAAAGGGGTTGTTCACCTTTCAGTTAACTTTTAGTATAATGTAGAGAGAGATATTCTGAGACAATTTGCAATTGGTTTTCATTTTTTATTGCTTGTGGTTTTTGATTGTGATTTAGCTTTTTATTCAGCAGCTCTCTAGTTTGCAGTGGCAATTTGGTTTCTAGGTTACAAACTACCCTAGCAACTCTATATTGATTTGAATAAAAGACTGGAATATGAATAGGAGATGGACTGAATAGAATAAGTAATAAAAAGTGCCAATAACAATACATTTGTAGCCTTACAGAGCATTTGTTTTCAGATGGTGTCAGTGACCCCCATTTGAAAGCTGCAAAGAAACAGAAGAAAATTGCAAATCTTTAAAAATCTATGAAAAATAAATTATGAAGACCAATTGAAAAAGAATTGGCCCTTCTACAATAAACTAAAAGTTAACTTGAAGGTGAACCACCCCTTTAATAGTGCTGCTTCAGTAGAATTCTGCACTGAAATCCGTTTCGCAAAAGACCAAACAGAGTTTTTTATATTTCATTTTGAAATCTGACACGGGGCTAGACATATTGTCAGTTCCCAGCTGCCCCAGTCATGTGACGTGTACTCTGATAAACTTCACTCACTCTTAAAGGTAGAGGAACACGGGCAGATTCGAGGGGATTAGTCCTCTTCTTTGGGGTGAAAATCTTCTCGACCTGCCTTTCCCTGCTTTCCCGCCGGCTAGAATGAAAAATCGCCAGCGGGATGGCACTTGAGGCGATTCATTTCCTAAGCTGCCAAAAGTTTCCTCGTGCGACAACTTCAGTCGACTTCAGAAAACCAAGTGCCTCTAGTGCCATCCCACTGGTGAATTTTCATTGTAGCCGGCGGGAAGGCAGTTTGGGGTAAGGATGCACCTAATGCACTTTTTTGGATTTGGCCGAACCTCCGAATCCGTTGTGAAAGATTCGGCCGAATACTGAACTGAATCCGAACCCTATTTTGCATATGCCAATTAGTGAGGGGGCGGGTCAAAGAAAATGTTTTTACTTCCTTGTTTTGTGATGAAAAGTCACATCATTTTAAGGATTTGGATTCGGTTTGGCCAGGCACAAGGATTTGGCCGAATCCTGCTGAAAATGCCCGAATCCTGGCCAATAGTGAACCAAATCCTGGATTCGGTGCATCCCTAGTTTGGGGAGATTATTGCCCCAAAGAAGAGGAGACTTGTCGCCAGGGTAATTAATTTCCCTGAATCTGCCGTGTGTCTCTGCCCTTACTGCTGTACTGAATGTAGGAGTGATATCACCCCCTCCCTTTCCCCCACCCAGTAGCCTAACAACAGAACCCTGGGAAGGTAACCAGATAACGGCTCCCTAACACAAGATAACAGCTCCCTGGTAGATCTAAGAACAGCACTCAGTAGTAAAATCCAGGTCCCACTGAGACACATTCAATTACATTGAGGAGAAACAACAGCCTGCCAAAAAGCAGTTCCATCCTAAAGTGCTGGCTCTTTCTGAAAGCACATGACCAGGCAAATAGATCGGAGATGGCGCCTACACACCAATATTACAACTTAAAAAAATACACTTGCTGGTTCAGGACTGATATTTTATATTGTAGAGTGAATTATTTGCAGTATAAGCAGTGTCATTTAGAAATAAAACCTACATCATAAAAAACGTGACAGAATCCCTTTAATTAATAAAAAAAAAATGAAAACTGAATGCAAATTTTCTCAGAATATCACTCTCACATCGTACTAAGTCGTACTAAGTTATCTCAAAGGTGAACTACCCCTTTAAATCTGCCAGTCCTTGATTGAAGGACAAGTATAAACAGGTCTTACTCATAATAATATGAGAGTGGTGTGTCCAAGGTGGAGGCTGTTCTATTTGTTTGGGGATTTAGCAGGTTCCTCCACACTGTTTTCCTCTTTTCTCCTTATGATTAACGTTGGCCAGGAACCCACGATGGCCCTTGTTTAACGTGAGCACAAATCTCTGCTCAGTCAGGATTGCATCTTTAAGGAAATTAAATGGACCACATCTAAAGGGCACTTTATCGAATCCTGTGTTGTGGATTAAGGAATTTGAATGCACAATTGAAAGCAGCTTTTATGACTATGTGCGGTTTTGATGTTGGCAGAAAGTAAGCAATAAGCTTTTTTTTTTTCTTTCTTCTGGGGGGTGGGGTAGTAAACTACAAGCTTCAATACACAGAGGGTTTTTAAATATTCCAAGCAAAGTAAATGTAGATTAAAAAAAAAAAAAAAAAAGTACAAAGCTTGTTGGGATCCGGAGCCAGAAATTCTTGCACACATTTAAGATAAATCACTAAAGCTCGTTGCGGAACTAATCTGGCTTTGCCATAGTGACAGGGAGAATTGTTGTTCATTATTTTTTTTACTGGAACATGATGTCATAGGCACAGAGCACACTGAAACAATCTGTTGCTTTATGGCCAAGCATATTAATTGCACATCATGGAAGCCTCAGGGGCCCCTTTTTTTCTTCCTGAACATGTCTTCTACATCTGCAAAGATAAATAAGCACCAAGATATCAAATGCTGGTGTGAAAAGTGTTTACATGATAAGCCTGATAGAGCCATCACTCAGAACCACTTGTGGAATGTACCACTTATTCACTGACGCAGGTTTTTTTTTTCTTTTCTTCCTAGACACTTATCTCAAGCAAGCATAGATAGATGGCTCTACATTTTCTTTTGAAGCTTAGCAGAGACACAAGCAGTTTAATTAGGGGGCTGCCAGCAATAAATAACTCAAATACTTTTTAATGAATGACTTCATTTTTTTTATTTGCTTTACTTAATCTGGTGTTGAAAGAGAATCACTCTCTAGGGTTGGGGCAGACGGGGAAATTTAGTCGCTTGGCAATTTATCGCCTCTTCTGCGAGGTGACAATCTCCCCGAACTGCCCGCCACCTTTTTGAATGAAGAAACGCCAGCGCCAATGCACTCCTGATGTTTCGATTTCCAGAATCGCTGGGAGTTTTCTCGCGAGGCAACTTCATGAGATTCCTCGCAGAAGAGGCGATTAATCGCCAGGCGACTAAATCTCCCCTTCTGCCCCAACCCCTAATGCTACACAGATTTTCATTATCAATATAGTTTTAAAGCATTTATTAGTATACGTATGGCATCTGTTATCTGGAAACCCTTTATCCAGAATTATGGAAAAGTCAGCTCTCATAGACTTTATTATAATCAAAACGTTGGTCTACAATTTCCTAATAAACAACTTTATACCTAGTTTTGCTACTGCATTCATTACCACTAGGCCTCATTTACACATCTGGGGATTTAAGGTATGAAGTTTGAAATTACAGAAAAATCCATTATCCGGAAAATCCCAGGTCCAAAGGATTCTGGGTAACAGGTCCCATACCTGCATCATACTTTATATAATACCAACAAGTTTAATCAGTACACTATAATAATTGTTCATCAATTAACAATAATTCCTAACCCCACTGGAGCTTACAATCTAAGGAAATTGTATGGAAGAAACCCATACAGACACTGGGAGTCCTTTCAGATAATGCTCTTGTAACATGTACAGCTACTTTGCTGCCAGACTACAGAGGTCTAAATGCATTACTGTTGTGGATATCAAAACACTGATCTCTGTTTTAGGATTTTGAGTGTTGTGTGACAGACTGCAACAGCTATCTTCTACTCCATGCATTGACAGCCATGGCAGGCAAATAAGTACTATATAGTACAACTAGGGTTGCTTCCTGGCTGGTATTCTACCGGTCTGGCTGGTATTCTACCGGTCTGGCCAGTATTCTTGATGGTTGATCCCAATATTATTAATAGGAAAAAAGATAAATATATTGGAAGGCCGGTATTTTTTTTCAAGAAAAGGTGGAAACGTTAAGTACAACATATATTTAGGCATTCTCTCCAAAGGGACTCAAGTTTACAGCAATAAGAGACCATCTGAGACACAGTTTGCTCAGAGATGAATGAGCTAGAATAGCCAGGGTTACAGAACATTTGCAATCGGGTCACCACGTATGAAACCTGGAAATATTGCAGGGATTTGCTAGAAGTGGCATTTCCCTGCAGTATGGGTTGATCTATTAATCTAACTAAATTTCAAGATAGGAAAATTATCTGTCATCACTTATCTTAATGTTAAATGCTTTGCATGGGGTTGTTTTTATTGTTTTCTGCAAAAACTGGTAAGTATAGGATCCATTATCCAGAAAGCTCCGAATTAAGGAAAGGCCGTCTCCCATAGACTCCATTATAATTAAATAATTCAGATTTTTAAAAATGATTTACTTTTTCCTTGTAGTAATGAAACGGTACCTTCTACTTCTTTCCAACTAAAATATAATTAATCCTTATTGGAAGCAAAACTATCCTACTGGGTTAAATTAATATTTAATTCTTGTTTTAGTAGACCTAAAGGAATTGTTCAGTATAAAAATAAAAACTAGGTAAATAGGCTGTGCAAAATAAAAAATGTTTCTAATATAGTTAGTTAGCCAAAAATGTAATGTATAAAGCCTGGAGTGACTGGATGTCTAACATAATAGCCAGAACACTACTTCCTGATTATTAGCTCTCTTGGTTCTACTGGTTTATTACCAGTAATCAGTGACTTGAGAGGGGGCACATGGGGCATAACTGTGGCTTTTGAATCTGAGCTGAATGTGGAGGATCAATTTTTAAACTCACTGAACAGTTATGTCCCATGTGCCCCCCCCCCCCCATTAAAGTCACTGACTAATTCAGAGTTCGAGAGCTGGAAAGCAGGAATTTGGGTTCTGTTTTGTTATGTTAGACATCCTGTCACTCGGGCCTTTATATAATATGTTTTTGCTAACTATATTAGAAACACTTTTTATTTATCTATCGATTTACCCATTTTTTATTTTTACACTGAATTGTTCCTTTAAAGGAGAATTCAACCTTTAATAAAAAAAAAAACCCTCCCCTTCACCCTCCTCCCCCCCCCCCCCCCCCCCCCGGGCAAATGCCCCCATATTTTTACTTGCCCCTCCTGCAGATTCAGGCCACGGTAGTTCATGGGCGCAGAAAGTCACAAAAATTTCTGAAAATCAATAAGAGATACAGGTAAGGGACCTATTATCCAAAATGCACGGGACCTGGGGTTTTCTGGATAATGGATCTTACCGTAATTTGGATCTTCATACCTTGTCTACTAGAAAATTATGTAAACAATAAACTCAACAGACTGGTTTTGCTTCCAATAAGGATTAATTATATCTTAGTTTGGATCAAGTACAAGATACTGTTTTATTATTACAGAGAAAAAGATAATCATTTTAAAAAATGTTGGATTATTTCATTATAATTCGGAGCGTTCTGGATAATTGGTTTCCTGATAAGGGATCCCATACCTGTATTGCTCTATAAAGCGATAATGGATACTGCTCTCTATACAAATATAACTAAAGCAATGTTTTTCTCCAACAGATACCTTTGCCCAATGCTCAAAACGTTCTATGTCCAGCTGACAGTGGGTAACAATGAGTTCTATGGAGAAGGGAAAACCCGCCAGGCAGCAAGACACAATGCAGCATTAAAAGCCCTACATGCACTGAGGAATGAACCTATCCCAGAGCGATCATCTTTGGTACGTCACATCAGCCTGTTAAATCAGGAAATAGCCCTGCAAGTGTTTGAAGTTATGGCAGTTCCAGTGGGCTGTATTACACCCTTATAATAAAATATGGTTATTTATATTTATAAAAAAAAGTGTTCCAAATGCATTTTCTATCCTTTCATGTATGATATTCTTATTTGCCATTAGAATGGGGAGGCAAATAGGGGACCGGAAGAAGATAAAGACGTGAACAAGTCCGAAATCAGTTTGGTATTTGAAATTTCTTTAAAACGGAACCTTCCTCTGAGTTTCGAGGTAAGATGCCATTATCAGCGCTACGCAACAAGTTGGCGCTATAGAAATACATGTTAATAATAATAATAATTAGTTATAAATTGGCATGGTCTGTGACCTAGCTAACTTTCTGCTTTCATACATGAACACTTGCACTAAAGCTGTGTTTTTTAATTGCACGTTACCATAAAGGGCACCAAAATTATACTGGTCTGTAGGGTTTACCAAGCTTTTTTTTCCCTTTGGCAACCTTGCTTTAATTTTATGTATATATGTTATATCAGATATAACTATGTCACCTGAAAGATTTGTATCTCTATTATATGTAGTTCATATGATGCAAGCTTAGGATCACATTAGAGTGTTAGAATTATATAAAGAATGCTTTAACGGGTAAGTCAGCCCCGAAATAAAAAAAATTGCCTAATTAAATAATTAATAACATAATTATAAGCAACTTTCCAATATATATTTATTAAAACAATGTCAGTGCTTTTTAAGTTATTTGTAAAAAAACAATTGCTATTGAAAGGAGCATTTGTCTGACTCGTGCTTGTTACTTTTTAAACAATGTTGCAAAAGTCTTGGTTCCCCAGCAAAGAAAGGCCTGTATATCAGCGCTCAAAGTGTAGTAAATCCAAAAAAAGAAGAGGTTCCAGGCGGCACTCCGGATAAGTACAAAGAGGTTTCTTTATTGAATCACAATGGGTAACATCATCGCCTTGCACGTTTCGGGAAAACATTCCCTTAGTCATAGGCATAGGGAATGTTTTCCTGAAACACGTAAGGTGATGATGTTACCCATTGTGCTTCAATAAAGAAACCTCTTTGTACTTATCCGAGTGCCGACTGGAACCTCTTCTTTTTCTGTTATCAGCTGCCTTGTCTTACATTGTATCAACAGTCTTAGACATCAGGGCAGAAAGGGACACACTGCTTTCAAAAACAATACAAATAACTTAAAAACCATAGAAAATTTGTAATGAATGTATATTGCAAAGTTGCTTAGAATTATGTTTTCTTTAGTTAGGCAATTTTTTATTTAGGGGTTTACTTGCCCTTTAACTTATCCTAAATAATTTACTGTAAGAAAATAAGTAGAAGAAATTCTATATTTAATTACATGGCTCTCGTTTGTAAAATGCATTAATTTGAAATTTAGCCAACCATAACCTGTTGGGAGCATGCTGTTTATATCTAGCCAGCCATAACCTGTAGGGAGCATGCTTCTGTAAAGAGATTAAATAGGTATGAGCGGAATTTTTTGCTCTATACTGTTGAGTATACAGAATAAGAAATACATGTTACATTTCGAGTAGCCTGTTAAAAGTAGGGACTGGTGGAAATCAGTTCATCATTGCATCCACAAATGCAAGTTAAAGCTCTACCATGCAAAGAAGAAACCACATATAAGCATAATCTAGAAACAATGCTGCCTTCTCTGGGCCCAAGTTCATTTTATATGGTCTGAGGCAAAGGGGTGTCGCGAATTTTTCGGCGAAGCGAAACGGGGGAGATTCGCCCATCACTAGTGAAGTGTTCTGTGGTCTGACAAATCAGAATATTACATCATTTTTGGAAATCATGGACACCATGTCCTCTGGGCTAAAGAGAAGAAGGGCCATCCGGCATGCTATCAGAACATAGTTTAAAAGCCTGATGATATGGGGGTGCGTTCGTGCACATGGCATGGGTAGCCATGCATATTTGGGAATGCACCATTAAATGGGTTGTTCACCATTAAATTTTAGTATGGTGTAGAGAGTGGTATTCTGAGACAATTTGCAATTGGTTTTCACTTTTTTATTATTTGTGGTTTATTTAGCTTCTTATTCAGCATCTCTCTAGTTTGCAATTTCAGCAACTTGCCAAATTACCCTAGCAGCCATGCATTGATATGAACAAGAGACTGGAATAGGATTTGAATAGGAGACACCTTGAATGGAAAGATGGGTGATAAAAAGTAGCAATAACAATACAGTTGTAGCCTTAAGCTGGCCATAGACGCAACGACTTGGTCGTACGAATCCTCGATTCGTACGACTATCGTACGACTTTCGGATCGTGTGTGGAGTGCTCCGACATTTGTCGTGCCATGCCGATCGGTCGTTTGGTCGATCGGCCAGGTTAGAAATTTTTTGTCGGCTGGCGATAATATCTTAGCGTCTATTGCAGATCGTACGATTTTCAGTGGGAGACCGTCACTAGGTTTTTAATCGTACAACTTTCGTACGATCCTTGTCAGGGGCAGAACGTCAGCTGTCTGTGCTTTTTATTACTTATAGTTATCTGAAGGTTAGTGACAGGTCGGGAGCAGGTCGGGAGATGCAAAGATCCGATCGTGGAATCATCTTACGATCGGATCTTTGCGTCTATGGCCAGCTTTACAGAGACTTTGTTTTTAGAATCTGTCTGTGACCCCTCTCATTTGAAATCTGGAAAGAGTCAGAAGGAGACAAAAATTTTAAAAAACTACATAAAATACATTGTTGATTACCAGTTGAAAAGTTGCTTAGAATTGACCATTGCTAAAAGTTAACTTAAACGTAAACCAGACAGGTTTTGGAGCAACATGTGCTACCATCCAAGGGAAACCTTGCATACAGTAGAACCCCCATTTTACATTTTTTCAGGGGACCAGTAAAAAATGGTGTAAAATCAGGGAAGTCTAATATTCATAATTTACAGGTGGGACAACAAAACAACAATGTAAAATGAGGGAATACTCAGGGTATGTAAAATGGGAATTCTACTGTATTTTAGCAAGACAATGCCACACTGCATTCTCCAACCCCTTGGATATTGCTCCCAGTGGCCTCAAAGCAGGTGCTTATTTTTGAATTACTGGTTTAGAGGCAAGTTTTAGTTGTATAAAAAACAGATGTCCTGCCAAACATTCTCTCTTGTAGGCTGCCAGTCCATATAGGGGCTACCAAAAAGCCAATCGGGGCTCTTATTTGACATCCCCATGGACTTTTTCATGCTTGTGTTGCTCTCCAACTCTTTTTTTAAATTTAAATGTGGCTCATGAGCAAAAAAGGTTGGGGACCCCTTCCTTAGAGAGTATATTTTGTACTTTTTTCTGCAGGGCTTTGGGTGGTCATCATGAATATGTATTTTCTATGGGTCTGGTCAGACCAGTAGCCGAGGTGGGGCTTTGTTTAGGTAACGGATAAAAGCTGGCTTAACATATCAGAGCTGATAATAAAGACATAATCTGTCTTTTTCTTAAATGGAATGCGTGTAGTGTTTTGCATTGTGGACTGTTACATTTATTTGCATTTCTGCCCTTTAGGTGATAAAGGAGAGTGGCCCACCTCATATGAAGAGTTTTGTCACAAGGGTGATGGTTGGAGAATTCACTGCGGAAGGTGAAGGAAACAGTAAGAAACTGGCTAAAAGAAGAGCTGCCGCTGCTGTTCTACAGGAACTCAGGAAACTACCACCTCTACCTGTGATTGAAAAGCCTAGAATCTACATAAAGAGGAGACCTAAGAACATAATTAAGGTATTTCTTATTTTTTTTTGGACCTCATAAGTGGCATATAAGCCTAAATTGGTGTTCCCAGTGTTGTGAAAATAAAACACTGACAATACAGACACCAGAGTTTGTTTGTATAGGTATGAGATCCGTTATCCGCAAACCCGCTATCCAGAAAGCTCTGAATTACAGAATGGCCGTTTCCCATAGACTCCATTTATTCCAAATAATCCAAATTTTCGAAAATGATTTTCTCTGTAATAATAAAACAGTAGCTTGTACTTGATCCAAACTAAGATACAATGAATCCTTGTTGGAAGCAAAACCAGCCTATTGGGTGTCTTTAATGTTTACATGATTTTCTAGTAGACTTAAGGTATGCAGAGCCAAATTACGGAAAGATCCATTATCCGGAAGACCTGTATAACAGTGAGTCCTGTGGTGAAAACACAATTTTTGCACTACTGGCAGGTAAATTGATAGAGACAGCTGTGCAAGTACAAGCAAATACACTACAGGTATGGGATCCATTATCCGGAGACCTGTTATCCAGAGAGTTCCACATTACAGAGAGGCCATCTCTCATACACTCCGTTATAATCAAATAATCCAAATTTTAAAAAATGATTTCCTTTTCCTCTGTAAAAATAAAACAGTAGCTTGTACTGGCCATGGTAAATAGTATGTTTGTGTACCTAAACTGCCCCCCTTTAATGCAAATGATTGACAAATGATTGTGCCAAAGCCTTTCAGGAAACCGTTTCCTTAAAACCATATACTGTTGCTGGCAGAAGCAGTTTAGTAGGTTTTGCCCTTGTGGTTTTTAATACACCACACATTGCCGATTGGCAGGCTTCGCCCTGTAAAAAAAAACAGCGTAACTTTTTTACGAGTTTTTTCCCTAGTGACTTCCACCTAAAGCAATGTAAAATAACGATGCAAATCCAGTGTTCACGTGGCGTAAAAGTACACGCACCTTGATAAATTCACCATTTATTTTACACAAGGTAGATAGATTAGGCACAACCGTGCAAGCTAGAACACATTTATTTATTGTTTAGAATGCTTTACCATACAGCTCTCAGAAGCTCTCTCTTGGGGGTGCCTAACATTTGGCACCCCCAAGTAAGTCTCGACTTTCCTTCTCCTTTAGGGTGGTTCTTTGGTCACTTTTCAGCACTTTTAAAAGTAATGGAGTAGCAGCTACTACACAGAGTATAGAATGATTGCAACAGCTTAAGAAGGAAGTGACATAAAGCAAGCATTGTTCTTGTCGCCTCTACCAGGCGTAGCTTATATGGACTCCATGCCTATATGAGCCCCACTGATGCCAGTTGTCAGTGGCATCAACATCCTTTGCTGATAACATAGATGTTCAGCCTTCATACCTTAATTCTACTAGAAAATCATGTAAACATTAAATAAACCCAATAGACTGGTTTTACTTCCAATAAGAATTAATTGTATCTTAGTTGGGATCAAGTACAAGCTACTGTTTTATTATTACTGAGAAAAAGGAAATATTTTAAAAAAATTTGAACTATCTGATTATAATGGAGGGGAGACTTTCGGAAATTCAGAACTTTCTGGAGAACTGGTTTCCGGATAACGGATCACCTACCTGTACTTCAAATGGGAACTTCAACCAATAGTTGTATGCAGGATAAAAAAATGTTGTGGAGAATGTCCGTTTTCAGTTTTTTCTTGCCAAAGAAATTTGCTGTTCTGTTGACATTAAGGGAGAGAGCCAAATGAATCAGTATGGTAGGTCACAGTGTATAGATTTAAGAATATTTTGCATGCAAATACTGTATATTAGAGTCCTTCGCGGGTCCATTTTTTGGGACCCGGACCCGCGACCCGCATTCTTACCCGCTTGGATCCAAGACCCGACCCTCAAATACCTTATCCGCAAACCAGTCCCACGACCCAATGAACATAAAGAATCAAGAAATACTATCATTGGTCAGAAAAAAGGAGTAAAAGTCTCTATGGAGAAGATCCGCAGCCCGACCTTCAACCCGCAGAACCACTGACCCGCTTCTATACCCAAACCCGGAACTTGTACATGCAACCCGCAGGGTACCGTAGGATCTGGCAGGAAACCTGGGGGTACCCGACCCGCTGCAGGTCTCTACTGTATATGACACTTACAGAAGCATCAACCAAACATATTGTCTACAGTCACGAAGCTCTGTCTTATTCTGCAGAACTGTGCAAGGTGCCAGTAGAACAGTAAAGGAACAGTTCAGTGTAAATAGATATACTGGGATAGATAAAAAAATGTTTCTAATATAGTTAGCCAAAAATGTAAAATATAAAGGCTTGAGTGACTGGATGTTTAACATAACAAAAAACGTCTTCCTGCTTGCCAGCACTCTACCTCTGAGTCAGTCGGTGACTGGAAGGGGGGCCCAAGTGGGACATAACTGTCCAGTGATTTAAAATTGATCCTCAGCATTCACCTCAGATTCAAATGCAAACCGTTATGCCCTCCCCTCAAGTCATTGATTGGCTACTGCCTGGTAACCAATTAGTGGAAACCAAGAGAGCCACAAAGCAGGAAGTAGTTTTCTGTTCTCTTATGTTACACATCCAGCCTTTATACATTATATTTTTGGCTAACTAACTATATTAGAAACATTATTTATTTTGCACAGCCTATCTATTTAGGGACAGTGCGCCCTGCATTGTGAAGGACTATACCGTGCACGAAAAAAACCCATAATACCCAAGAGTGACCTTTTCAAAGATAAATATTTTTCTTTTTTGGCAATGTACCTTAAATTGTCTAACCATTAGAGCTATTTAGTTTTCCGCTTTTGGGGCTTATTAACCACACATGGTTTCTGTAGTGTATCTAAGGTGCCATCTGTGGGGAAAGTATTCTGTCTCCAAACTGATGCTGTGGTTTTTCCATTGCCATAAAACGTCAGAGACATTGGCAAGCAGCGCAGACTTTGCTGGGCACATAGGAAAATACTTGGAAATTATAAACTATGCTTCTGAAAAATAATTATAGATACCCAGCTTGGGGGCCCTCCAGCTATTTAGCTGTCACTCAAAACCCCTTAGTTAGCCTTTGGGTGTAATTGTATGCTGAGAATTGCATTGCATTGCTGATGGGACACCAATTATATATGTCAATGAGGACCTAAAAGAGATTGGACTATATAATGATAATGAGCTAAGGTTTATATGATGGTCTGCTGTTTGGTCTCTTAAAGCCATTATATGTACATAGAGATACTGCAGGAAACTGCATTATTACTGGGAATTAACCTTATGTTTGTCACCCTGACATCAAAGAGCAATAGGTATCAGTATGTACGGTATATTTAAGTATGTATCTGTTATCTGCAAACGTACCATGTAAAACATTGAAAAGTCAAGACTCATTATCCTCTCCTTATATGGAATCTATCACTGGGAAAACATGCTTGTTTCAAAAATGCTTCCGTTAATAGTGCTGCCAGCTGAATTCTGCACTGAAATCTGTTTTTAAAAAGGGCAAACAGATTTTTTTTTAAATATTTTATTTGGTATATAACATGGGGCTAGTCATATTGTTAATTTCCCTGGTGCTGTGAGTCACGTGAATTGCGCTCTGATAACCCTCACTCTCTTTACTACTGCACCCACTCCCTTTTTCTCCTATCTACATTAAGGCAACCAAATAATAACTCCCGGCCACAATATAAAAGCTCCCTGGTAGATATAGGAGCAGCACTCCGTTAGTAAAAATACAAGTCCCACTGCAATTCCTCCAGTTACATTGAGTAGGAGAAACAATAGCTTTTAAAAGGATATTTTTACGCAGAGAGGAAAAAGAATGCATTGAAGATGTAAGTGCTAGTATGACATTGAGCCACTGCAGATGTTGCGGGCACTTCAAGCTCTGGTGGGTTGGTCAGGCAGTTAACTAGGGCAAGGCTTTTCCTCTTCACACCTCTAATTGTTTTCTTAAGATGTTTCTTTGCACAAATGATAGCTGCGGCTTTAAAATGTTACTTTTTTTTTGTTTTCCATTTTAAATGGCAGTGTAACACATGTTCCACTGAAAAGTTGCCATTGAAATCATTTTTATTGCCAAATATTGGTTATCCAGAAAATAAAGAAAGCACAGATTGCTTGCAGCAGCGGTTAAATGGAAACTTTGCTACTGCTTTACTTCATAAACGTTTTGCTTTATAATGCGAGAGGTTTAAACCAATAAAAATTTTTTATCAGAGATGCTTTATATATTTCTGTGTAAAGTATTACTTTTTATTGAGGTGGGGAGAAATTAAATTGAAAATGTTTTTTTTTTGGAGATGTGTGTGTCCTGGCATGCATTCAGGAGCAGTCTTATATTAATCATGCAGAATGTCTTGCATAATGTCTAGTGCAGTTTTCTGATAACCGCCTTTCCCCTTTTAAAGGAGAAGGAAAGTCATCTTGCACTTAGGGGTGCCAAATGTTAGGCACCCCCAAGTGATTGTATTGGCTTACCTGAAACCCCGGGCTGGTGATCCTGTCAACAGAAAACTGCACCGGCCTGGGGTGCTTCCAGCGAGCACCACGGAGCGATCCTCTTACGACTTCATCTTGCTTTTCGTTCTGCCACGCATATGCAGCAGCGCAAATAAAATGGAAGAGAAGTGCTCCACGGTGCTCACTGATATAACCCCGGGCCGGTGCGGTTTTCTGCTGATAGGAGCACTGGACTTACAGGTAAGTCAATACAGTCACTTGGGGATGCCTAACATTTGTCAACCCCAAGTGCAGAATGACTTTCCTTCTCATTTAAATAACCATTTTGTTTGTTAGCTGGTGAATCAAACCTCTCTCCTTGTTTGCAAATGAAATGGGTGGTTCACCTTTAAAGGGGTTGTCCACCTTCAAACAACTAGTTGTTTTCAGATAGATCACCAGAAATAATGACTTTTTCCAATTACTATCTACTTTCTATTTGTAACCATATATTGAGGTTTAAAGTGTAATTTTGAGCGATTTTTAAAATCGCGCTGCTGCGTCTGAATAAGCGCAGGCGACTTTACGTGTAGTTCTTTTCAATTGTAGAAACTAGGTTTATGTTACATTCACTTTAACAATTGTTATACCCTAGATTTTAACATGAAAAGATCGAGAATGAAGATTGTTTGTGCAGATGTAGGATCTCTTCTGTGGAAAACAAATATATTGAAAGCTTTAAGTTACGGGAAGGCCATCACTCGTACAGTTGATGTTAATAGAACAGCCCCTTGCTTCTGATCACAACTAAGTTGCAGGAATCCATATTGGCAGAAAAGCCCCAGGTCCCCTGCATTACATCATAGATCCAATACCTGTAATTCATTCACTGTGTTGCCGCTAGGGTTGCCACCTTTTCTGGAAAAAAATACCGGCCTTCCCATATATTTCTCTTTTTTGCCTATTAATAAAATTGGGATCAACCATCAAAAATACCGGCCAGGCCGATAAAATACCGGCCAGGTGGCGACCCTAGTTGCCGCTCATATTTACATATGAGCATTACGTATTATTACTCAATAACAGTAAGGACAAATGTAGTACTAGACTATTATTAAGGTGGATGTATGCTGTAAGGGCCCTTACACACGGACCTTTTAACCTGCGCTCCCCTGCATTCCGCTGAACGCAGGAAAAATGCAGCATGTTGCGTCTGAACCTGCGTCCGGCGCCTACATGTGTTAGTGTGAGTACAGCCCCATTGAAAAGAATTGAGCACGTCTATACCTGCGCTCTCCTGCAGCTGAATGCAGCAAAAAAAAAAAAGGGCCTTAAAGAGATGCTGACACTTGAAATTAAACTCTTTTTTACGTCTATTATAATATTGGCTTTGAAAGCTACTTCTAACTTTGCCATAAAGTATTTGTATGATGCTTTTACATTACCTGATCCCCCATGTTCCTGTATGAGGGGGCTGCCATATTTGTGCAGCAGACATCTGTTATCATTAGAAACTGTAACTAACAGACTGAGATGGGACTGTTAGGTTGGCAAAGTCTGAGTGTCAGAGAGTCAGGCTTAGACATTTCAGCTATCCGTTAAGCTGATCAGACAACCTGATCAGACAACCTGCACTGCACTGACGAGCCTCAAGAAAGGCGAAACCGGTCTGCAGTTGGGAAATCTGATCAGCTATTATCCTGGCTTTTGCTTAAGAACCCAGTGGGTGAGCTTTAGCCAATAGGATAAACCCATGCAAATGGGATTTTCTTGGAGCACATTTGGAATTCATTCCCAGAATTCCTTTTGTTTATCTAAGTCTGTATGAGGCAGTCTCCTCAACCCTTGTCACATGTTTATATACAAAAACAAACCTCTTAGCAAAAAATGATCAACATGACCTATAAGTAACATTTAATGTACATCCCTATGTTAAAATTAATTTTTTAGTGTTAGTATCACTTGAAATTTGTATACTGTTATCTGCCACTTGAACATATTGAGGCAATTGCTTGTATCGTAAAGGAGAACTTACCCCAAAAAACCCTACCCCCCCGTAGACCTCTCTCCACCCCCTGTAGACCCCGATCCCCCCAGCTTACTTGCTACCCCAGGCAAATGCCCCTAACTTTTTACTCACCCCTCACGACAGATTTAGAGTACACGGCAGCCATCTTCTTCGATAATCTCTGTGTCTTCTTACGGGTCTTGGGCTTTTCCCATGAATTTCTGAAATGCCATTCAATACACGAAGATTACCGAAGAAGATGGCTGCCTTGAACTCCGACACCTGAATCTGCTGGGAGGGGTGAAGAAGAAGTTAGGGCCATTTACCTGGGGTAGCAAGTAGGCTGGTGGGGGGGGGGGGAGTTTAAAGTATGGGTTTAGTTCTCCTTTAAAGGAAAACTATACCCCCAAAATGAATACTTGAGCAACAGATCGTTTATATCAAATTAAGTGGCATATTAAATAATCTTATCAAACTGGAATATATATTTAAGTTAATATTGCCCTTTTACATCTCTTGCCTTGAACCACCATTTCATGATGGTCTGTGTGCTGCCTCAGAGATCACCTGACCAGAAATATTTCAACTCTAACTGTAACAGGAAGAAGTGTGGAAGCAAAAGACACAACTCTGTCTGTTAATTGGCTCATGTGACCTAACTTTATAGTTTGTTTGATATGTTTGTGTGCACCCTTGAATCATACGATCCCAGGAGACTGTCCTTATTTTTTAAAATGGCAATTTTCTATTTATGATTACCCAATGGCACATGCTACTAAAAAAGTATATTATTATGAAAATGGTTTATTTACATGAAGCAGGGTTTTACATATGAGTTGTTTTAGGCAATATCTGTTTATAGAGCCCTATATTGTTTGAGGGGTATAGTTTTCCTTTGAGCTGGCCATAGACGTGCAGCTATAATTGTACGAATCCCCGATTCATATGATTTTCGGATCGTGTGGAGTGTCCCCACATTTTTCGTGACGACAATCGGTCGTTCAGTCTATCAGACAAGTTAGAGAATTTCTGTTGGCTACCGATAATATCTCTGCATGTATTGCCAATATCAGAGCGAAACTGTCCCCAGATTTTGTCGGACATAACTTTCATACAATTGCTGTCAGGGGCAGAACATCGTCTGATCTGTTCTTTTGATATTTTATTTATTCTGAAAAGGTTAGTTGGAGATTGGGATGTGCGATCATCTGATATTGCAGGTAAATCGGCACATCTATGGCCAGCTTTAGGTGCAGTTGTACTGCCTTTTAAGTCTGCTTCACTCTGTCTGTCCTACAACTCTTAACAAATTTAGCCCCCCCTATTTTACTAAATAGAAATCCCCCCATCTATATTTTTATTATCTGTGCTATTTCAGTTTAAGAACACTGAAATTCAAATTAATCCATATTGGAAACAAAACCGGTCTATTGGGTTTCTTTAATGTTTAAATGATTTCCTAGTAAATTTAAAGTGATACTGACACTGAAAAAATTACTTTTTAACATATGAATGTGCATTAAATGTTACCTATAGGTCATGTTGATCATTTTTTTGCTGAGAGGTTTGTTTTTGTATATAATTGTTAGTTGAAGTTCCTAAGCCTGACTCTCTGACTTTGCCAACCTGACTGTCCCATCTCAGTCTGTTAGTTACTGTTTCTAATGCTAACGGACTCCTGCTGCACAAATATGGCAGCCCCCTCATACAGGAACACTGGGGATCAGACAGGTAATGTAAAAGCATCATGCAAATACTTTATGACAAAGTTAGAAGTAGCTTTCAAAGCCAATATTATAATAGATGTAAAAAATAGTTTAATTTCATGTGTCCGTATCTCTTTAAGATATGGAGATCCAAATTATGAAAATATTTATTTGAAAAATCCCAGGTCATTTTGGATAACGGGTCATTGTACAAAAAACTGCATTCAGATGTGAGTCAAATACAAAGGGCAATCATCCATGTTGCTTATATACCTATGTGTAACAAGCTATAAGTAGGAGGAATAAACTCATAAGGGTTATGACAGAAAATAACATTTTACATTACAGTCCCTCGCTACAGAAGATTAAAGGAGTTGTTCACCTTTAGATTAACTTTAAGTATGACGTACGTAGACATTGATATTCTGAAACAATTTGTAATTGGTCTTAATTTTTTTAATGGATTTTTAGTTATTGACCTTTTTTGTTCAGCAGCTCTTGAGAGGTATTTCAGCAGTTGGCTGGTTGCTAGAGTATAGGAGGGGAACTGAACAGGAAGATAAGCAATAACAATGCAACTGTAGCTTCACAGAGCAATCATTTTTGGCTGCCGGGGTCAGTGAGTGCTGTTTGAGAGCTGGAAAGAGGTAGAGGTGGAAGACATATAAATAACAAAACTTTAAAGGAGAACCAAACAAGTTATTCCTAAAATCCCCTACCCTACATATTCCCCCCCACTTCACCGCCAGCCTAGGTGTAAACTCTGGTAATTGTTCCTAATCGCTTACTTACCTCTCTTTGCAGATTCAGCTCACAGGCGCCATCTTCAGCTCTGTGGTAATCTTCAGAAGAGAGCCACATGTGCGCAGTTGGAGCAATCTTTCATTTTTTGACAACTGCACATGCGCCAAAAGTGATGGAAATTGCCGAAACACTGGAAGAAGACCTGAAGATTACCTAAGAGCCAGAAAATGGTGTCTGTGAGCTTCACTGCTTTGAATCTGCAAAGGGAGGTAAGTAGGCTATATGGGGCAATTACCAGAGTTTACACCAAGGCTGGGGGGGGGGGAAGCGTGGAGGACTATGTAGGTTAGGGGTTAGGGGATTATAAGCATAAAAGGTTTGGTTCTACTTTAAGGGATAAATAATGAAGACCAATCGCAAAGTTGCAAGGAAATGGAGATTCTATAACACTCTAACCTAAAGGTGAACTACCCCTTTGGAAACTTGTCAGAGCAGCCACACAACTGAGGGAGTTTATAAGATTCCATTATGCTTGCTGGTGCGGTGTTTGAATTTATGTCTCCTCTCGAGGACTATGTATTTTCTGTAATTTTAGTCAACAGCATCAATATTTTTGTCTCAGCATTTTTACATTACTAAAACTGTTGCAAAAGCCTGCAGTTCTTAAGCCTGTCATTTGCAAGCGGGTGGGAGGAAATTGAATGTTTCTTTAAGACATTGTATAACAGTTCATTTTCTGCAATTAAAGCCAAGCAGGACATGATTTACACAGAAAGCGACACAAGGGTTGGGTCAGCGTTTCAGCTCCAGAAGTTAACCGTTTTTCACTTTAATGAGACTGCCTACTAAATGTCGCATAATAATTGCCGTGTGTCTTCTGCTGCAACCTGCCCCTAAAGAAATACTTGTGTAATGGCTCCGCAAAGAATGTTGGCAGCACTAGGCTGGTAATGGCGTGTCACGGCGAGATATACGGCCCACTAACAAACCCATAAAAAAGTCCATAAAACAGACATTAGCGAATTTACTGAAGTCTTCCTGGTCATTTACATTGAAATACAAGCAAAGCTTACAGACGGCTACGTTCAAATTGTTTTAGAGGCTTGTCATTGGAAAAGGGAGAATTTACAATGCCATTTAAAAGTCAGTGATCTATTCCCTGTGCAGAGCTTGGCTGCAAGCTTGGAAAACCTCCAAAAAAAAAAAGTCTCAACTGCTTTGCTGAAGTCTGGTTCTCATGCAGATTTAATTTGATAGAAATTCATTGTTTCCTGTTTAAAAATACTGTTATCATTAGACAGCAGAAAAATTCCTATTCTCTCAGTGCTGCTAATGCATCTGACCTCCAGCGGCCTTTCCTCTTTGATGCTGGCTTCCTTCCCTGACCAAATTCCCATCTCTCTCTCACCTCTTAAAATTGTCTTCCACCGCCGCATTCTTTCTCTCAGGTTTATATGTTAGCAATGCTGTAGTGTTCTTACACGCATCATATTTCAGATGGCCAGTAGTGGGAAAGTGAGGACCTCGGCGCATTTCGTATATTGTTGACCCTTCCTCAGGGATTTTTACCTGTAACAACTGTATTCAGAAATATAGTTCCAGGTTTTCATTCTGGTTTTTATTTTCACATACTGAGTCAACCACTTTGCAGCACAGTGTTCCATGATATGGCTGTGTCCAAGCAGGGCTGTGCCAATGGCAGCTTTGCATTTTAATTTCTTGGGGCAAGGGCAGAGTGAAGGCTCCACTGCACTCAGCCTAGAAACTTTCTAAATGCAGTCAATTAAATATTCTGCATCTTTTCTGAAATAATCAAGTTTATATTCACTATTCCCCTCTCAGCATCTGTTTCTTTTGATTCTGTCTTCATGCAGGAGTTCAATGTCAGATTTTCATTGACAGAGCCAATATATCTTATAGGAGGGCTTCCTATTGTAGCAGATGAATTCAAGCTCACTCAGATAACTGATTCCAGTCCAAACAAAATCCAACAAAATAACTGCCTTTTGCACAAATCCTGCATGTAGAGAGACATGATATCTGGTGATTTTAATAGAGTGAGCTCTAATACATCTTCTAGGAGCCCTATATAAAATATAAAAATATATTGGATCTAATTGTCAATCTGACACCCATCTCCTGAAGAGAGCATGAAGAGAAACGGATACTGAGAGAGGGTTAGTGAAGATAAACTAGATTATTTCAGACAAAACATAATTGATTATATTTAGAAATCTACTTACTTCAGTATGCTGAAGCTTATACAAAATTTTCTATATATTTTCACAATAATTCCCCTTTAATAAGATCCGTCTGCTTTCGACCTCTGCACCGATCTGCTGAGCACGTGAACGGATCTTGTTAAACTCAATAGAAATGGGGTATGGAGCAGATCCTGTTCTCTCAGCTTGCATAAAATTTGCAGGCAGAGAGCAGCAGAACCTGTGCTCCATCTGCCCTTACATTTTAACTTATATTGCCTAAAGCTTGGCCATTTTGAGGATTGCATTTGCTTTGGCTAGAGAGGACTGAAATGCCCTGTAACTAGGTGCAAGCCACGTTGGCTTCAAGTTTGCAATGAACCATAGCCATGTGCAGCACTGAAAATTCCGTATGAAAATTTTAAATTATCATTAGCTTGATTTGAAAACACACATGAATAGCTTCAATAAATTAGGTTGCAGCTGTAAGTAGTAGACCACAGTATATTGGTGGTTTGCTGCATGCATACTTTTGCCCAACACCATATTGCTAGGAGCAGGTAACTCATCACTGAAAAGAATAGAAGAGGAAGTGTGCAATCAAACATTGAGGTAAGTATTTTTTAAATTGTGCACATAAAAGGCCAATAGTGGAATTTTAGGATCTGCTTTTCAGTGGAGGAGAGCAAAGCACTATATTAAGAATTTAATTGTGTGACATTGTAGTTTATCCACAGTAATTGATACTTTTGTCACATTTTTCAAATGAAGTAACAAGTTATTTACATTTATTCCCACCAGGCTTCCCCAGAATATGGACAAGGCATGAATCCTATTAGTCGACTGGCTCAGATTCAACAAGCTAAGAAAGAAAAGGAACCAGAGTATGTTTTACTTTCAGAAAGGGGCATTCAGCGCAGAAGAGAGTTCATTATGCAGGTACTAAGATGTCAGAATGGTATTATGCTTTATCCCTTGTGAAAAATTACCAATCACAACTAAGCTTTGCTTTAAATTCTGTCTGGATGTTACTTTGTGGTACTGTCCTATAGTTCAAAGATAGTAATTGGCAGTAGTCACCAAAACTTGGACATTACTGGCTTAGTAATCTGCTCACGTCTACCAACAGAATTAAAGTTCCAAGCGCATGCCGAAATCTGTTTATCCAGACTGGGTCCCAAAAGAAAGGCTTTCAGATCTTGGAAATCAGGTTCTGTGTCTTATTTGCATCATACACCCAACTTGTTTTAGTTAGCCATACACTGGTGCCTCCAGACCTGCATGCAGCCTAATGAGAATAACGCATGTTGGTGTAATTAGTTCTGGATCTAAAGTGCACCAAGCCTGTCTGCTGGAATCGAAAGAAAAGCAAAATAGGCAGAGTGCCTTGTTGAGCGGCATGAGGAGACCTGGTGCATTGTGGGCAAAAGCACAACCTTGCATCTCCTTTTCTGTTTTATGTAATCATAAATAAAATTGAGTTTTATATTATGTGCAAAATGGCTCCAGGGAAACTAGTGTAAAGATTAGAAGGGAGACCTAAGGGAAATTACGTGTTCATGAATGTGAAATTACTGGGAGCAAAGTTGCTTATTATCAATAAAACATTCACACATATATCCCCTTGATAAGACTTTGATTTGAGTGTTATGTAATATCTAGGATACATTTAGAGACTGGAAGCTATATACACTATAACCCCCATTTTATGTTTTTCAGGGGGCCAGGAAAAAATTATGTAAAATCAGGGAAATGTGTTAAAGTAACTTTTTCTTCAAGTACTGAAAGGATATAAGCACAGGAGTCCATTTTACTTTTAGATACAATATTTTCTGTGTTAATAACAAGGGTTAGACATTGCAGTGTTAATGTTACACTATGGGCGGCATGTGCAAGACTCTCTGTCAGTCACATACACAACCTAATGCAATAAGTGATTGGCGCAGGACTGTATAAGGGACAGGCTCATTGGGCTGGATGGACAGAAGATGCAGTCACTTTATCAGCTTCAGTTCTTAGACAAATAAGAAAGTGAGCAGAACACATTTCAATTAAGTAATGCAATTTTACAACTGGGTAGCATATGACGTGATTTTTTTAATAGTTATACTACTTTTCTACTTGCATATTCTATGTCTCAAAAGTTATGCAAGTTACACAAAAGACATCTGCGTTGTCTACGTCTGTGTCTACCTGTGAAGTTACAGCAAAATGTACGCAATTTGCGTAGCTCCTGCAAAAACTGCCCTACCTTGCATTGAAACTTTATTTTTCCCCAAAACACATCAGTTAATAGTGCTGCTCCAGCAGAATTCTGCACTTAAATCTGTTTCTCAAAAGAGCAAATATACTTTTTATATTTAGTTATGACATAGGGCTGGACATATTGTCAGCTGCCCCCAGTCATGTGACTTGTGCTCTGATAAACTTCAGTAGTGATATTAAAAGCCCCCCCCCCCCAGTGCCTAACAACAGAACACCCTGCCAGAAAGCAGTTCCATCCTAAAGTGCTGGCTCTTTGTGAAAGCACATGACCAGGCAAAATGACCTGAGATGGCTGCCTACACACCAATACTACAACTAGAAGTAAATATACTTGCTGGCTCAGGAATTATATTTTATATCGTAGAGTTAATTATTTTCAGTGTAAACATTGTAATTTAGAAATAAACCACATCATAAAAATCATGCCAGAATCATTTAAACTTACAAAACGTATCAAGCAAAGTGTAGTGAAGCGTGAAAGGGAAAATTCCACCAATGAACTGACTGACTTGTTGGCACAAATGTCAGCTTAAAGGAAAACTATACCCTGAAAATGAATACTTGAGCAACAGATTTTATCAAATTTAGTGGCATATTAAAGAATCTTATCAAACTGGTATATATATATTTAAGTTAATGTTGCCCTTTTACATCTCTTGCCTTGAACCACCATTTCATGACGGTCTGTGTGCTGCCTCAGAGATCTTAAATTTTGAAAGTTTGGATGGCACTCTAATATTCATATATATAATTTACCAAATCAAACACAGCATTTGGTGCAAAAATTATTTCGCCTCCATTGAGGGCAAAAAAAGACTATACTTTATATTATATGGGTTTGCACTCAACAGAATACTAAGCCAAGTGGTATTTGCTCAAAAAACATTTTACTTCAGCACATTGTTCAAAAAAAGTACAACAGCAATATCATATATACCTGGATTACATAAGTTATATACATACCACCACAACAAGGCAACGGTTAACTAAATAGAAAGGAAAGCGGATAGTCCTGCCTGCAAAGGAGAATTACCCCGACGTTTCGGCTCAAAAAGCCTTTTTCAAGGGGAATTCTGAAGTGCTAAAAACACTATATATACCTTAGGCAATCAAGAGGGTTTGCTTCGTATTTTCGCGCGCTGCCTTCCCTGCACTGCGTGACGTCACATCCGCCTCGTCACTTCCGCCGACATCTGCCTCAGAGATCACCTGACCAGAAATATTTCAACTCTAACTGTAACAGGAAGAAGTGTTAAAGCAAAAGACACAACTCTGTCTGTTAATTGGCTCATGTGACCTAACTTTATAGTTTGTTTGGTATGTTTGTGTGCACCGTTGGATCCTAGGATCCCAGGAGGCTGTCCTTATTTTTTAAAATGGCTATTTTCTATTTATGATTACCCAATGGCACATGCTACTAAAAAGTATATTATTATGAGTTGTTTTATGCAATATCTTTTTATAGAGACCTACATTGTTCATGGGGTATAGTTTTCCTTTAATATAGATGTATACATATTGGAATGAGTTAGACTATTAGACTTCTCTGGAAGAATATCAAAAATGGGGGATTGTGGGATCACTCTAAAGGCTAAGTTAAAGTATATTTAAGTATAATGGAAATGCTACTTATAAAGCACATTCCCTGGGCCCCTGTGTCATTAGTAATTTATTATAAATGCAAGTGCATATGTATATAACAGGGGTTATTTTGTACAAAGTTATGATCATAAAGTTGATAAGCCACCGTACCACGTCAAGGTAAACCCTATATGACGGTCCCTAACTTGTTTACAAAGTATAAAATGTATTTTATTTCTCTGCATAATAGCATTACCTATAGTCACTGTGTTGAGCCTTGGTTTCAATTTGAGGGCTAAAGCCTCCCCCGTCAGTATGTGGCTTTTAAGAGAGAGAGATTCCCAAACCAATGCCCATTTTGTCAAAGCATAGGAGCACCATTAGTTTATAGGGGGGGTATGAGGTGCTACAACCACAGAAGCTAAGCCACAGCTTCCGGTATATCAAAAAAGGGGGATTCTCTTGAAAAAGGCAATTGACCTGTTTGTTTTAGTTTATTTTTTATGTGAGCTGGTGTTCTATATAATAAAACATTTACATCTTTATTGTAATTACAATATGCATTACTCTTTTTCAGAACCTATGCCAAATTTGCATCCAAAAAGTGTGTATACATACCCTATCCATAGAGTAAATGCTTTACAGTATTATATTTTTATTTTCTACATTGTCTTTTCATTGATATAAAATTAAGTCCACATGGCTATTAATTCATATTTATCTGATTATTTAAGGTCAAGGTTGGTGAGGAAGCAGCCACAGGCACAGGTCCCAATAAGAAGACTGCAAAGAGAAATGCTGCTGAAGCCATGCTGCTGCAGCTTGGTTATAAAGCCTCCTCCACTGTTGCTGAGAAGTCTGGAAAGGTAAAACGAGTTGTTTTGGGAAACATCCTATAAAACTGACAATAAATTTCAAGTCCATAAACCCCAATGCGAAAGGATTCATTTAAACAGTCATTTAAATGTTTTTAGCAGAATGGGTACATTTGATGGTAAAAATAAGTTAAAGAAGGAAAGGCATAATCATTTTTAAAGACATTCACAGTAATGGACATGGGTTACAAACGTCTCTGTAATGCATGTTATATTACTACACGGAGCACTAATAGACAGGTCCTTGCTTCTGTTTAGTCTGCAGGAAAATGGAGATGCCTGGGTCATTGATATGTATAATTTGTATGATGTGCTGTGGGATATGATGATGCTATATCAATAAAATACCATAATAGGTCTCAAAAGAAATTCAATAATTTTTTCTTATTACTCTTGTAGCGAGGGGAAACCCCAGACTGGGATGAGCAGAATTCTGGGAATGCTGATCAAACAAGCAGTAAGTTGTTTTTTTTTTTCTGTAGTTTTCTTTTGGGTTCTTGTTGTAGTTGTCATGTAAAACCTGTTGGCACAGAATATTGCACAGAGTTGCTTAGTATATTGAGAATCCTGAAATATTAGGTTCACATAGATTACAGCCTTCACTATATGAAATAATTATAGAGAAGCACCATCCTAAAAAAAGACATTTTATAAGGGTTGGAGCTGGGTGAAAGGCATACACATTTGCCTACAGCCGGTCTTTATCTAAAGAATAAGGCATTGTGTGCCAAGGTGTACTGGCCTTCCTTTTAATTCAAGATATCCTTAAAGCTAACCACATAGTACAAAAGGGTGAGATCAGGTTTCTCATAAAACTGCAGATCACATTTTCTCTTGTGCTGAGATTTGAGTTTCTCGTTTAGTTTTTGCTGGAAATGTCTGTATTTTTACCCATTAGAGTTGTCTTAAGATTGCAACATTTTATAGGAGAAGAAATCTGCTGTGCAATTACACACTGATCTAATACCTAATCTACTTTGTAACTTTAATTCAGGAATATTGCATAAACTAACGTATTCTCTATTTAGTAGAATACAGAAAGGCAATGTCTTTTTGTATTCCGAAAGTAATGTAGTTTTGTGATATGCTGTAATTAAATTTTTTCAATGTTTTTATATTATTCTTACAATATAATTTGTACTAAAAGCAGTATTTGTCTGGCTGATGAGCGTTTAGCAGAAACCAGCTGATTTACAGACCTTGTAGAGAACTGTCTTTAAAGAGTCAGAACCAGGAGTGAGTGCAAAGAATAAGAAGGGCTAATCAATTGCCACTTTCAACTGTAATTAAATGTAATAACACACAGTTTTGGACTGGGGTACCTAGTGCTTACACCTGGTCCTTGCTACATAGAAAGCCTCCACCCCTGCCAGCCCCATTTCTACCACTCTGCATCATTCCACATCTCTGCACCAAACCCCTTCCTCTGCTACTTAACCCCCCTCTGTCTGGCTGAACCTCCAGTCAAAAAATTGCCATGCATTCCACAGTGGAACACGCAGCCATCTTTTATTTTATTTATCTGACCCTGGCGGCAGGCCCAATAGAATCAGGGCATACCAGAAATTAAAACCAGGGGCAGAAGTAGGGATAGGCAGATAAGGGCCGTGCCTAGGGTGCAGCAGAGGGATGTGCTTGGTACGTACCTCGTCTATCTGTCTAACCCTAGTTCATATTTCTGTCACTCCATCTCTCTGGCTGGCTAAGGGAGCAATGATGGGTAATAGTAGTCATTCCCACCTCTCCCCTGTCAACACCCCCCCTTTCACTCATCACCACTGGGGGGTATGCGATTGGGTACAGGGCCCTTCCTAGGGCACCCACTTGGTTTGACACTGCTTTAGACCACAACACTTTATTATTTTTTTTAGAATGTTCCTTAGAATTATATTTTCTTTCATTATTCAAAAAAAGTCTGTGTGTGTGGACATTCGTCACCTTTAAGAAAAAATGTATGAAGGCTTCCATCCTTAAAGATGAAAGATTAAAAATGAAAACTTCATATAAGCTTCCTCATACTGAAGTAAGAAACTTTCTAAATACAATCATTAAATATTCTGCATTGTTTCTGAAATAATCAAGTTTATATTCACTATTCCTCTCTCAGCATCTGTTTCTCTTCATTCTGTCTTCATGCAGCAGTTGGGTGTTCGATGAATGATCCAATCGATCTTATAGGGGGGCTTCCTTTCCCAGCAGATGAATTAGAGCTCACTCAAATAACTGATTTCAGTACAAACAAAATCTAAAAAAATAACTGCCTCTTGCAAAAATTCTGCATGTAGAGAGACCTGGTGATTTTAATAGTGAGATCTAATACATCTTCTAGGCAAAAGGCAGCCCCCTATAAGATATATTGGACATTCATCTGACACCCAACTCCTGAATGAAGACAGATTGAGGAGAAACAGATGCTGAGAGAGGAATACTGAAGATAAACTTGATTATTTCAGAAACCGTACAGATATTGAATTTATTGTATTTAAAAAGTTGCTTATTTACCAATAGGTCTTTCCAGCTGACACAAGGTCACCCATTCCGATTAGAAGAAAGGAGGTTCCACCTAAATATTCTGGAAGGTTTTTTTTACAGTGAGAGCTGTGAATATGTGGAATTCTCTCCCTGAATCAGTTGTACAGGCTGATACATTAGATCAGTGGTTCTCAACCTTCCTAATGCCACAACCCTTTAATACAGTTGTTGAGATGACCCCCAACTATAAAATACTTTTCATTGCTATTTCATAACTGTAATTTTGCTACTGTTATGAATCATAATGTAAATATCGAGGAGTCTGGCAGAAGAAAAAAAAGCAAAAATCCACCAATCAGAGGAAGCCCATCAGGAGACGTTGTATTCACTCGTCGACTCCCTCTTCTCGGCTTGGAGTACTCTCTCTTACTAACCGGAAGCAGCCTATAGCACTGTGCGCTCCCGGAATTGTCAGCTACTGCGCATTCCCTTAATAACAAATGGCAGCCGCAACACTATTCTTTAACCCACCATGTCCGGACAATGGGTTTTGTAGTTTGGACACCCCTTAGGCGACCTCTGTAAAACAGTCTTTCAACCCCCAAAATGGGTCGCAACCCCTAGGTTGAGAACCGCTGCATTAAATAGCTTTAAGAAATGGTTTGATGGTTTTTTAACAAGTGAAGGAATACAGGGTTATGGAAGATAGCTCATAGTACAAGTTGATCCAGGGACTAGTCCGATTGCCATTATGGAGTCAGGAAGGAATTTGTCCCCCTCTGAGGCAAATTGGAGAGGCATCAAATGGGATTTTTTTTTGCTTTCCTCTAGATCAGGGATCCCCAACCTTTTGAACCTGTGAGCAACTTTCAGAAGTAAAAGGAGTTGGGGAGCAACACAAGCATGAAAAATGTTCTTGGGGTGCCAAATAAGTGCTCACGAGCTACTGGTTGGGGATCACTGCTCTAGATCAACTAGCAGTTAGGCAGGTTACAATAGAGTCAGATGTTGAACTTGGATATGTGTAACTTCCTATGTCTCTATGTTATTTCAATATGCTGAAGCGAATATTACATTTTCGCGATAGTTCCCCTTTAAGTATTAGCTTGACCGATGAAATTGAAAATGTCTTTGAGCGCTGTTTCTGTCATGAATCAGGGTAGAAATATAAAACATTTATATTCTGTATTCTCTGAGTATAACTTTATATGATTAAACACTTAAATCCAGAGTTCCGATTCGGTTATTACATTAAAAAACATTGCTGAGTTCCGTTTTGACTTTCTTACTCATGCCATAGAGCAACAAGCTGTTATTTTCAGGTCTTGATATGGATATCCAAAATGTCTGTCAGTAATGACCATATCAGATGCTGTGTTCATTGTGTTGGACAGTTCTTCAACTTCTTATTGCTTAAACTTGACATCAGCCCGTGTTGATGCCAGATGGCTTTAATACTCTTTATTTTGCTTCATTATGTTGGAATGTCAGAAAAGCTTAAATAATGGGAATATTTACGTCTATCTATTTTAAATGCTCAGAATGGATCTATCTCAGCGACATGGACTTCTTTGACACTTGCACTTTCACCTTGCCAACTATCTACTGTGGGCTTTGTTTAATCAAAATTACCGGGGTTCTTTAGTAGCTGTACGTGTGATTATACACCGCTAAGTTATCAGCTGAACATAAGCAGATTCAGTGACATGACTGTTATATCATTTACACCAATCAGTATTGGTATTTATTTCTACTTGTTCACTAATCTTAATGAAAAACCCATATCCTTAACCCATCATATATAGGTAAGGGATCAATTATCTGGAAACACATTATCCAGAAAGCTCTGAACTATGGTATAATAATTTTAATCAAATAATTCACATTTTTGAAAATGATTTCCTTTTTCTCTATAATTATAAAATAGTCCCCTGTACTTAAACCTCGCTTAGATAAATAATCCTTATTGGTGGCAGAACAGTCCTATTGGGTTTATTTATTGTTTAGGTGATTTTTTAGTAGACTTAAGTTATGGAGATCCAAATTACAGAAGGATTCCTTATCTGGAAAACCCAGATCCAGGCATTCTGGATAACAGTTCCCATATCCAATGACTCACTGAAACAAACATCTTAACTCACACAGGGTTGTTTTGCAGTTACTATATTTTTTCACCTGCTCACCCACAACAGCATTAAAATGTGCCTCCCAATTTCTCAGAAACAGGCTTGTTAAAGGAGAAACAACCCCTGAAAATGAATATGGCTAAAAATTGCATATTTTATATATTGAACTTAATGCACCAGCCTAAAGTTTCAGCTTGTCAATAGCAGCAATGATCCTGGACTTCAAACTTGTCAAAAGGGGCTGACATCTTGGAAAGTGTCTCTTATAAAAATAGATTTATATATATATATATATAAATATATAAAATAAGGCCGATAGAAACAAATTAATATATTAAATCCCAGTTTGCTTTTGTGAGTTGGTCTTGTTCCCTGATATGAAGATCTGTTCCCTGGTGGAGGTTTGTTCATGAATACTGAATGAAGTCCTCCCAAAAAGGCTTATGTATTAGAAGGGCTGATGTCCTTGCATATAAGAATTCACCAGTTTATGGCCACAAAACTCAGCATTCTTATGTTTCACAGAGAATGAGTCCATGTACTGTATCCACTTCTTCATCTAATTCATGACAGTGGTAGGGTTCCTGCTTGCATAATGAACACCAAATTGGGTTCACACCCTTGGAAGCAGTTCCACCTCACAGGAGGAAGTTGTGTATTGTACCTGCAGGGGGGAGGTTTTTTTTTTTTTGTTTTCACTCTTTGATAGACTTCCCAGTGTTTTATCAGCTGAATATCACACTGATCAGTGGGAAGAGGGGGTTTAAATTGTCTTGGTTATGTTTGGGAAGGTGTTGCCCAAAGTGCAATTTAAACAACATCTGAATAAAATGTGTTCTTAACAAAGATTTCTTATCAAAAGCTTTTCTTTTGGAAGTAACCCAGTGTTTAGAGGAACTTTTTCCATCTGCAAGAATATACAGTACATTGTTACAAAAAAATAATACTGATGTATATTTAGTTACATACATATTCTCTTGCACTTTTTCTATTTTATAAATAACTAATTTTAAAAACGTCCCTTTTTTATTTAAAAATGTTAAATCTCTCCATTAGTGTCAAAGGCATTTTTATCATTTCTACAAATCTCGATCGGGCAGGTTAAAAAACCTAGTCAGATCGCGGTCGCCTCTATTCTGATCCGATCGTTGGGCCCTAGGGCCCAAGATCGAATCAGCCCAATATCGCCCACTTCAATGAGACCGAGAAGCAGATGCAGTGAAATCAGTGCTTTCTTTAAAAGAATGTGGCTGCACAGAGCGAGTGGAGATCCAACCGAAATACTCTAAAGCAGGGATTTAAAGCCGACTTGGCTTGCTTCTGTGTAGCCACATACAGTCGGAAACTTTTCTTTTAAAGGAAGTGCTGATTACAGCATATTTGCTTCTGTACACCTCATTAATATTCCTTAGGCAGAGAGAATTTGGTAATATGCTTGTTTGCCCAAAGCCTGTGGCATCAGGAGCTGAAGGCTCCACTGCTCTCGGCCTGCTGAGAGAACCGAATCCGCTCCGTGCCCCTGCTTCATTAAAGCAATACGACACGTTCCTAAAAAAAAATCATAGGGTCAAAAAGGTGCTGTATGCGGAATAGATTCCACTAAAAGCTGCCCCACAACCTTTGTGCAGTCAACCTTCTGACACTGCTAACTAGGGTTGCCACCTTTTCTTGAAAAAAATACTGGCTGTCCTATATATTTACCTTTTTTTCCTATTAATAACATTGGGATCAACCATCAAAAATATTGGCCAGGCCAGTAAAATACCGGCCAGGTGACAACCCTACTGCTAACAGATCCTCTGTGTTGCTTAAGTGATGCAGGGCTGGGGTCAGAGCGATCCTTCCATAGGCTGAAGTCCTGTTTTCATTCTTAATTAGCCTGTAGAAGGATTGCTCCAGCCCAGCGTCACTGCATCTACTCATAAGATCATTTAGGAGGGTCGGGCTAACTAAGGTTTGCGGTGCTTGGGACGGCTTTGGAGGGAGTTTTTAGAGGAACCTATTCCACATACAGCACCTCGTCGATATGGACACGTTCGGTATCACTTAAACCTAAACCACTTCTGTCTGCGTGCTCACTAACACACAGAGAGACCAGCCTGGAGATGCCTCCTTTTATGTATTTGGACTGACCTCTGCTTCCTCTCTACTGAGCGTGTGCACACAGAGTGGATTCAGATCAATAGAGCAGGGGCACAGCGCAGAACCATTTCTCGCAACCTGCAAAAATAGAACGTTCAGCCTGTGTGGCCTCATCCTGAGGGTTCTTTGGAACTTGGTGTAGGGCCCTACATTGGTTATGGTCCCTTATTGGTTATAGTTTCACAAGAAAACTATTTTATTTTAGGAGATAGAAGAAGGAATTCTGGGAAGGAAGCCCAGGATCGCTGTTCAAATTTTCATGGAATACCCTTGAGGCTGAAGCTCACCCACTGGGGTGTTTAAAGCACAGCCAAGCTACAGTTTCAGTATTGTAGTCTATTTTGTGTCCGCTTGTACCCCAAGTTTAATGTGCAAGGGCCAGTTATGAGATGGCCACAAGAGACCCAGTAATGTTCCTGGCTATGGCCCAAGCAAGCTATTAGTGCATCAAAATAATTGTTTGCATCTGCCATAATAACCAAGGCAATTGTTACAGATTTTTCCAAAAGATCATTCCTGGTATTCTAGAGTTCTGTTTGTTCTCTGATAAAGTTGCAGAGCCAGAAGTCCAGAAAACAAATGGTGTAAATCTGACCATCACCAGCACTGTCACATACAGAAAAGAGGCTCCTCGATCCCGGATTGACCCAAGCCAAAGCGTTTATATCTGTTATTTTTATCACTACCCTTTTTTTACAGAACTTTTGAGGATCGAGGAGAGCTAATAAATGATTACTTGTAAAAAAAAAAATATTGACTATATTAAAAAGACTTTTAAAATAAGTTCAAAGCAAAATATGTTTTTCATTTAGCATTTTTTACAATTGTAACACAAGCCCTTGGCAGAAGAAAGCCGATTCCTTTAATCAGTCTGAATTATATCCAAGTCTATGTGCTGCTTGGGCAGGTTATATAAAATACTGAAATATGCTGGTTGATTCAAAAATGTTTGTTTTGGTTATTGTTACATCAAACAGATGGCATCTGCTGCTTGCTTATCTTTTATGAAACACTTTTTAGAGTCACAGTTGAATACCCTCTTGGTTTCATTTCTTCCACCCTTGGCACAAGCAGTTTTTAAATCAGACCTTTCACCCAGACATAAAAAGTTGTTTAATGAAAGTGCTTTGCAAATTAAACATGAAACACAAATTCTTTTTTTTTTTTTTCATTAAAACATCCGTACCTGTTTTAGGCTAAGGCCAGACGGGGAGATTCGGGGGAGATCCGTCGCCTGGCGACTTCTCGCGGCAACGAATCTCCCCGAATAGCTAGATAGCGCTGCGCGCCTGCTTGGCTTAAAGTCGCCTGCGCTTGTTCAGACGGAGCGGCACAATTTTAAAATTGCGCTGCTCCGTCTGAACAAGCGCAGGTGACTTTAAGCCAAGCGGGCGCGCAGCGCTATCTAGCTATTTGGGGAGATTCGTCGCCGCGAGAAGTCGCCAGGGCGACAGATCTCCCCCGAATCTCCCCGTCTGGCCTTAGCCTTAAGCTGTTTAAATATCTGAGCTGTCAGTCATATATTGTCTGCCAGGCTAATTCCGGTGAAGACCGTAGAAACTTCCAAATAGGATAGGAACCTCTTCCACTAACTTATGTACTACCTTGGCAGGTCTGAGATGGAAAATCTTTGGATTCTGACTTTTTCCTTTCTCTGGATGTAATTAAATCTTGAAATATTTGCTGGGTTTTTTTTTTTTCCACAAAAAAATCATATTTGTTTTTTGCATTTGGACTTTAATAAATAACCCCTTTAATCAGTGAAATAGATTTTAACATGTGGCATTCTATTTGCTTGTGTTATAAGCAGTTCTAATGTCCCGAAGTGTTAAATAATACATTCATAGGTAAAGTATAACAAAATTAAAATGAACAAAATAACATTGAACATTAAAGTTTCCATATTAAACCTTATTTGTTTGGTACTGGAATAGGTTTGTTGAGTAATACCTGGAAAGGGTCTTTTTGAAATTTGGCCCCCATGATTTTATCTATTAAATCGGTTGTTCACCTTTGAGTAAACTTTTAGTAAGATGTAGATAGTGATCATTTGAGACAATTTTCTTTTTTATTATTTGAGGCTTTTGAGTTATTTCGCTTTTTATTCAGCAGCTCGTCCGTTTGCAATAGGTTGCTAGGGTCAGAATTAACTATACATTCATTTGAATAAGAGACTGGAATATGAATAGGAGAGGCCTGAATGGAAAGATGAGTAATAAAAAGCAGCAATCACAACACATTTGTAGCCTTACAGAGCAATTGTTTTTAGATGGGGTCAGTTACCCCCTTTCAAAAGCTGTCAGAAGAAGAGTCAGAAGTATAAGCCAAATTATTAAAAAAAACTATGGAGAATAATTAATGAAGACCGACTGAAAGGTTGCGTAGAATTGGCCATTCTATAACACGCTAAAAGTTAAAGGGGTGAACCACCCCTTTGGAGTAAATCTTCTATATTCGAATCTTATAGCTTCTCTGCATTGTCATCAAATAAGCAGCACTGAACTATTCTCTCCACAATCTCTGAAACAAAGTGGACTATAGTCAGGGTGATACTTATGCTGCTTGGCTGGAATCATATGCCATGTTCATACTACTTTATATAAAATTTCTTGTGCTAAAATGTTAAATAGAACTTGGCTGTATTTTACACCATTTTATAATTCTGACTTTATTTAATATGATATCATAATGTGAAATCTCAAACACTGTTTTCGCTTGTACTTCAGCAACAGATATAAGAACCATTTCTTACTTTCACAGCCCCTAAAGGAATACTCCATCTTTCTCCTGATGTCTATCAAGAGATGGAAGCAAGCCGCAATAAAACTGTCCCCGCACCTGCTGTCAGTTATTTGTCAGCGAAAGAAATGAATCAGGCCTCAAGTTCCTTTTTCAGTACATCTATATCTCAGAGCTGCACAGCTGCAATTGCTCGAGAGCTCCTGACTAATGGAACTTCCCCAACTGCTGAAGCTATAGGATTCACAGGAAAAAACCTCATGTGCCACAGTTCCACAGTTCAGCCATCCAAACAACTTGAATATTTGGCAGGAATTCAAGGCTTACAGGTATGCACAACAACTTTCTTCTTCAACTTAAAGAGATATTGACACCAGAAAGGATTTTTTTTTGTTACAACTATAATAACATTGCCTTTGCACAAACATTTCAATTTTTCCATAAAAGTATTTGACCAATGCTTTTACACAACTTATCCGATCCCCATGTTCCTCTGTGAGTGGGCTGCCATATTTGTGCTACATTTGTGTTCGAAAGGGGACTCGTCACCCAAAAAAAAATATTCAAAATCCTATTTTATCAAATTAGTCATGCAAAATGAACTTTAATCACATTATATAAATTATTTGAATCATTTTGTGGACACTGTAATTAAGACAGTCCTTGTCCATCTCCCTGGCTACTTAAAGGGATACTGTCATGGGAAAAATTATTTTTTTCAAAATGCATCAGTTAATAGTGCTGCTCCAGAAGAATTCTGCATTGAAATCCATTTCTCAAAAGAGCATGTAAGGTTTTACTATTGAGTGCTGTTCTTAGATCAACCAGGCAGCTGTTACCTTGTGTTAGGGAGCTGTTATCTGGTTACCTTCCCATTTTTCTTTTGTTAGGCTGCTGGGTGGTGGAAAAGGAGGGGGTGATATCACTCCAACTTGCAGTACAGCAGTAAAGAATGATTGAGGTTTATCAGAGCACAAGTCACTTGATTTGGGGCAGCTGGGAAATTGACAATATATCTAGCCCCATGTCAGATTTCAAAATGAAATATCAAAAAATCAGTTTGCTCTTTTCAGAAATGGATTTCAGTGTAGAATTCTGCTGGAGCAGCACTATTAACTGATGCATTTTGAAAAAGATTTATTTTTTTCCCCATGACAGTATCCCTTTAAGTTATGCTTTTTGTGGGGTTCCCCTTTAAGTTGAATTTGTATGTAAAGTGATACATATTCATTAACTTATTAAAGGGCAAGGAAAGGCAAAGAAATAAAATCCAATTTTTACTTTCTTTAATGAAAAAGAAACCTATCTCCAATATACTTTAATTAAAAAATGTGTACCATTTTTAAAAGAAACATGACTGTATACAGTGAAATTCTCCCTTCATTTAGTGCTGTGGATAGGAATTGTCAGACGGTCCCTAACTTCTGGCAGGGAAACAATCATACTTATGAACAGAAGGGGGTGCCTCTGCCTTACTTACCAGTCATGCAGAACTCAATCAGCTTTGTTTTTTTGATCATTTATGATGATCCCTAAGAAGCCCAGACCACACTGAGCATATGTATGTAGTCTAGTCTTGCAAAGATGTATAACAAAGTTACAAGAGGACAGCCCCCTGTGGCCAACTTTGAAAGCATAAATCATTTGTTTGATTAGGCTTGTGGTGCAGTAAGTTCATGTTTATGTTTAGTATACAAAATACACCATTTATAGCCTTATTCTTTTTTACACTCTCCTTGCCCTTTAAAGGCAGCATACACAGATGTTTATCTTAACATAATATTTATCTTTACCTTTCTGTGTGTATATATATATATATATATATATATATATATATGTGTATACTCTTCTGTGTTCTGCAGTAGACAACACATGCCAGAGGGGATTGGGGCAGGTGGTTTATTAAAGCTAAATGCTAATAAAGGCCAAGCGAACCACAGTATGTTGCTGTAATCTCCTTTGTATGTAAGTATGAGGTATATGTAAGTCAGTTGTAACTTGAGGACTCCCTGTATATAAAAAAAAAAACAGCTTTTTAGCATTAGGAAATATTTAATTTCCCTATTATGATCTGTACTGAAAGCTTCTGCTATTACTGGATAAAGCCGTTCATATAGCCCAGGGGTGTTCAAACTGCGGCCCAGGATGGATATGAATGCGGCTCAGGTTGAAACGCTCAGTTCTCGAGAAAACTCTGCCCACTGCCCATTGCCCAGTTAGTAATAATATAATAATAAGTCCATTTAATATCCAGGTGTCCCATATTCCAGTCTATAGCTCCATCTGGTTATCTAACTGGTATTGGTATTTTTTTTGTTGGTGCATTTTCTTTACTTTTACAAATCAAAAGTGTTTGTGTATTTCATGTTTGGCCCCAGACAATTTTTCTTCTTCCAATGTGGCACAGGGAAGCCAAAAGTTTGGACACCCGTGATATAGCCCCTTGAATATTTTCCCTTGGTTACTGCGAATTTTCATAACTAGGGTTGCCATCTTTGTAAAAAAAAAAATGTTACTGGCCAGCGGGGATGTGTGGGAGCTAAAGGGGCAGGGCCATGACAAAAGGGGCAGGGCCACATCACGCGAAGGAAAGAGGAGGATGAAAAGGTAAGTTTCCACCTGAGGGCAAGGCATTTTGTTAAGGTTATTACAAATTACCGGCAGCTACATTGCCGGTGAATTTGTAATCCCGGCCCTGGCAGGTGTTTTACCGGCTATGCCGGTGGCAACTCTATTCGTTTACATGTTAACGGCTAGTTACAGTTAAAATGAAGACTGGTAACTATAATAGGAAACAACCCTGAAAACCGTAGTAATTAAACTAGGTTAAAACATATATTGAAGAATTGCAGGCAATAAGCCTTATTGAGTTATTTTGCACTTGCCCTCATGCCACTGATGCATGAACAGCGTTACCAAATAGTCAAGTGTTCCAGGCACTTTAAAGAGCAAAAGGAGTTTGTGAGAAGTCACAGAGCTGCATCTCAGGCTTGTGAACTGAATCTCTGTGGGAAATGGCTCTGTACAAGGGAGTTCCAATTACATTTCTCTTCAGTCTTTACCCTGCAGAAAGCTGTCTGTGTTTTAAGAATGAAATACGTTTCTTCAGCATTTGGTATGTACGCCTGAGAAAGTTATTTACGGGAATCCAGCATTCAGCTAGAATGGATATACTTGTTGGAATACAAGTGAATAAAACTGTATAGTATGTTTTCTCTTCTTCACAAAGCAAAAACATTCATTATACAGGTATGGCATCTATTAAACAGAATGCTTGGGACCTGTATCTTTCTGTAATTAGGACCACCGTATCATAATACTGCTAAATAATATTTGAAGATAATTATAATTAATATAATTGTTTCACTCCCTTAAGGATTAATTATATCTAAGATAGGATCAAATACAAGATACGGTTTTATTATTGTGTAGAAATGTTTTAAATTAGAATTATTTGTTTAAATTGACTCTATGGAAGATGCTTTCTGTAATTCAGAGCTTTCTGGATAGTAGGTTTCCAGTTAAGGGGTCCCATAACTGTACTAAACTGCCTTTTACATAAAAGTCTTGTCATATTGGATCTGTTATTGTGAATGTTGGGCAACTGGGTTGTTTTCCTGTAATTTGAAGCAGTGATTTTACAATCTTCAAAATGAATCGCTTAACTTTTTAAATTCTGGAAGAGTCACGTAAATAATTTAAACCCCCATAAGCCCCTTGATTATATTCTCAATATGTTTTCTCCTACTAGATAAGGGTGGCTTGACAGTTTTAGGGTAAGGCCAGACGGGAAGATTCCGGGAGATTCGTCGCCTGCGGACTAATCGCCTGGCGACTAATCTCCCCGAACTGCTTCCCCCTGCCTTCCAGCTGCTTAATGAATAATTGCCTGCACCTATTCACACATGGCGCTGAACTTTCCTGAAATCGCTTGAAATTGCCTAAGGAGGCAACTTCGAGCGACTTTGGAAAAAATGCATCGCCGTGTGCGAATAGGCGCAGGCGATTATTCATTGATCAGCTGGAAGGCAGGGGGAAGCGTTCAGGGAGATTAGTCGCCCCAAAGAAGAGGTGATTAGTCGGCAGGCGACAAATCTCCCCAAATCTTCCTGTCTGGCCTTACCCTTAGATGAATGGGTTTATCACCTTTGAGTTAACGTTTAGTATGATGTATTTTGATTTGTATTTTGATTTCTTTTTGAGTTCTTTGAGTAATTTTATCTTTTTTTTCAGCAGCTCTCCAGATTGCAAATTCAGCAATCTGGTTGCTATGGTCAAAATTACCATAGCAACCATGTATTGATTTGAATTTGAGACCGGTAAATGAATAGGAGATGCCTGACTACAAAGATGTGTAGTAAAAAGTATCAAAACCAATAAATGTATAGCCTTACAGAGCATTTGTTTTTTTTTAGATGAGGTTAGTGACCCCCTTCTGAGTCAGAAGAACAAGGCAAATAATTTGAAAAGTATGGAATAAAATAATGAAGACCAACTGAAATGTTGCTTAGAATTAGAACTGGTCATTATATCACATTCTAAAAGATAACCACCCCTTTAATAGAGGGTTAGGGTAATTGAAAAAACACAACCCTGTTAAACTCTCATTATCAGTTTACTGTTGACTGTAACATGTCAAATAGAAACACAATACACTTTATCGCCTTTGGAGAAGATGTGTCAAATGTGGCACCTTCTAGTGATGGCAAACTCAATGCAAATGGCTTGTGCTAATGAAGCCAGATGTTTGTGAGATTTGTGATAATCTCTTTATACAGGAGCAGAGATACACAGGGCTTTGTAAAATGGTCTTGATCCTCTTACGTGTTTTTAAAGGGTTGCCACCTGGTTGGAATTTTACCGGCCTGGCCGGTAAAAATGCTGGTTGATCCCAATGTTATTAATAGGGAACAAAGATAACTATATAGGAAGGCTGGTATTTTTTTTACAGAAAAGGTGCTAACCCTAAGTGGAACCAGTGAAGACTATTATTTAATTCTACTTTATTTGGAGTAAGTGCTGATGTCCCAACTTTGAGGAGTAACACTTCAGATGAGGCTCTTAGGAGCAGATCCTTGGCACTTGAGATTTAATGCTAAGTAACTAACTGCGGCTGTTTCAATATTATGTGGCTTTTTACAATAAAAGCGTTGCCCACTGCTGAGAACTCGACACGCCAGTTAAGGATTCTGAGGGACACTAATCAAAGATATGTTTCCTTGACACATTCATTGTGTTATATATTTTCTTCTTGAATGACCGAGAAAGTTGATGTTCTAGCATGCAGGTCTTTTTAATGTGCTACTTAGATTTGCTTAGCAGGGGGTGACCCAAAAGAGACAGCAATGGAGCAAGCTGTATTTTAAGTGAGGGTAGAAAAATACTCTGCTTCCTGGCCATCATCATAAGAGTAAGGGCACATGGCAAGATTTGGGGAGATTTAGTTGTCTGGGCAACGATCTTCCCGAACTTCCATACCGCCAGTTTGAATGTAAAATCACTAGTAGCATGGCACTCAGTGTTTCGTTCTCCAAAGTCGCCCGAAGTTTCCTCATGAGGCGACTTCAGAAAATGAAGTCGCCTCACAAGGTGCCGCCAGTGCCATACCGCTGGAAGGCACGGGAAGGCAGTTCGGGGAGATTGTCGCCCAGAAAAAGAATCGATTAGTCGCCAGGCAACTAAATCTCCCCGCATCTTGCTGTGTGCCACTACCCTATGAAAGACTTGATGCTTTTAGCGTGTTTGTGGAAGAAATGAGCTAGCAGCTATACAAGCCTTTTTACAACAGTGGCAAAAAAAACTAATGCATGGAATAGTCAATACATGCAGAGAAATTATCGTTGGCCAATAGAAATCTTTTAACCTTTCCAATCCACTAAAGAACCAATATCCATGGTACAAAAAATGTCTGGACGATCCACACAAGGTCCAAAAATCCTACAAAACTTTGACTATTACTTACAACTCTATCTTTGCATCTATGGCTAACTTAACACCCTGGGTTCACTCTCACAGCAATTAGATATAGATATTGCCATATGGTATAGGTTTTCTTTTTTATAAAGGCCCTTGCTGGAAATTAAGATGAGCTGAAAGGACATTCTCCAAAGATGCGGTACACAAGGGTGCCTGTCTAACAATGGGTGGTGTGCCGTAGGACTTACAATGGTGGCCATACACGTTACAATTACGTTCTTTCAGGTAACCATTGGTTGTGGGAAAGATTGCTAATGTTAAGATTTGACTTGTCATATATGCAGGGAGAAACAATGAAATTCTACCTATACCCAACAATTCAGCATTAATGTTTTTCAGATGTTTTGGCCAGATGACAAGACGACCAATATCCAAGTCTTTCGCTCATCTCCCCACATACACGCACAGCATATCATACAAAACTTTGTTCCATGCAATAATAGTAATCGTACACCTCCACTCTGTGTACACTTGCAATTATATAGGGATTGATGAACCCCCTAATGTAAATAAAAGTATATATAACTAGTGCTAAATTAGTTTCAGTGAGTCATGGGACTGTAATTATTAATCACTGAGCACCAGTTATAACCAATGACATTGTTAAGCACCATTTATAAGGATATAAAACACACAAAAAAAAGCCATGAATATTCTGTAAATTATAATAATATTCCAATGACATCAGCTCCAGTAAACCTCCTGTACCTGTCATAATGAATACTAACTGGCAAATAAAGCCGAGAGGAAAGGAAAGTGAAATTGAACCTCAGTGTAAGTAAATAAAAGAAAAAGTCCCTTGTGCCGGTCATTGGAACAAGAAATTAAAATATTTACATTCTTTGTGTGATACTCACACAACTGATAATCCCTTGGAAAGTACCACTTACAATGTTTGTTTTCTCTCGGTGGGACTAGTCCTTTCCTTGAAAAGCAGATGTTACAAATCCAAGAGTGCCAGCCTATGCACACATCTAAAGTGGAATTTATTCCTAGGGTTTTCTTTTCTGTGTGTTCCTACTCTCACTGACAGAGGTAATTGACATTCACAAAGGATATATCAGGCTTTGCTTTAGTTTGAGTGTCAGGTCCTATCTATTGATTTCCTGTTTCTGAAGCATCCAGACGAAAGTCGCTGAGTAAACAGCAGTGCGGGTGGCTGGTGGCTATCATCTTTCCGTCTCCGCTATGGGCTCTTTATCAGAGAACAGGGGCATTTAAGAAACAATACAAAGGAACAATGTTTGAAGATAATTTTCAAAAGTAATAGTTTTCCTTGTGATCATGCTGGATTTGAGCACATGATTCTCACAACTTAAATTCCAAGATGAGGAACAATATAGCAGTGATGTAACCAGCAGCCGTTGCATTACTTGACAACTCGGTATCTCAACTGACAAATAATCTTTGGTTGCCTGGACCTGATTACCAACTGTTTGTATCCAAAATACTTATTTGTTTAGGTAGTCAATAAATTATGAGAACCTATGTTTAAAACAAATTAACACAATTTATTGATAAACTTTTTAACAGAGCAGTAGTAGCCAGCTTGCCACACAAAACAGGTATGGGATCCGTTATTTGGAAACCCATTATCCAGAAAGTTCTGAATTATGGAAAGGCCATCTCCCATAGATTTCATTGTAATCAAATAATACATTTTTTTTAAATGATGTAATTTTTCTCTGTAATAATAAAACAGTAGCTTGCACTTGATCCTAACTAAGATATAATTAATCCTAATTGGAAGCAAAATCAGCATATTGGGTTTACGTGATTTTCTAGCAGTCTTAAGAAAGACCTGTTATCTAGAAAGCCCCAGGTCCCGAGCATTCTGGATAATAGGTTGCATACCTGTATACCCTCCCATTTAGACTTTTGCCCACGGGGTCGGGTCCTCCATCCTTTTGTCTCCTCAACACTGCGTAGTTATATTGTATATTTATATGAATTGTATTTCTAATAATGCACTTATTGTTACTTATTAATGCAGTGAACCCTTGTTTGTTACTACTAATTTATTGTTGCGGTTCAGTGCTTGTTTGTTGCTTTGCCTTCAAGGAGCAAGTATAAAAATATACATACATACCTGTATAAGCTCATACCTCTCAACTGTCCTGTTTTCTGTAGGACAGCCCCAATTTTGACAGCTCATTCCGCAGTCCCGGCTAGGGTTGCCTGGCCGGTAAAAATAATACTTGATCCCAATGTTATTAATAGGAAAAAAAAGCAAGAACATAGGAAGGCTGGTATTTTTTTCCAGAAAAGGTGGCAACCCTTTTTTATTAAAAAATCATCAGTTTCTCTTTGATCTCCTCCACTGACGCCAGAAAAAGATACAATGCTTCTGAAACTAAATTAAAATAAGATTTTTGGCAAACTGTATCATAATTAAAGGCACTTTTGAAGCTATCATCTAGCAACATAAGGGTCACTTGCTAAAGCAATATTGCTGAATAAATATATTCCCCACCTCTCCAGGGGCTAAAATTAAATGTAAATGAGAATGATAAATCAATATCCAGTGAGAGACCCAATTTGGCCCATGCTCTTTATTCCTGCAAACTGGAGCTGAAAGTGTTAAACACAATTTTATCATCACAGAAGAACTGTAGGGCATTATATCCATTTTCTTCAAGTTTGCAATGTAATATCATATAGCCAGAATTACACAATAATCTCCTTGTGTAAGATAAAAAGATGACTGACAGTTTTTGTCAGCAGCAATCTCACTGCTCTTGCATCTCTTTTTAAGTTCTCTTTAAAGAAACAAAGAACACAATAGTTTTTATTAATTGAAAAACTTCCTAGAAAGTGAAGTAAACCAATTAGAAAAGATATTCACTTTACAGCAATTTTTCTCAAGTGCCTAAACGTAAACCAATCAGAAAACATTTTCACTTTACAGCAATCCTAAGAACTTATCAAAATAAAGTAAAAAACACTGATAGGTGATCGTTTGTTGTAAAATTCTTAGGTTTCAAAGTATAGACTCGCCAATATAGAGGAGTCCAGTTGCACCAGCCTGAACCTTCTGCTGAGGGAGCAGATAACCATATAGAAAATATGAGCAGGCACTTCCAAAGACCAATCTTCCAGGCAGACTTGTCAGTTAAAAGGTATTTTTATTTCAGTGCACTAGGATACAGCCTTACGTGTTTCGTAGCAATAGGGTACTTAATCATAGCCTATGAAATAAAAATACTCTGCTTCAGATAGTTCTTTACTACTTGTACTTTCCATGTAATTGGGGGTCATTGTCATACTGTCAGGGGCCCAAATGCTCCAATAGGATTTTACGGACTAAGGAGGAAGCAAGTCCACATAGTCAAAGATGTAATGTATCTGTAGTGACTGGATGTCTACCATCATATCCAGAACCCAAATTTCTGTTTACATCTCTCTATCTCTGAGTTAGTCAGCGACTTGAAGGGGGGCCATATGGGACAAAACTGTTTAGTGAGTTTGCAATTAATCCTCGGCATTCAGTTCAGATTTAGAAACAAATAGTTATCACTCAAATGGCCCCCCTTCAAGTCACTGATTGGTTACTGCCTGGTGGAAACCAAGAGAGCTGCAAATCAGGAAGTAGTGTTCTGTTCTCTTATGTTAGACATCCAGTCACTCCAGCCTTTATAGGTTACATATTTTGGCTATTATATTGAAAACATTTTTATTTTGCACAGTCTTTCTATTCATCCAGTTTTTATACTGATCAATCCTTTAAAGACAGCTTGCTTGAGAAAAGGAACTAAACTAAGTAAGGGAACTCAATCAAATGATAAGAGCTACTGACACCTGAAATTAAGCTGTTTTTTGCATCTATTATAATATTGGCATTGAGAGCTACTTCTAACTTTGCCATAAAGTATTTGCATGATGCTTTTTTTCTAACGGGTGTTCTTTTTATTGATTTTATATATTATTTTTTTATATATGGGGGAGGGGATACAGAAGAAAAAGGGGCAGGGAGGGGAATACGTAAAAGAGAGCAGTTCAAACAAAAAAAAAGATGGCGTTACAGCAGCAATCATAACTTCACATTTGTACACAGCGTGTTACATGGTAGATTCATTCTTCATGATCATGGTAAGATTAATATATGCATCTTCAACCAGACACCCCATATCTTTCCAAATTTATCCGGCATTCCCCTGGCCTCATAAGTTAGCTTTATTAACGGTAACCTCCTATTAACATATTCAAACCAGGCTGCTTTTGTAGGGGGAGTGGGAGCCATCCATTGCATTATTATTATTTTCTTTGCGTAGAAAAGTAGTGACCTCACTAATACTCTAGTGTCGTTAGAGGCATATTTCAGGCGCTTTCATTGGGGGTAGAGAGAGAGTGTCCCCTATATATCCCGTCATTTTTGTCTAGTATCTGGAAATCATGGGACACGTCCATATCATATGCCAGTGACCTGTCTCTTTTCCCACATCTTTTATATATTGGGTACAGTATTTTCCCCATTTTATGAAGTCTGTTGGGAGTAATGTAGATCCTCATCAGAAATTTGTACTGGATAAGCCTATCTCGTGTACTTATCAAAAACTGGTATAGCCTGTCTGTTACCTCCTCAGACTGTTCCACACTCAGGGGCAAATTCACTAAAGGGCGAAAATGGTTTAGCGTTGCCTTCTCCAGGTGAATTTTCGCCAGCCCTACACAAATTCACTAAGATGTGAATTTGCGCTCAGGGCGGCGAACATTAGAGAAGCAGCGCTACCGTTACTTCGCCAGGCAAAGCGCATTTACTTTAGCGATGCCTAATTTGCATAGGGCGTGAACTTAAGCGTATAATAGAGGTGTATGTTACAGCCACTACATTACACTACACAAGCCCAGGAAACCTTTAATAAATAAAGTTGTCCTATTGCCCTAAACATGTGCCCACTGTGTAGTTGAGTTGCCATATGTTAGGAAATGTAGGGGGGTAATGATGGTAACCCAAAAAAAAAATTTCGCTCTTTTTCAGACTATAACAAATGTTAAAATACACCATCGTTTTTTGGGACTTCCAAAAAATTTCAAGTTTTTTTTTTTCAAACTCCTATCTATTGTATTGAACTTCGTCAGGTCTGACTTGGCGAAGTAAGTCTAGTGTAAGAGATAACATTTTCATCTTAGTGAATTTGCGTAGTTACGTCCCTTCGTCCGTGCACAACTTCCCCTGGCGTAAGGGTGCAAAGTTGCGCAAGTCGATGTCCTTCACTAGCGAATTTTCGACAGGGACACTGTTAGTGAATCGGCAAAGTTGCGAATTGATGTCACGTTGGTGAGTTAGCGCTAGCCTTAGACGATTCGCGCTTTCATGAATTTGCACCTCAGAGTGAGCATGTCCATCTGCCACTGTGCGTAGACCGATTGAAACGGGAGAGGTTAGGTAGATTTTAGATGCATATACAGCTGGGAGATAATTTTAGTAGGGTCTTCTTTTCTTAGCTGAGTTAATAGGCTTGACTCACTCATCTCCCATTCACCCATTGTGCCATATATATGTGCCGCAACTGTAGGTATCGGTACATGGGGAGATCCGGGGCCCCAATCCTATGCATTAATGCCAGCATATCTATGAACCTTGTATTCAGTACCATGTCCCCCAGATATTTAATGTTCTTTGAGGCCCAGAACCGCATGGTCTCTGATTTACAAAAATGTTGGAGATGTGAATTTGTCCACAGGGGTAACTGTGGGGAGAGAATAGGGGATGTGTTCTGGGTTAGGGAGTTATCATAGCTTGATTTTCATGATGTTTTTACATTACCTGTCTGATCCTTTATGAGGGGGCTGCCATATTTGTGCAGCAGGAGTCCGTTATCATTAGAAACTGTAACTAACAGGCTGAGATGGGACAGTCAGGTTGGCAAAGTCAGAGAGTCAGAGAGTCAGGCTTCAACTAACAATTATATACAAAAACAAACCTCTCAGCAAAAAATGATCGACATGACCTATAGGTAACATTTAGGGGCAGATTTATCAATGGTCGAATTTCGAATTGAAAAAAATTCGAAATTCGACCATGTGAATAGGATGTGAAGTAAAAGCATTCGAATATTGAATTTGAAGGATTTTACCACAATTTGATTGGCTGAACGATTGAATAGGAAAAACTTTGTCGATAAATTGTTCGAATCGATAGATTGGAACAATATTTTCAATCAAATTTTTTTTATTCGATCAAAATTAAGGAAACCCAATTCGGTAGCTTGTATCTGGCAAACTAGGTGGTTGAATAAAAATTTTAAGGGGAAGTACTTCGACAGTTGAATGATCGAATATTCAAATTAAATTTTACTTGAATCATTAGATTCGATCGAATTTACTAAATTCACTGGTCGAAGTGGTCTTCACAAATATTCGAAAATTCGAATTAGAATGTTTTTAAAAGTTCGATTGAACTTCGAATCCTTCATGTGAAATTAGTACATCTGCCCCTTAATGTACATTCACATGTTAAAAAGTATTTTTTTAGTGTCAGTATCACTTTAAGCACATTTCCTTACAAAACACACTTGATACACTTTGTACTGAGAATTAAAACTGATATACAGGTGTTGTAAAAAGATAAAATACCTTGGAAAAAAGAAACCTTGCAGACCGATCAAATAAAAAGCACTCTGTGGTATCAGAAGGCAAATACTCTAAAGGCATGCAGTCGAAAGGGAAATTGACCAAAGAGGATGCAGTGTAGTTGAACCAATAGAGATTTGTCGGGCAAATTGCTTTCTTTAAAATGTTGACCCATCAGTCAAGAGCACCTACTACCATTTTATGTACCATTGTCTTTGTAAGTTTGGGTATAGTTGAGTCATTAGACTTTGTTTCTGTTTTGAATAAATCTCTTTTTGGTTGCAGCTCTTCCATGAAGACCACCTGTGATAACTACTTTGTACCAATACATGCTCCATATAAGGTCTGCACTGAGAATTAAAATAGGTCCTGCCATTTCAGGTACACAGAGGCCCAATCAGCCCACACAGAGGGCCAATCAGCCCACTAAATACTGACTTTCTTATAGCAGTCCCTCGGGCATTTGCCAGAACACACAGATTGTCAGTCCGGGCCTGCTCCATATTATCTTTCAGGACCAGCCTGTTCTGCGGAGTTGCAGTCTTGTACTCAAAGGTCTTAACCTAGTGGGGTTGTGCCTACATGCATATATTACCGTACACACCTGCAAAGCTGTTATAAAATCTGTGCTGCAATTCATCTGCTTGTCCTCTAATTTTGTTCTCTTTAAGAAATCACAGACAAGTTGCTGTGGATGGTCTTTTGCGTGCACATAATGATTTGGTAATTTGGGGGGAGAACATAGTAGTGCGCTTCTGAATATTGCAGTTTGCCCATAGTGCTGCCTTCAAAAATGAGCCCTTCTGTTGTGGCCAGAAAGTCCTTTCAAGTCATGTTTTTTCTCTTGTGATTTCCTGGACCCCTGTGGATATTTTTATCACTCTAAGCAAATCTTGGATTTTAAACACTCGCAAAGCTTTCGCTCTAATAATTATTAATAAGTGGAAGTGACTGTTACAAGAAATCTTTCTTAACTAGACTGGATTTCTTTTCACTCTGCTCTGACCGCTTTTTACTTTTTAATTACACTGATTTATCACTTGGTTAATCTGCTAACATGAAAACAAAACCATAATTTAATACTGAAGAATTCATTCCTCGGGACAGCTTGTGGAACAATAGCATTCCTGTGGCTATAATTCAGCCACATCATGGTGCAGCTTGAGAACGTTTTGTGCCGAGCTTTTTCAGTCAGTCCAATATGGGTTTGATGGAGTTTGCTTCACAAATTTTGAAGCAGGTGAATTTATATTATAGATGAGTAGAATAGGATTTAGGCATACTGTCTTCTGATGTCACTGGGCACTGACCATGGAAGTATAAGTGCTCCGTAGTTGATAAACTAATGGTGATACATTTTATTTACCATATTTTAGGCACATTCAGTGTTTCTGTGTTTGAAGAAGGTAATGTAACTGCAATTTAAAACTAAAATGTGTTTAACTAATAGCTCACAGTGATTAAGACTTGCTGGAGAAATAGAAGCTAAGTTAGGAACTCAATCAAATGATAAAATTAAGCACATTTTCTTACAAAACACCCTTGATACACTTTGTATTGAGCATTAAACTAATACACAGGTGTTGTAAATAGATAAAATACCTTGAAAAAAATGAAAACTTGCAAACAGATCAAACAAAAAGCTCCTAGTGTTATCAAAAGGCAAATACTCACAAGGCACGCAGTCGAAAGGGAGATTGGCCCAAAAAGATTGCAGTCTACAACGTAAAAAGCAACTTGCTGATTAGGAATCAGAGCATCGAATATCACTATCGGTAGGGGAACACGTGCACACAGCTTGCTATCAGACGCAATAATTATATGGAGCAACAAGGCATCTCTCATGCAAAATACAGAGCTAAATGCAGAAATGTGGTCAGCAATATAATGGTGGGAAATCTATATCCATAGTTTTTTTTATCAAATGAGTAATGTGTAAATATGACTTGGGGATATCAAAGAAATACCTATGTTCAACAGGGCCTTACAGGTTTATTTATAGTTTGTAGGCTTAGCAGTAAGAAACACACACAGCATTTAGTGCAGAACATGAAATGTATAAGATGTTTTACTTGTGACAGAAAATTGATGCCATGATAATACATTTAGGGGTTATTGGTCAAAGGTCTAGTTTTAGAGGTTTGTGAAGTTTTTGTTATACCTCGAATGAACTCTTAACTCAAATGTTTTCTAATTTAGGAAAAAAACTCAAATCTGAATGAATGAATTTGGGGTGAAAAACAAAAAAAAACTTTGATTCGCTCAAATTATTAGAGTTTTTGAGCAAAATCCACCAAAATTGAAAAATGAGCTTCATAGAGGCTACAAGCAACTTTAAATGGTTGAAGGGGTGTTGGCCCCATATACATAACATTACCAGGTTTTCTGTTCAGTTTAATTGGGTGGTTTGAACAATCATGTGAGTGACAGACTCTCATGGTCTAAAAGACAACCCTGGAGTTCTCCTCAGAATTGTGTAAGTGTAGATCTAAAGACCAGGGCACATTTGCTTTGGCTCTGCTGCTCTCAGCATGTATTCTTTTTTTATAGCTTTTATTTACATTTTCAAGGGGAGAACATGCAACAAAACTTGGTTGAATGCATGGTGTTGCCAAAATACTATTCAATGGAAATCAAATAGTCGTCAGAAAATCGAATAGCAAAACAATCCTACACAGCACCTTACATACAGCTGTAAACGGGTTATCGTATGTTAGCGCTAGGTTGGTCTAACTGGCAAGTGTTGGTATTAAGGTTCAGGGAGATCTATTACATTAATATGAAACCATTGGTCCCATATCTTTTCAAATTGTTCAGAATACCCTCTGGCCAAATAAGTAAGCTTAATGGAGGGGAGAGCTTTATTAATTAAGTTGACCCATTGAGCATCCTTGGGGGTGCTATAGCCCATCCAGCACATAACTACCATTTTCTTGGTATAGTACAGGGTTACCCTCATGGGTGATCTGGTCCGGTTTAGGGGAAGTAAGTAAAAAGATCTCAGGGCAGACATGTGGGAATGCCAGGTTATCTGCTAGGTACCTCAGTATCTCCCTCCAAAGCTCTGTATCAGGGTGCATTGCCACGCCAAATGTAGGAAGGATATCTCGGGTTCTTGGCATCTCAGGCAGCCAGCCCCAGATTGCTGGCTTATTTTTTAAGCTTTAGGCTTATGCCACACAGAAAGATCCAGGGAGATTAGTTGCCTGGCGACTAATTGCCATGTCTTTGAGCTGACTAATCTCCCTCAATGACTTGCTGGTATCTCGCACCCGCTAGCGCTCAAGTCCCCTGGGCCTATTCACACACGGCGATACATTTTTCAAAGTTTCTCAAAATTGCCTCGTAGGCGCAGGTGACTTTAGCGCTAGCAGGTGCGAGATACCAGCAAGCCATTCAGGGAGATTAGACACGGCGATTAGTTGCCAGGCGACTAATCTCCCTGAAATCTTCCTGTGTAGCCCTAGCCTTAAAGCAGTGATCCCCAACCAGTAGCTCACGAGCAACATGTTGCTCTCCAACCCCTTGGATGTTGCTCCCAGTGGCCTTAAAGCAGGTGCTTATTTTTGAATTCCAGGCTTGGAGGCAAGTTTTAGTTGCATAAAAAAACAGATGTCCTGCCAAACATTCTCTCCTGTAGGCTGCCAGTCCATATATGGGTTACCAAAAAGCCAATCAGAGCTCTTATGTGACACCCCCATGGACTTTTTCATGCTTATGTTGCTCTCCAACTCTTTTTTAAATTTAAATGTGGCTCACAAGCAAAAAAGGTTGGGGACCCCTGCCTTAAAGGATTAATATATAGTTGGTGAATACACTGAATTAGCTTATGACATAAGGAGATAAGATCACAGTAGCGGGCCTCAGTGGCCTCATCCCATTGTTCCTTGCTCAGAGCTGGGAGTAGCTGTTGCCGGTGTCAACTGGGCTTGGTAAAAGATGGGGGAGCAGTACTTACAAGTCCTGGTACTACCTTGATTTAGTTTTTTTACTCTATGGGTCATGCAGGATAAGTTCCACAGGAGGAGTGGCATAAGTGACCTCCAGGGAGGAGAACTGAACTCTAAATGCATGACGTAATTGGAGGTACCTATATAATTGTAGGTTTGGCTTGTTCAGCTTTATCTTTAATTGTTTGTATGTGAGAAATGTCTGGCCATTAGGGTGTCCCTTAGGAATTTAAGGTCTAACTGTGCAGTATGTAAAATCCTGGAGGCATTTAAGCCTGTGTTTATTTTTGCAGGCTGAGAGAAGGGGATCCACGCCATACCCCAGCTCCATTGAAAAGTGCAATTTCCTCTTGCATGCAAGCACACACAGCAGCGGTCAGCCTATATTCATATTTTGGGCCAGCCTCTGCCCCACTGCGTGTGTCTTCACACAAGTGGAAGCTGTGCAGATCAAAGGGTCAGCGAACAGATCCGCTTCTCTTGGCTTGCAAGAAAACACAGGTTGAGAGTAGTGGAGCCAACACTCTGTGTGCCCTCAGCCTCACAGTGCTAGATGTACACACACCAGAAATTAAACTTTTTTTTTTTTACATCTATCATAATATTGCCTTTGAAAGCTACTTATAAATTTGCCATAAAGTATTTACGATGCCTGTCTGATCCCCCATGCTCCTGTATGAGGGAGCTGCCAAACTATATTATAGTTTGTTTAATTGTAAGTATGATGATTGGCTACCAATGGCGCTGATCCAGACGTCCTTTCCTTTAATTGTATTTAAAACTCACAATGGATTGTTGGTATCTGTGCCTATGACTACGTATCGTTTGATACGAAACGCGTCAGGACATATGACTTTTAACTTGATGGAATAAAGTTCAACTTTTACTTCACCGGCTGGTTGCAGGCGTGCGTGCATTTATTTTGATTGGTTTTCACGCTTAAGCTACGGGCACCCGAGCCAGAGACCGGACTTGGTGAGTGCGATTTTCCACTGATGATTGTCAATTTTGATGTTGCTAGAGATTCGTGATTTTAGTGCTGGACTCGGGGTGTCTACACCCGGGTCACTTCTATTTTTGGGTGAGCTATTTTTTTGGAAGATACAGGGAAAATTTTCATGCCTTTTCATTAGCAATTTAGAGAATTGATAAAAAAAGGGTGGGCTAGAGCTTACAGATTAATCTTTTTCAATTTAAGGGGATGCACAGCACACTTAACTCCATATTGGTTAGCCAAAATCGATGACAGCATGTTGGACCGATGCCTTAAATGTAGGATGATGTAGGTTCACTGTCTCACATGTTTTGGTCCTGCCAAGTAATTCAGGGATACTGGAGTTAGGTTCCTCGATACATAAATGAGAAACTCACTTTTACAAATATCCACTCCCCAGAATTATGCCTGCTTTGATTAACTAGCTACGGCATAGGTTGTTTTATTTTCAGTTGTTATACTATTCTAAGAAGGCCATCCTAATCCACTGGAAATACCTTGACCCCCCACCTTACAATTCTGGTGAAAACTGGTGAAGGTCTCCCTCCCATGCCAGTAAATTACATATCTAGAGTGGGTGGGCAGAGAAATTCGAAGTTATGTGGGGTACCTGGCTGAATATATAGAATTGCTGATTATAGTTAATCCCCAATCAAGTGCAGGACATGCCTGCCTCTTTCCTTTACTTACCTTTTTCTCCTCCTGCCTTCTTTCTCTTTTCCTTCTTATAATTGTTTGTAATGTGAAAAAAAGCAGGCTGAATTTAGGATATGACAAGCCTTTACCAGAATATACAGATTGCCAACACATAGAGAACTATCCTGCTCAATTGCAAATTAAACATTTTTGTGCTGAGGGTCTCGTTGAACCTTTCAATGCAGTTTTAACACTTGACTCTTCCCTTCTATAGCTTTGTGTGGCCTACCAATTTGCTGCTTAATTGTTATTGTCTAGATATTTACAATATATAATTACTTTGCTGAAAGCTGACTGGGGCAGTTTCATCACAGAATACATTTGACAAACTGTTGGATTGTGCCATGTTGAAAGTCACTGAGCTCTTCAGTAACAATGCTTTGTACCGCCAGTGTTTGTTGCTAGATATTACTTGGTTATGTGTTTAATTGTATTCCTGTTTCAGCAATGGTTGTGGCTTACATAGACAAATCCGATCATTAGAAACTTTTCTTACAGAATCAAAACAGTGACTGATATAGGACCGATGCACCAGTTCAAATTGTAATGTAGGTTTTGTGTATAGTTAACATTGATACCCAGTGGTTTCCTAGGGGTCACGCAAGCTAGTGTTACCATTGAGTCAGGTCAAATATCTGAATACTAATAAATAGTGATGGGCGAATTTATTCGCCAGGAGCGAATTCGCGGAGAATTAATTTGCGAAACGGCAGGGGAAATTCGCATCGTTTTTGACGCGACGCACACCGAAAACGACGTGACACGTCGAAGTTGACACGACGGCAGGGAAAATTCGCTGAAAAAAAATGAGTCGCGCATCGTTTTTGACGCGACGCACACCGAAAACGATGTGACTCATGACACGTCGAAGTTGACGCGACGCTCGTTAAAAGCGTGCCGTGACTCGTTTCACGAATTTTTCGCCAATTCGAGAATTTCTCTGGAAATTCGCAAATTTGTCGGCGAAGCGAAACTGGGGAGATTCGCCCATCACTACTAATAAATAGATGTTTTGATGAAGCATAAAGTGAAAGCACAGGGCCATTTTTATGCTCTTTTGTAGAGCTCCTGTAGATAGGAGTTTGTTGACCTGCTTGACGCAACCTGGACTCAGTATGTTTTGACTTTGATTACAAGTGGCTGCTTGAAACATTGTGGTTAACATAACAGAATAAAGTAAAGAAGGACTCTGAGGAATTGGCAAGGATACATAGCAGACTGTGACCCAACTTTCCATATCTTTCATCTTTTAACGTTCAACCATTTTTAACATATCCAGCTGCACATTTGCATTCATGATTCTCTTTTTCTTATCTGGCCAGGGAGAGATAAAAGCGAGGTGATAAGCAGAAGGTCAAGCCTGAATGGGAACTGCAGTTATAAATATTTCATGTTTCTCTAGATTCCTTAAGGCAGTTTGATTGTGTATTAGACTATTTTTATTAAAGGCACATGATCATCAAAATAATAATTTTTATTATAAGGAGCATGATATTTTTCTTGTAAAGGTTACTAATAGGATTTCCAGTGGAGAAATTCAAATTATATATACATTTATATGTAGCAGTTGGCATCTTTTTTTGAGGATGCTAAATCTACCTAAATATTTTATTATTCTTTGCCTATTGGTTTGATGTAAACACCCTTCTATTGTACATTGCTTCTTAATTTGTTGGATCTTTATAAATGTGAGTTAATAAATAATTGTTCTGACTGTATTTGTGATCACCTCAACATAGTGAGACTAATGTACAACGGATAGAGTGACAGTACAGTGACAAGTAAAGGCTAGGAATTAGGGCTAGTATCCTATATAATAAAGTTCAAGTGTCTCTGCGTCCAGTCCCTGTGTCCGTGGGATTGCGCTACTGCGCATTTGCCCCACGGACAGCCAGCGCGAATCGTTTAACGCTAGCGCAAATTCACCAGCGTGACGTCAAATCGTAATCGCAAATTCACGAACACCGAATTTACGCTAGCGAAGTAGATATAATACAATAGATAGGAGGTTGAAAGTCCCAAAAAACGATGTGGCGTGTTTTACCATTGTGGGTGATATTCTGAAAAAGAAGTGTATGTTACAGCCACTACACAAGCCCAGGACACCTTTAATCAAAAAAAATAAAGTTGTCCTATTGCCCTACATGTGCCCCCTATATAGTAGGAAATGTAGGGGGGAAGGAGGGTAACACCCCCCAAAAAAAAAACGATGTTTTTCAGACTATCACCCACAATGGTAAAATACGCCACAGCGTTTTTTTGGGACTTAGAAAAATTTTCAATTCAAAAGTTGATCTTAATGAATTTGCGTTATTACGATCCTTCTCCAGTGCGCAACTTCGCCTGGTGTAAGGGTGCGAAGTTGCGCACGTCTATCTACTTCGCTAGCGTAAATTCGCCAGTCTGTGTTCGTGAATTTGCGATTACGATTTGACATCACACTGGTGAATTTGCGCTAGCGTTAAACGATTCGCGCTGGCTGTCCGTGGGGCACATGCGCAGTAGCGCAATCCCACGGACACGGGGACTGGACGCAGAGACACTTGAACTTTATTATATAGGATTTGTGCTGTATGCAAATTAGGCTTCGCTAGCGAAATTGCGCTATGCCTAACGAAGTAACACTAGCGTAAATACGGTACAGTTCGCCGACCAGATTGTAAATTCGCACTTTAGTGAATTTGCGTAGCGCAGTCGAAAATTCGTCCGGCGAAGTGCGGCGAACGCTCGCGAAGCCTGCGCTAGCTATTTTTCGGATCTTAGTGAATGTCCCACTTGGAGCGCAGAGACTTCCGTTAGTGGTTTATAATCTGCTGCCTTCAATCTATGGAAAGACCGGCGCTACATAACGGTGTGTCGCTCCTCTGCTCACCGCTACACCGCCAGCTGTACACATGCCCAAGCACCATGTGACAGAGGAGCAGCTCAAGCTGTGGGATGTGTGACCCAGGGAGTCCGCGGCGCAGTCAGTAAAGGTAAATGGGGGTCGGGGTAGAGAGAGACTTCCACCAGCTCCTCACAGAGCGTCTTGCCTCTTTATTTATTGCCTAAAAGCCCCGCCCTCACGGGAGAACCGCAGCCAATCCCAGTGCGCTGCCCCCGCCCCTCTTTGTTGTGCTGCCCAATGGCAGAGGGATAGAGCGTTGCTAGCCGTGGGTGACAGAGGAGCAGCTACTGTCTGGCCTCCCATAGCTATGAAAGTACCTCCCGCTCTCTGACTCACTCAACTCCGCCAAGGAAAAAATATGATTGGCGGAAAATGGGCATGCGCACGTGAAGCGTGAATGATCAAGAGGCGGGGGGGGGGTGCCAACTGTTGCTATCTTCAATCTCACGTTGTTAGAAGCGAGACCCGCTCACTCAGCGCATGTCCCCGACGTTGCTACGGCAACAGGGATGCTGAGCTGACAAAGTCAGGCGGCTCTTTTTCTAAAAGTAACATTGAGGCAGAGTCGCCTCTGAAATTCTGTAGGACAAACATTTTTTTGTGTAAAAAAAACACTGGTGTGATCTATACCATAAACAAACATTGCCCAAACTCTTTAGGAAGCAGTAGTATTTTAAAACTACTGAGAAGCACTCTAGGTGTCCACCATGGTTGTCCACTTTTTTTTGGACTGGAACAAGTCTGTTTTTATAAATGTTTGACTACATATGTTCTAGCGCCCGTTAATTTAACGGGCTTAATGTCTAGTTATGATAATGAACTTCTAGAAAGAACTGTTTTTATTATATGCACATTTAAAGATGGGTGTGGGTATTTGTTAACAGTGTGTGTCACTTAATTGGCCAAATTGCTCTTTTATGCTTTAATTGCTCCCTGTGCCAAGTGTTGAGACACACCAGAGGAAGGATTTCCCTGCCCCATGACGCTTAGGGGCCGATTTACTAAATTCACGTGAAGGATTCGAAGTTCGAACGAATTATATCGAATTTTTGAACGTAGGATTTATTCGTTTGGTCGAATATGTGAATTTTGGCATATTCGATCATCGAATAGGGTATGACCGAACGATCGAATAAATTCGAATAGAGTCGAATGGACGAATATTCGATCATTCGACCAGCAAAGGATTTTAATTTTAAATTTTAACTTTACCAGATTGGACCTACCGAATTGCAATAGAAGCCTATGGGAGCACTCCCATAGGCTTCTGATACCAAGTCCTGATCGAATAGGATTTGTACGATCGAAGTCTTCGATCGTTCGAATCGTACGAATGATCGAATGATTTATTCGTTCAGTCGAATGATTTATTCAACTGATCGAATAAATTTGTATTCGATCGTCGAATGATCGAATATCAAATAAAAGGTAGCCTGGAACTATTCGATTAACATTCGAAAATCGAATGCTAATCGAATAGAAACAAATTTTTTTGGGGGAATAATAGTAAATTTGCCCCTTAGTATCTATGTGACAGCCAAGAGACTGAGAAATTATTCTCTACAGTGACAGAATTTCAGAGAAATGCATGTTATTTAAAAAGGAATGATAATAAAGAGCAAAAAAACAAAAAGTTTTATGGTAGGATAAGGAGATTAAGTATAGAAAAGTGACCATTGGCTTTGGAAACCTTGAGTTAATTTGTTACTTTGCTCTAGTTTGTTTCAGAAGAGTTGTCAAATATATATCCAGATTACTTTACTCCATTTGATTTTGGATATGGAGAAAGTTAGTAATTGAAGAGAACACAATATGATTGATTGTAGATGGTAGCAGTGGCGTAACTTATCGCTGGTGGGCCCTGGTGCAGGATAAAAAAAATATATAGTTGTAGTCAAGAACAAGATGAATACCTAATGAGGGAGAGTTGACTCTTAAAAAATGTATATATTCAGAAATAATAAAGATCTACTTATAACCAGCCACTAGTAACCAAAGCTTGGGGAGTTGGTTAAGAATTATGGCAAAAGAGCAGCTTCAAAAGGATGGGTGGAACTGCAAAGTGTCATGACACACCAACAAATGTCTTGCTTGCCATTATATTTTCGAGAAATGTTTGATAATTGCTTCCTTCAGGTTTTTGTACTGTATGAAATGGTTTTGCTGCCTATGAAGTGTGGTATCTTTTATTTGTAATATGAGCTATTTTCCCTTTATTTTCAGGTAAATTACAGTGATCGGCAAAACGGTAATGATTTCTTGACCTGTTTGACTTTGTCCCCCATACAGATGACTTTTCATGGCACTGGCAGCTCCCTAGAGGCAAGCCACGATCAGGTACTTAACTGTTTTTTTTTTCTCCCCAGAAAGCTCTGCTTCCATTTTTACTACTGTATCTAGAATTCTTTGTAAAAACGTGTTTATATAAACGCCAAGAAACATCACTTGGGTTGTCAAAATATTGGGCTCCCGACAGTTAATTTGGTCACTAAGATTTTTCCTTCGGCCCAGGGTAAGGCCAAAAAACTAAGATGAGGAAAAAAAATACCAAATTGGAACTTAAAAAATAAAGAAAAAAAAACATACTAGCCAGATTATATTTGCGCTTTTATAGCAGTTTATTTGTAGAACCATCTTTGAAACTAATCGGCTCTTTGTACATGCCTTACACATTGTCCTAATGTCCTACACATTGTCCTAATCCTAACCCTCCATGTACTAGTGTTAAGAACGATAACTTTGTTAAAATGGGTTCCACTCTATTAAGCTGGTCCTAGTAGCATCCAGTTTTTGTTGCTATGTTCACTGATATAGCTTTGCCTTTCATTTAGATTGTACTGATTGAGCAGTTAGATGAAGATGTAAACTTTAGTGTCCATGAATGGATCTGTATTACATGCTGTTTTTGTCTGTTTCACTTGTTTGAAGGTCATTATCAAAAATTGCTTGGAGGCCAGTAACATAGTAAAATGTTTTCTATGCACAATTTGCAAATCTTCGGGATTGCGATCTTTGGTCTGTTGCTACCTCTGTGTTTTTACACCAGAAAATGTTGTAGGGGGACTTGGTTTGGAGCCTTGTATAAAGTTTTAAATAGTGGAGGGAATTAGTGAGGCCAAGCTGCATTTTCCACAGAATGTAAGACAGCAAGCAAGGAGTACATAAAAGGCCTTGTCATGTTAACAAAGTGTTTTTATAAAGTGCCAACACATCACACAGCGTTGTACGAGTATGGGATCCGTGGTTCAGAAACCAGCTATCCAGAAACTCCAAATTACAGGAAGGGCATCTCCCATAGACAACATTTTTTTTAAATTATTGTTTTTTCGATGTACTAAAACAGTATCTTGTACTTGATCCCAACTAAGATTTAATTCCTATTGGAAGCAAAATAATCCTATTGGGTTTAATTAATGGGTACAAGATTTCTTAGGCATGAAGATCTAAATTACAGAAAGATCCATTATCTGGAAATCGCCAGGTCCCAAGCATTCTGGATAACCGGCCCCATACAATAAATGGATGTTTACATTGAACGTACAGATTTACAGAAACCAACCAATAACCGTTACATGAGGTAAAGTTATAAAAGTAGTGGTTGCAGGTGATTACCACTGGGTTATTTCAGATATTGACTGCAATCATGTTTTTAATTTTATTAATTGACCATTTTAATTCATAAACCGACCACAACAAGAAAAAGCAAAATTTTCCACTTTACAAAACAACACTTAAATAAATAGGCTGGGGTGCCACACTAACGAGAACTGGTTATCTTTTAAAATATTAATCTTTTAAACTCTTTTCACTTAACATTTTTATAGGAAAGAAATCTAAAAAGCCTATGCGGCTTAGCTGTAATTTTAGTAAACCTAACGGGATTTTTTCAGGTCTGGACAACAAAATTTTATTTTCTCAAAATGGAAGATCCGCATTTTATAAACAGAGCTCTTTTTTGTTACTGCAAGAGCAATTAGCAGAACTTAAATTGGCAAAAATAGAAAACTACATAAACTTTTGCTTTGTTAGGCAGAAAAATAAATATTTTTGTAACATGGGGTTTATTTATTAAGGTTCAAGTTGTTGTTTCCACAAAAAATTCACATTTTCAGGTAAAAATAAAACCTCACTTTTTTTTAACTAAAATATTTTCAGATTTATTATACCCCAACTCTAGAAATAGCTTCAATCCGAAAATACACCTAAATCTAAACTCTGTCCAGGTCATGTAGGAGTACATAGCTGTGTTCCCCGAACCATTCAAAGATGTTATTTTCAAGTGTTTTTCAGAGGGTATTGAAGAAAATTCAATTATTAGAATTTTTGGGTTTTGCAACCCAAACTCGCTCAAAGTTTTTTCCGTTTAAAGTTTTTTTCTTAAATAAGAAACCATTTGAATTGTGAGTCCATTAGAGGTATAAAAAAAAAACATAACCTTTGATAAATGTCCCCTCCTATGTAGAAATGGCATCATATATAGCACAGTTTAATGAAATACAGGGTAGATGGTTCAATATTATGGGATTGCATTGTCTTGTGGATCTAGAAAAAAACACGGAAGAAAAACATTAACATAGGCTATAGAATATTTTTTTGAAAACTCACATGAGAGATTTATTCAGAAAGAAACGGAAAATTTACACACGTTTACGCTGCAAAGTTACTTTGGAAGTAAATGGTAATTGTAGACAAATTCAGGTGGGTTATGACCCATATGGCCCCCCTCAAGTCACTGATTGGTTACTGACTGGTAACTCCAGGCTTTGATTACATTTTTTAGCTAACTATATAGAAAAAAAATTCTATTTTGCACAGCCTATCTATTTTATGTTTACACTAAACAATTCCTTTAATAAATATTGAAACTGTAATGTTTTAAAACCATTCTTCACATGCCAAATTTCTTCACGAAAAAAAAAATACAAATGTTAATAAATCTTCGCCATGGTTGTTGGTGGTGGGGCTGCTCTTGTTATAAGAACAACCACAGACACATGGTATTGTACTCCAGAGGACACTCATTCCTCTCTTACTGCTCTGCAGCTGGTTCAGTGTTTGCAGATCTAGAAGTATTGCTGATCATCTGTGGTACTAGCATGGTTAATAAAGCAAAGCTAGTCGTTTTTTTTGTTTTGCCATAATTGGTTACCAGAAATGTATTTGTGAAACCTAAGACACGTTGCTTTTACAAAGTACTGCTCCTCAAAATACTATTTTGGAATCAAATCTGCTTTAATTGATGTTGGAGACAAATTAGAGAATGAGCACGTCTAGGTAATTAGAAAGCGAGCATGTCTAGGTAATTAAATCTAAGCATTAAAACTTAACTTTTAATGTCCGTCAGCAGCGCGGAAGAATTTTGACAAGGGGTTGGAAGTCGGATCAAATTGAAGTTGATTTATTTTGCAGAATAGCATGAAACATTTGGAAGTCATTACACTTTTAAGTATGCTTTTTAATAACAATTTATAACGAGGAACTTGTAAAGCTTGAGTGGCAGTGAATGTTTTACAAGGTTTTATTTCGGTTTTACTTGTTTAAAAGTCGTTAACAAGAATTACATGGAAAATCAAGTTATGTACACCTGCAGAAAATATTTCATTGCTGGTAATTTTGTCCTTTTGCTGAGCTCATTATTATGGTTGTGTTTGCCTTAATTCAAAGTTGGTTTCCCATTCAGTAGATCTTGCTTTGTTTTAGTTGTATTTGCAAATTAAGGGAAGATACTACTTAAAGGGCACCAATCACAACCAAAATCAAACACATTTTAACAATAAGACCAGTACAACCAAAACATGTTTAATCAAACTATATTTACAGTTTAAAAAAAAAAAAAATCCTGAGGGAGTCCATACTGTGACTACAAAATGCAAATGAGTTCATGAGCATGCTCAGATTGTAGCACTGCCCTGAGTATTCTACCCAGAATGCCTAGCTTTTGGAAACTCCTCCACTAGAAGTATCACACGATTTCCTATCTTGTCTCCTGCTGGTGATGTCATTATACAAATGAAGGGCACACACTAAGGAGATAAATATTTGGAGAGATTTCTGGAGATGTTGCCCATAGCAACCAAGGTAACGGATTCCTATTTTCCCCAACCTTTCCAGCAAGCTTGGCCCGGTGTGCAGGAAGGAGGTCGGCAACACTCCTGGAGCTGTAAATCACAAGAATTACCCAACACTCGGAGCCAGTGAAGCGGGGATCAACCCCTGCGTGTTTAATTCAGTCAGTGATGTAACGTTTCGGGGGCGTGCCTGACGAAGGGGCACGCCCCCGAAACGTTACATCACTGACTGAATTAAACACGCAGGGGTTGATCCCCGCTTCACTGGCTCAGAGTGTTGGGTAATTCTTGTGATTTACAGGCCCATAGCAACCAATCAGATCTTTGCTAACTTATAGGTGGCTGTTTAAATCTAATTGCTGATTGGTTGCTATGGGCAACATCTCCAGAAATCTCTCCAAATATTTATCTCCAATCTTAGTAAACATGCCCCTAAGTTCCAGAAGGTGGCAACACTACTGAACAGCAGCTAATACAGAAGTCTGGCAGATTTGAAAATAGCTTAAGGTGGCCATAGAGGCATAGATCTGCTAGTTTGGTGATGTCACCAAACAAGTGGATCTCTCCCCCATATGCCCACATTGAAGTGGGCGATATCAGGCTGATCCAATCGTGGGCCCTAGGGCCCAACTATCGGATCATAATGCATCCGAAACGGGTGGTCGGACCGCGGCGGTATGAACCACATACACGCACAGATGCGTCTGCGATCCAACGGGCTTTTTTAACCTGCCCGATGGAGATCTGCCCGAATTTCAGCCAGATATCGAACGGAGAAGCCTGTCGGATGGCCGCACACACAGGCCAATAAGCTGTCAACAGTCTATAGAAAAGGCAGATAACAGGTATGATCACTACATAAGGGAACCATTAAATACATTCTTATTTGTGAATAGAACAGAAAATGGCATACCTCTGTTTAAACCAAACGAGGTTATATTTTCAAGGCTAATGTCAGGTGTAGACTCAACTGGTGCAGTTCCCTCATATATCATAAATGTGTAGGAAAATTGCCATCCCTTAAGAAATGGATCCTAATCATTCTTCCCAGTATGATTATTCCACAGACCAAATGCCTGGAAGCCATCTGTTGCTAACAGTAATAGAAAACGAGAAGAGAAAATTGCTTGCTGTGTTTAATTTAGTACCCGTGGCTCTTACTGTAACTGGAATGAATAATTGCACTTAAATATTTATAGAAATGATTGGGAAAAATGCTCAGCTGAAAGCACAGCGGGGTGCTACTGTGACAAACATACACAACCATTTATAAGGCTTTTCCATTATTAAATGACGCCACTCATCTCTGCATGATGCTGCCACACAGAGATGTCTTCCTAGACCTTTCTGATGTTTCTTCTCAGAGTTTACAAGTGTTACTGCAGCAGGACATCCCCACTGGGGCTTTCCATATTACCAAATCATCAGCTGCTCCAGTTCATTCAATCCAGCATGACATGTTTAGGTAGGAAACACTGTTTTTGGAATTGTGACATCAGTAAAAGCAAATAGGGCAATTATCTCCTGCTGCACTTTCAGTTTACTAGCGTTAACTCATTGGCTCCTTTCCTTCTGAAAACTTTCTTTGGTAACTAAAATTGTGTATTTTGTCTATAGTCATTAAACTGCTTAATGGATAACTCACTCTTGGCATAATATGTTTTTATGTATTGCTTATATTCATTTGGTTGTGGATGAGATTTTTTTTTTTTTTTTTTAAATCTAAGTTTGTACCCCTGATTTTTAGCATCTTGAACACATGAATACTTTTCATTTATAGCTGTAAAAATCAACCAATTTCTGCAAGATTCAACCAGATCTATCAGAAGTAGTTTGTATTTTATAACTATAAAGCAGACCTATTCATGTTCTATATGTACAATGTTAAAGAGATCTATCCTAGCATTACTACCACACATTGTACCAGTGATGGGATAGAACCCTTCTGCCTTGTTCAGATACTAACTAGCTGCTGATGTCCTCGTCTACGAGGCAGAATTCCCATAAGGACACCTCAAAAAAATGTTTTACTTTATTTTTTCAAAGCAGCTGTTAGGGAGGCTAACTAAGCTAGCCATACATTGAAATATTTGCTCTTTTGGCGAGGTCACAAAGGAGCAGATCCTTCCCAGATAAACCAACCTTGAAATGGGCAAAATGGTACGGAGTATGGCCACTGATATTTGTATTGTTTGCTCTTTCATATGTTTCTGCAGATTTTTATTCCAGGCCTAGTGCAATATAAATATATTTATATTCAATAATTTAGGATTATTTGTACCTAAATTCAATCAATATATATATATAGTTTGTCTCCTCTATGTAAACTTGACTTAGTTGTTTTGTGTAGATGATAAACAATTGATATTTGATAACTTTCCAGAAGTTGAAATGTAAATGCCTGATATACTGTATTCTTCATTCTCAATTCAATAGACATTAGGGCCTTATCACAAAATGTCTAATTTTATTTATAAAATAAGTTTTTAGGTTGGGTTTTTTTCTTGCAACTGAAATTGTGATTGAATATTATGTTGCTTTTTAAATCATTTTTATGCCACCCATATTCCTACTGGCATGTTCATGCTGGAGTATGGCAAGTAGTAGATTTTCAGATAGAAGATAAATACATTATTGTGATTCTTTTTTAGGTCTAGGCCATAATTAGAATCTCTGGCAGAAAACTACACTACAATAACCAGCTGCTCATGCAGAATTCTGCACTGAAATCCATTTTTCAAAAGAGCAAACAGATTTTTTAATATTCAATATTGAAATCTGACATGGGGCTATACATATTGTCCGTTTCCCAGCTGCCCCCAGTCATGTTACTTGTGCTCTGATAAACTTCGGTCACTCTTTAGTGCTGTACTACAAGTTGGAGTGATATCTCCCCCCCCCCCCCCCCCCCCCCAGCAGCCTAACAAAAGAACAATGGGAAGGTAATCAGATAACAGCTCCCTAACACAAGATAACCTGGCTCCCTGGTAGAGAACAACACTCAACAGTAAAAGCCAAGTCCTGAGACTGATTCACTTGCATTAAGTAGGAGAAATAAAAGCCTGCCAGAAAGTAGTTCCATCCCAAAGTGCAGGTACAAGTCACATGATTGGGGGCAGCTGGGTAACTGACAGTATGTCTAGCCCCATGTCAAATTTCGAAATTGAATATAAAAAGATCTGTTTGCTCTTTTGAGAACTGGATTTCAGCGCAGAAGTCTGCTGGAGTAGCACTATTAAATGATGCGTTTTTAGAAAAAAACATGTTTTCCCATGACAGTTTCGCTTAAAAGGTGCCCACCTTTATCTGATATAAGCTGAGTGCACAAAGTTATTGCACTACATTGGAATTCGTACAAGCATTATTATAACTCCCAATTTTGTTTTTCATAGAAATATCGGAAATGAATTGTTTTCTTCTTGGTAGTGCTATAAGTTTTATATATATATATATATATATATATATAATAAATCTCTAAATACATTTCTGTAGATGAATAACTTAAATGTTAATATTTGCATTTCAGCTTAGAATTTTATATCAACATTTAGCTTTGCAGCCATGCATGAGACCATTTACATGTAACCGTTCATTCAAACATCTAATGCTACTTATTGTTTGAGTTAGCAGCATTACTTCCAACCGATAACACTGTGGGGTCTCTGTTGCTTTAGCAAGGATTTTGATAAGGCTGGAGGTTTGTATCATTTCACCATTTAACTAGTTGCACTGTTTAAAGTTAAAACTGCTAATGGGTTATTCTCTATTCTTTATTTGTTTTATTTTTGTGCTTAAGTGTGCTTTAACAAGTTCATTAGCTTACCCTGCCATCTCTATTTTTTTTCCCAGTATTATCAGATTTCATTTTATGGGATGAATTATCAGATCAACTCTCTCTGCACAGCAGCATTAAGTCTGTCTGGAATTTGGGTTTCTTTCTCTTTACAGGGAGAATATTGTGTAAATCAGGCTCTCAGGTTTCAGTGGGAGGCACAAGGTTGCACAGCATCCATTTGTCAAGTTGATTGCAAGTCAGCGAAGTTGCATTAGCTCGTCTTTGAACAGAAATGAAATGTAAAGCTCCCCTTTTTGTCTTCAATGCTGACATCTCTCCTCTTTTAAAGGAAGACCTCTTGGAAAAACAAGGTGCCGCAAAAATACAATCAGTCAGTCAAGCGCCTGTCATGTTTTGTTAAGGAAATGACTTTAAAGTTACTGGAGCAGAAAATGAACAGAATTGTGTAGAAAGAAAATAGTTTCTAGAGAAGTTCTAGAAGTAATCCAGCTTGGTGGCCTTTCCTGATCAAGCATATGTGGCCAGTTTTGTCTATCTTCTCTGTGGTTGTTTGATTCTGTCACTTGGGCTCTTGTTCTGCTGAATGCCCCACTAGGCTACTAACTCTGCTATTCATAGCATAGGGCATTGCAAACATAGAATTTTGCAATGAGTAAAAAAAATACACAGTAATGTGACCTACAGTGAAGTTTCACTACCAGTGTGTGTACTTCCATTGAGTAACTACTAGAGATCTCTGTCATATTCTTATTTCTTTCACAAACACACACACACGCATCCATGCACTCCAGCCTTTATAGATTACATATTTGGCTAACTAACTATATTGGTCACACGTTTTATGTTGCAATATATTTACCCAGTTTTTCTTTTTTATAACTGTTCCTTTAAGGACACTGAGCATTTTGTGCCTTAATCTACTAAAAAACACCATACTCAACAGGGATATATTGCAATAATAATTTAATCTGGCCAACTACGTCAAATTCATCCCAAACATATTTGGGAGTTTTAACCTTGAAAGCAGCAAGTAAGTAAGTAAAACTTAGTCCCTATGTATAATTAAGTAATAGAATTCTTTTTATTTTAATGTTTTTATTTAATTTTCATAACAATATAAAATAAACAGTCACAAAAGAGTTTGGAGGTACGTAAAGTCGATTCCATTGTCCATAAAATCTTGGCAGTTAGTAATAGTAGTCAAAATGATATATTCCACTTAGCTGTCACTAGTAGAACAGTTGACTGCATATCAACATTTCCCACATCCAAGGCTTAGCAATCCTAATTATAAACAACTTATAGATGATATCCGATTAATTTGGTGACTCCTGGGGGGTGATCATGGACTCTGTTTCCTCTGCTATAATGCTGTTAGATAGCAATTCCATATCATACCAGGAGGTATGTCCGAATGCATAGATTGTAAGATGTCTGATATGTTTAGGGAGAGAATATATGTAACCCATCCAGGTTGAGATTTATTTGTGGCAGATTCCAACTAATCCATGTGAAAAATGTAGTGAAGTTTCTGTTTAACCAGTGAGAGTGGAGTTGGAGATGAGGAAAGCCAGTGATGAAGGATAGTTTTCCTGGTTGCCGTTGTTAATCTTTCTGCTAGGTATCTCTCAGAACTTGTGAGTTTTAGTTGTGTGGGCGTATTCTGAAAAGTGCCCATGCAAGAGTAAAGGGGCTTGGAAGATTTCCAATATTCCTGAACTTCTCCCCAAAATTGTTGAATACAGGGACAGAGCCAAAGGCAGTGCATGAGGTCAGCTCGGGGTTGGTGGCATCTCAAGCAGTTATCCGTGCTTAGGGTGCCCATACTATACCACCTGAGTGGTGTAAGATATGAATGATAAAATCTGACATTTCCTGATATTTACCTGCAGTTTACATGGTTTTCACATATCAGAGTATTTATGTAGTGTTTGTTTGCGGAATTACAGAAGTCCTTTTAGTTAAAAACGTATCTGATGCATCTATTGAAGATGTGGTTCTAAAGCTGGCCATAGATGTAAAGATTTCTGAAAGATCCAATTGTTATCGTGAGACCGCGATTGCCTCAAAACGATCGTTTAAATGCCTATGTGTCCATCAACTAAAAAGACCATTTCAGGCGATATTGCCAGCAAAACTGAAGGATCACAGCCTGCTTGGCTCTGCAAACATAGGTAGATTGCATGGGGACCGATAAAGATTTTTTAACCTGGCCGATCAATCTTCAGACCAATGTCGGACGAAAAATCGTGAGATGAACGATCGTTTGTATCCCACTAACCGCACGATAATTTGACAGATTGGTCGGACTTCCCTAAGATCGGTCGTTCGGCAGGGAAATATCGTTGCGTCTATGGGGAGCTTAATTATATGATAGATTTGAGAAGCTGTTTTTTCCGTATTACATCTGGGCCATAGTGTATTTATCGGATTATCTTTGTCTATCTGGAAAAGGGGTTGTAAAACTTTTGTAGCATAAAGAGTGATTTGGATAGTAACCACATAGTCATTAGTCAAGAATAGGAATTTCCAGAAAAGAATTTCCTTGGTTAAAATAGTAGATGTGTCACTGATGATGTCTTTAACTAGTCTTGTTCGATTTTGACTTTGCCGAAGTAACAGAGTTTTATTGTTTTTTTCCCATTGGAAACCTTGGATTACCAAGCCATGTAAAAAAGATTGTATAGCTGAGTGTCAGTTTAAATCTGCGTCTTATTGAATTCCAGATTTTGTAAGTGTCTATGATAAAGGATGTTAAGGCATATCTTTGGGAATGCCCTTTAATGGAGAATGAAGAAGAAAATTATGTTTCTATTATATAACCAATCACCTGCGAAACGTAATTATGATGCTTTGTTATGTTCCAGTATATCCAGGAAATTGACCCCACCCAGACATTTTCTTTGTTGCAGCTTAAGCATACTTACCCTTGGGCGTCTTTGAACAATAGAATTCTTAATGAATCAAATGAAAGTTGAATGTAGGGATGGCTTTAACATTAATAAGTTTTATCTTACTAGCAAATGATAAGCATATGGAAGAATAAGATGCTGTCAATTTAAAGCCATGTATTTTTCAGACATTCTCAGAAATGTCCTAAAAAATGCTAACTGTAGCAAAGCTTAAAGGAACAGTAACACCAAAAAAATTTAATTGTTTTAAAGTTAAGAAAATATCATGTAGTGTTGCCCTCTGCTGTAAAAAAAACTGATCTGTTTGCTTCAGAAACACTACTATAGTTCATATCAACAAGCTGCTAAGTAGCAATGGCGGAAATTGAAAAATGGCTATATGGCACAGGATAATTAATGGATAACAGATAACATTATGTTCTACAGAGCTTATCTATCTGCTGTGAAACTTGAGCCGTTTCTCCTTTGAATGGCTGCCCCCATGGCTACACAACAGCTTATTTATTTATTTAAACAATAGTAGTGCTTCTGAAGCAAATACTGCAGTTTTACCAGTGCAGGGCAACACTGCATTATATTTTTATTACTTAAAAAGAATTTCATGTCTTGAGGTTACTAGTCCTTTAAAAGGTTTTTAGACTTTATCTGAATGTTGTATTTCCTATTACTGTTTGGGGTTTTTACCACACAAAATAAAGGGACTCTGTTGTTTGCAGTGGCTGAGATATCATGAGAACTTGTACAAGGTTAATTTTAGGTTCTATAACTTTTGACAGATGTGTAATTTGCAGAAGTATACACATTTTGAATTTCCATGTTTAAAGGGGACCCGTCACCCAAAAAAATTATTCCAAATCCTATTTTATCATGTTAGTCAAGCAAAAAGAACTTTAAATACACTGTAAATATTTTAACCTTGTTTCCTTCTATCTGGGAATTCATGATTCTAGCAAGCAGGCAGGAGCCATTTTGTGGACACTGTTTTTAAGGCAAGCCTTGCATCATGTCAGAATCTTGTTTGTGCACCAGAATGGGGGACCCGATGTTCATCCCTATGCCCAGGCTACACAATTAAGTTATGAAAAGAATGGGGGGATGTGGGGAGTGCAATGACATCTAGGAAGTGCTGAATGGAAAGTGAAAGTAATTGTCTGCCCCGCCTCTATGCCTAAAGCATAGAGGAGGGGCAGACAATATTGGATTGACAGCTGAGATTTTTAAATGCATTTACAACAGTTATGAATGCATAAATTTAAAAAAAGTGTTTGGATTTCATGTTCAATCTGAAATTGACTTTTATTATACAGATTTTTATGTCTGGGCGACAGGTCCACTTTAATTTCCAAAATATATATATAGTTACATAGTTAAATTGGGTTGAAAAAAGACAGAGTCCATCAAGTTCAACCCCTCCAAATTAAAAACCCAGCACACACACACACATCTCCACTCTTTCACACAAACCATATATGCCCATAGCTATACTAACTGTATGTTTTACTGGAGTCATCTTACTTTTAGTGGCATTCAGGTATCGTCATCATGGACTTTTGATTTACTCTCTAAAGAATAGTAATCCATTTGAGCATAATCATTTCATACGTGGGCAGACTTAAAGGAATAAAATGTCCCCTTTAGCCAGTGAATTGGTGGTTGCTCACCAATCAAAGTTATCAGAAACATAAAACATAAACCGATACCTAAATCAATCTGCAAAAAGCATATGTGCACTTCATATACAGCCTTTTGGCAGATACATCAACTCTACATACCTTTTACCCCTGAAGTCTTTATCCCTGTAAGGGCAAGAGCCACAATAACTAAATATTTTGTGTAGCAAGGTAAAAAGCTGTAGGTAGAGAAGGCAAAGAAAATAGCCCTCAATCACTTAACATGCATTTCATATAGGAACAGTTTATTAAACAACTTGAAAAAGCATTGTCAGGAGGCTAATTATTTTCTTATTTCCAACTGGCTCAGACCCAAATACCAGTGAAGCTCTTTTTTTTTTTTTTTT
>CM044441.1:124578059-124599646 GCA_024363595.1 Xenopus borealis | reverse complement strand
ATATATATATATATATATATATATATATATAATATAATATATATATATATATTTGCATGTCACCCCTATAAACATTTGCAGCTACCTGCATAACTTTTTGTACTTGATAAATAAAAAATAAGATCTAAAATAAAGCACATAAATTTCTGGGTATATTCTGTACAGATTGGTGGTAGATGGGGGTCTGCAATATTCTATTATTACTTGCATATCACTTAGTCATGCAAGCTTGGAGTTCCTCAAGGTGCAGGAGAGCACTGTACTCTGCAATTGTGTGCCCCTTTGTAGGTATAATAAACGAGCCTTACGTAATCTATATTTATTTTAAACTTTAAAGATCTGTATATTTTTGCTGCTGCTGAACCAAAAAGTTAATTATCGAAACATAAAAAGACATGTTTATCCATTTAAGATGTAATTTGTTAAACTAAACCTAATTATCTTTGTGACCTATACAGTCTTGTCTTTATAAGCTTTGTGGTAAATTCTGCTTATATTTTTCATTGTTGTTTTAAATCTGAATATTGTTTTTGCTTTCATCCCTTATAAATAAAGGTTTCATAATTATTGTAATTAACAGATATATGTATATATCTATCTTTTCAGCTCTCATGTTCCCATGCCTTTGCAATCAAGAAGCATAATTTCTACATACAGATTTTTAATTGCGTACATACACAATGTTTAGACAGTGTAATTATTTTGCATCGACCAATTAAGCCCTTTCAGTATACGAATTAATTATGCAAACAGCATGCCTCATAAAAAAAAACCCTTTAATTTCCAGCAGTAAATATTTGGATTATCTTGACTCGTTTACATTTGAGGTTAATAATGTGGTTAGTTAACATAATTATTCTATTGTAAGGAAGGCCTTATTAAAGTTTACAATGGCATCATGAGAAAACATACACTACTAGTCTTCAGCCGTCTGAAACTGGATTCAGTCATGTGGAATCTGTGAATGTCAGTTGAGAGTTGGAGGGGGTGGTGTTGATGCAGATCAATCTTGATAGTTTATTTTTTCCTATCAGAGATTTTGATAGGCTTGCAAAGTTTTGTTAAGGCACCGCATTCCTCATTTCCTCTGTTGAATGATGAAATTTGTTACAGTTGGTCTTCCTGGGAATCTGTATCCAAGTGGGTGATACTGATGGTATCAAGTTTCTTTTTTCCATATAATATTTCTAGTCCTTGTTTTAACAAGGGGTAAAGTGCAGCTCATAGCTTAAGCTCCCTTATTCATAAATAAATATGAAATACCTCGCCATAGCTTGCTAGGAAGTATCACTTTAGGAACAATTGGAAATACCCCCGTTGGCTTTCTTCTAAACAAATCCGGGCCCTTTTTGCTTTTCTTTTCAGTTAAGTGAATTATATATTCTGTTTATTTAGCCCTCTCTGGTTCCCTAAAATCCCCCTGAATATTTGTTTCGGTGGGGCTTTTTTTGTTCCAATCATCTGAAAGTAGTTAATCATTAATTTAATGGTTTACTACTGTTTCAGGCATTGGGTTTATATTGTGTCCTGATCATTTACAGAATTCCCCTGCAGGACTTTGTATGATGGCTTTTTTAAATAACTAAACTGGTCACATGCACTTTTGTTAAGTACATTCTAACAGCTCAGATAAAAATGTGCTTTTCTCAATGGATTCTCTACAACCCTGCAAGCGACTAGAAATATATTCTGTCTGCAATAGCTGTTATTGAAGATTCTGGGAAAGTGCATAGCAAAGCGGCTTATTCCGTAAACCCCCAAGTAGATAATTACCATAATCACATTTTTCCTTATTTTTGTGTTCGGCTTTCAAAGCCTGTGTCCGTGCACTTATCCTTTGAGGGAGACCAGAGTTTTCTATACGTAATTATAACCTTTTAAAAACAGATACAACTTTGATTCACAACATCTTGAAAAGAACAGAATAAGCACTATACGTTGCTTTCTTGGGGAGCGTGTGATCATGAAAGCCTAGCAAAATATCATCAGTAGGAGACAACTGTTAACAAAGCCCAAAGTGATAAATCTGCCAGTTTGTAATGTCTAGTTTCCACTATCCTTAATAGCATAACATATCATCAATAGCCGTTACCGCTGCTATTAAAGAAATTACAATAAGGTTTTTGTTAGAAAATATAGAAGACAACCTGTGAACACAACCGACAAAGGCTGATTTAACAAGCCCCTTGTTATAGGCCTTCCTAGTGGGAGCGATGCTTACCACTCAGTAAAACCAGTCATTAAATTCTGATTTAATCATCTATTTTCACCACTAGAATTATATGCTCTAGCAGTGGAAAAGAATCGTCCAAATCCTCACTTCCAGCATTTATAATATGCAGGTTGACCTGAAACCTGCAGTGTCCCAGGGTTTATTGCTCAGTTGAGAAGGTACAGGTTGAAATTTTACCAACCATTTCTGGGGTAGATGTGTATCAGATTAGGGAAGTCTGCTCCCAAAGATTCCATGTCTTTTAACCAGAGGCATACTGAGCTAGAAGATGTGGGCATGGATTGGGCACAGGTCCTACAATGGCAACATTTTGCGACTTAGGATTGGGTGCGGGTTAAAGGGCACCTATCGTCAAAAACAGCTACCCCCAACCAAATGTGCGTGCTGATAGAGCCCGCATTCTGGTTGGGGGTAATGGTGTTTTTGTTTTTTTGTTTTTTTAAATGCCCCTCGCCAGCGCTAGCGCGCTCGCACAGGGAGGGATCTCCCGGTGCGAGCCGCCATGACAGTCTTGGCGCATGCGCATTTGCGCGCATGTGACGTCAGGCGCATTCGCATTAAGAAAATTGGTCAGTGTTGAGGCCGCTTTTCTATCAGCCCGCACATTTGGTTGGGGTTAACTGTATTTGACGATAGGTGCCCTTTAAGGGTTTCTGGGTTAGGGTACGATGCAGGTTAAGTTTTTCACTGCCCAGGATGCATTAAACGGATTCTGGTTTTTTTTTTTAATGCATCAGTTAACAGTGTTGCTGCAGCAGAAATTTGCACTGAAATTTTCTCAAAAGAGCAAACAGATTTTTTTTATATTTAATTTTTAATTATCTGACATGGGGCTAGACATATTCTCAGATTCCCAGCTGCCCCCATTCATGTGACCTCTAATAAACTTCATTCACTCTTTACTGCTGTGCTGAAAGTTGGAGTGATATCACTTCCCCCCCCCCCCAGCAGCCTAAAGCTGGCCATAGGTGAAAGATCCAATCGTACGAGTGTCCCGATATTTGTCTTGACATGTCGATTGGACAGGTTAGAAGATTTCTGTCGGCTGCCGATGATATCTCTGCATGTATTGCCGATCTGACGATTTTCAGTGGGGTATCGTCACCAGCTTTTGTCGGACATAAACTTTGGTACAATTGCTGTCAGGGGCTGAACATCGTCTGATCTGTTCTTTTACTACTTTATTTCAACTGAAGGTTAGTGGCAGATTGGGAGATGGGGATGTTTGATAGTTCAAAGATTCGAACAATCAGATCTTTGTGTCTATGGCCAGCTTAACAACAGAACAATGGGTAGGTAAGCGGATAGCAGTTCCCTAACACAAGATTCTGGCTGCTTTTGTAGATCTAAGAACAGCACTCAATAGTAAAATCCAGGTCCCACTGAGCCACATTCAGTTACATTGAGTAGGAGAAACAACAACCTGCCAGAAAGCAGTTCCATCCTAAAGTGCTGGCTCTTTCTGAAAGCACATGACCCTTGAAAATGACCTGAGATGGCTGCCTACACACTAATATTATAACTAAAAAATAAATACACTCAATGGAACTAAATTTTATATGGTAGAGTGAATTATTTCCAGTGTAAACAGAGTAATTTAGAATTAAAGACTACATCATAAATATCATGACAGAATCCCTTTAAGCATCACAAGACATACCGCTCGTGAATTAGATGGCGTCTACTTGCTCAAAGCATTCAAACATATTCTGATGACCATGATATAGATTGGTATGAGCTTTGATAAATGTGTCATTAAAACATCATCCCCAGTAGAAAATTTCTGTCCCAAAGAAACCCTTAAAATGTCAGCCATTTCCAGACATATTAGAATGTAAACCTCTACAGGGATTTAAAGTGAATCTAAGAAGTTGTATATGTAAGCCCAGTAACAAAACATTTCAGGCACTCTAGTGTAAATAATATAATGCACTGGTAATTACCCAAAGGAATGTTTCTGTCAGTGGCATCTGTAACCTTTCTCATTAGATTATGACTATAGCATCAGTATATATTTTTTTCTCATTCAAAGAGCGGTTGATATGATTTACATCCTCCATTTAACATAAGCTACCGAATGCTACCTTTTACACTAGCATAATTTGTATTGTGAAATGGGAAGGCTTTTCGTCCAATGAATGACTCCAGCATTCACCACAATGTCTTCTCTACTTAGTCCCTCATCCATAACAAGTGGGGTCTTACAACTAGGGTTAAGCAGACTGGGCATCACACTTTTAGCATCCAACCTGCTCACCCCCATATCTAAAACTACCAACAGTCTTTTATGTGCAGTACCCAATGACCACTCATCATCAAAACTTTATTCTCAAATTAGTACTGTTTTTTTAAAATGTCCGAATATGTGTATAATGATCCTTTTGAGGTTTTGCGGACTATTTCTACATGTACGTTTGGGGGAGAATAATTACACACACATGCTGCTGGATGCTGTCTGGTTTGCATTACAAGCTGGGATCCTTTCACGTTTTGTTTTAGTGGGAGAACCACCTGCTCCAGTGTTATTCTATTAAAACCAGTGATGGAATGCCTTCAAAAAAGTTCTGCTAACAATGCAGGTCTTTGATTTATTTTTCTATGCCAGTGGCCATCACAAATATGTTTTCTGAAGAGTTGTGCTTGTAGCATTACTAATCTATTTTTAAATTAGAATTTTTTTTTTCCCCAGGGATATTTGTGGCTGGTTAATAAGGCTTTTGTTGTGTTCATCAGGAAGGAATGTGTGAGTTGTCTGAAGTGATAGGCATTCATGTGTAGCCAGACACCCACATGATCTAATAGTTTCTCCTCTTTTCAAGTCTAATTTGAGTACAGACTTGGAGGAGTCAGCCCTCCACCTCAGGTCACTGACAGTAGGAAGCAATAAAGCAGAGATGTTAATTCAATTTGCATATACACATTACATGGCCCAGATTTGGCTTATCGTCCTTTGTGCTAAATGTTTTTTTAATGTTTACAAATGACAGCGTCGCAACATTTGGTCCTGTTCTCTGCTTAAAGGACACTTAAAATCTGCAGATAACATGATCTAAGTACAGATAGGTTGGCCACCTTTTCTTGAAAAAAATTTTTTTCCTATTAATAACATTGGGATCAACCATCAAAAATACTGGCCAGGCCAGTAAAATACCGTGCATGTGGCAACCCTAAGTACCGAATACATATGAAGTAAAACATATAGATTAATGAGCAGTCCCCTATACCCAAACGGTGTATTTATAAGCTCTTACCCTATCCCACGGAACAAAGTGGGGGTGTAATTATGCTTCAAGTTCCAGCACTAGCATTGTGTGGTTTTTTTCAATATGGTATAATGTACAAACGTGAAGACAAGGAATAGGCAGCATGTGGATAATATTCATGTAGGGCAGTGATCCCCAACCAGTAGCTCGTGAGCAATTGCTCTCCAACCCCTTGGATGTTGCTCCCAGTGGCCTCAAAGCATGAGCTTATTTTTGAATTCCTGGCTTGGAGGCAAGTTTTGGTTGGATAAAAGCCAGGTGTACTGCCAAACAGAGCCTCAATGTAGGTTGTCAATCCACATAGGGGCTACCAAATGGCCAATAACAGCACTTATTTGGCACCCCAAGAAAATATTTCATGCTACTGTTGCTCCCCAACTCCTTTTACTTCTGAATGTTGCTCACGGGTTCAAAAGGTTGGGGATCCCTGATGTAGGGCAAGGCATAAAAACAAATGCAAACTGAAAACCCCTTACTAGGCATATAGACCTGCTTATATGTTGTCACAATGTGGTTCTTCTTTGTGGGGCAATACAGTCGACCATCCTCTTTGAATTAATTATTTAGCAGCTGACCCTTTCTCGTGTGTGCTGGCTAATAATATATAGTATATATATTTTTTATTTGTAATGACGATAGACACTGTTTTGTGAATTTGTCATTGAACTTCTGGATACTTGTGAGTATAAAATGTGTATGCAGAAAAGAAAGGCAGGAAGCATTCTAATTATTATCTGGCCATTGCAAGGAAGGAAATGTGAAGATCTTGCAGTCAGGTCTGCAGTAGTCATTTTCGGGGCTATTGCCTTTTGTGATAGATCTTCCTCAGTTGTGAGTGTTGCTGGTGTTTCTCTACTCCAGTGTCTCCAACCAGTGGCTTGCTCTGAGCACTTTCTTACCAACCCTTTGGGTTTCAGTGGCCTCAAAATAGGTGCCGTTTTATTTCCTGATTGTGGGGACAAGTTTTGTTTGCATAAAAAGCAAATGTATTGCCAAACAGACCTTCCTGTAGGCTAGTCAATTTGGACCTACCAATAACCCATAAGTGGCACCTCCAGAACATTTGTCATGTTGATCTCCAACATTTTTTTACATTTGAATGTGGCTCAAGCATAAAAAAGGTTGGAAACCTCTGCTCTACATACGTGCTTTACATTGTAGTTACTGGGAATCAATCCATGACAATTCTTAGCATTTGTGCATGTGATTTCTTTGCAATACAATTGTTCTTTGTGATATAATCCTGTAATTTTTGTACCAATATATTGTTAATGCAAATACACTAAACCTCATTGCTTAGTGACATATTTTGATAACACAAAGGAAGTAAGTGTTTCTTAAAAATAATCCTGATCATAAAATAATTTTAATCGTGTAACAATAGATGAGGTAAATATATATTTATAATTTGTGTCTTTTATATTTGGATAAATCCCTGGTTTGTGCTACCGTATATTTTCAAATTAACCTAAATTTCCAGCTTTGTGTCTCCATCAGGCATGTAAACACTTAAAAGCATCAAATATAAAAAGCATTTAAACCTGAAGTTAATTAATATAATTTTTTCAGATTAATGTGAATTCATGTTTAAAATACAATTTTATAAACATTATAAGAAATCTCCAAATCCATTATTGTATTTCATTGTTTAATTGAAATCCTTTTCCTTTATTTGGATCAAAACTGTAAAAATTCTTAAGGACCTATTGAAATCCGGTTTCATTCTGTAACCCTTGTTTGGTAATAATTCACACAGGATTTTCAGATTCAAATTGATGGAGCAGGGGCACTGAGCAGATCCGCTTCTCTCAGCCTGCAACAGCCGGAGCCTTCAGCTTGTGTTTCCACAGCCTTATTTTTTATATTAATGTAAAGTGCCTTTAGAGGTTGTCACTTTATATGTAAGGTATGATGAGGTTATAATGCGGTATTCTGCGTTGTTAATTGTATCTGTGTTGTTACTAAGTTTATTACTAGAAAATATCTACATGCTTTGACAAGCAATGAGGGAGTACTGCAGCAGTCCTTTTTTTTTTTTATAACTCCAAATCTGGAACTTCATATTAGGACAATAATGGGAAAGTGAATGGGATATGATGCTTATAGATTCTGGGGCAAAGATATGCAATCAATGAGATCATTACTGTGGCAGTAGATATCCTGCACATTTGGAGACCTTGGTTTTGACAGATGTATTGATCCATTTATAGAAAATAGGCAGGCAGTGAGGTATACAATACAGTTGTAGGTTTCCTGCAAGCCAAGTATTCCTAAAAATCTACTATTCTCGGAATTTGTTCCCTTATCATTGTGTATCAGATTTGAGGCTCTGTTAAGTTGGTCATACATTATAAGATCCTCTGGTTTAGTGAGGTCACTAAACAAGCAAATCTTTCACTGATATTCCCTCCTTGAGGCCCTAGGTGCATGGATGGAGTTGACTATAAGGTCATGAGAAATACCTTATTCTTCTCTATGATAAATGTCCCCTTAAAGGGGTTAAATGTTAGGCACCTCCCAGTGATTGTGACTTTTAGTCTCTTTTAAAGGAGAAGGAAAGCCTGGGTACACTTGGGGGTGCCAAACGTAAGGCACCCCAAAGTGATTATAGCGATGTAACTCAAACCCAGGGCCGATGCTCCTATCAGGTGAAATCTGCACTAGCCCCCGGGTTACAGAAGTGAGCACTAAGCAGGGAACTTACTTCAGTCTTCGTGCTGAAGTTCATGCACATTTGAACGAAAAGCCGAACTTTAACTTTAAAATCGGCTTTTTCGTTTGCGCATGCGTCAGTCCGGGGAAATGCGCATCAGCGAGAAGACGGAAGTAAGTTCCCTGCATGGTGCTCGCTTCTGTAACCCGGGGCCGGTGCAGAATTAGCCTGATCGGAGGACCAGCCCTGGGTTTGAGTTACATCACTGCCTTATGTTTGGCACCCCTAAGTGTATCTAGGCTTTCCTTGTACTTTAAGGTGACATTTATTCACCTGATACCCTGGGTCAGTGTCCCTGTTATCAAGGGTTCTTCACAGTGAATACAGTGAGTGATCCTTTTCTTATACCCTGGGGCCAATGCATGTGCAGTAAAGTGACAAGGCCGTTTTTTTTTTTAAAGTTTGGCTTTTGACGCTACTGCGCATGTGCACCTATATGAAGAAAGAAGAAGCAGGAAGACCATTTATCTGTGGTGTTTGTTGGGAGAACCCTGGGCCAGAGCAGTTTTCTACTGGCTGGGTATCAGGTTAATGAATACAATCATTGAGGATGGTCACCCTCTTGTGATTGTTGGCTTTCCTTCCTTCTTTAATTTGGTAATTTCATTAAGTAAAAAGGGTCCCTACTTCAGATATATACCTGGGCCCTTTGTGGTCAACATGAAGGGTGGACAACAACATATCCTCTTTGTTTGTAGAAGCCAATATTTTCAGGCACTAAAGTGTGGGTTGGTGAAAATAAGAGGAAGGAGACTCTTGGGTCACTGGGTCATCTTCATCTTCCTTGTTATAAGTAGCTTCTATTGACTTATTATATAGTGTTTAAAGTTATAGAGCCTTTTACAGACTTCTGAAGATAAATTGGTTGCTAAAGGTGATGCAATTAAAACAAGAAAAGCTGGTAGTGCAAAATGGGAATACTGATGCATATATATATAATTGTAATGAGTCACCATAGTGATAGCAAAGTTCACAGTTTGCTCCTTAGAGGTCTGTAAAATACACATTAGCAAATGCCTTCTTTCCGCTTGTCATTCTTTAAAATGTACCCAGTGAATGATAAGCTTAGGTCAGATCTTCAGGGAAGCTTCATAGGGCAGCATTCTTGACCTTTGCATGTAGGTCACATAGAGACCTAAGGTGGGTCCATTGTGTGCTTGAAAGGTCAATGCTCACTTTTAACAGCTTGCTTATTGTTATGATTACCATATTTTTTATAAAGAGCTTTTATAAAGTTGCACGTATATCATACAGAGCACATAGAAATACAGTTAGGTACAAAAGGTACAGAGGACCCTGGTCACTAGAGCTGGCAGTCAAGATTGTAGAAATGCTTTTTGTTATTGTATAACATGGCTTGAAACTTGCAATCCTGTTTTAACAGCTTTACTTTATTTTTATAAGTTAGGACATGCGTTTTATCATCTTCCCCGTTACATCTTCCCCGTTTGGCAGATCCAGTAGTTTATTCTAGTTTCTGTGCTTCATTGTTGTCCCTGCAGTTTTCAGAGATTATCATAATCAGACTTGAGAATGCCAAGTGAAGGGTATGTCACCATCACAGTCACATTCATTTAATAAATGATTTGTTATGCAGGAAGTAGAAGCAAATTAGAGAAACACTCACAGCAGCATGTTTTTTTTCTCCTATAGATGTACTTACGTCCCTGAGGTTCTAAGGAACTGCTAATGGGTCTTTTGAAGAATCTCCTTCTGTAGCTTAGTCAGCCTTCTAGTTTTCCTTCCAGGACCTGGGAACGTTTTAGTTAAATTGAACAAGAGGGTTTGCTATCCCTTTAAAGATTCTAGTGTATCTGCCAGTGTATGGAGGCCTCCATACAACGAACCTCCTAGACCAGTGATCCCCAACCAGTAGCTCGTGAGCAACATGTTGCTCTCCAACCCCTTAGATGTTGCTCCCAGTGTCCTCAAAGCAGGTGCTTATTTTTGAATTCCAGGCTTCGAAGCAAGTTTTGATTGCATAAAAACTAAGTATAGTGCCAAGTAGAGCCTCCTGTAGGCTGCCAGTCCACATAGGGGCTACCAAATATTCAATCACAGACTTTTTTTGGCACCTTAAGGGACTTTTTCATGCTTTTGTTGCTCCCCAATACATTTGAATGTGGCTCACGGGTAAAAAAGGTTGGGGACCTCTGTCCTAGACTATCTGGCCAAATATCAACCAGATCTCAATCGGGCAGGTTTGATTTTCCCACCCGATCAAAGAACACATCAGCTAGTTGATGTGGTCCTCATCCCATGAGCTAGTATTCCAGTCATTATAATCTGATAGTTAGCCCTATATCGCCAACCTTTTGGTGGACATATATCAGGGGGAGATCCTCTTGTTTGGCAACCTTGCCAATTGAGCAGATCTTCTAGTGTATGGCCAGCTTTAGTTCCAGACAGGTTGTCATTTAATATAAGAATATATATTATGTTTTTATGGAAATGCTTACTTTGTGTTACCATATAAAGCAGCACATGTGGACTTCACATGACAGTCCAAACAGAGATGTTCCTTTAGTATGTAAATATAAGATTGAAATAGATTTCTGTGCTAATCCAGTGTGAGACCGTTCAAGAATGGGCACTGTATGATGCTGGAACCCAGGACTTCCAAACAGCCGATACAGAACTCAGTAAGTTACTGAATAGCTTCAGTCTTTGTTTATGTTTTTTGTTAATGTTTCCTATGAAATACGGTTTTCATTTGTTAACTTTGTCAAGCGTTGTATAGTGCAGCAACTGTTCAAACAAACGTAACATTTCCGGCTGTTTTTCGCCCTAGTTTTGAACAATGTTAAGCTTGACAAAGAAACAAATCTCTGGTCGCTATAGATAGAAGCTGATTGCAGCAATTCTGTGACAGCATTAGCCCCACTGTTATGTTTTACGATTTGGGTTGTATAGGGGAAATGAAATATTCTAGAAATGATATAGTTTATTTCTTATATGTCTGACATTCTTTGAAATGAATAGATCTCCTGAGGCCTTCTGATTGCTGTAAAGATTTAATATGTTCTGGCATTTATGGAACACATGGCATGTGTGCGTTTCTTGATTGCTTGGGCTCACTACTAATCCTAGTCTTTCTTCCACGGTATTTTCATATTGCTGAAAGATTGCATTCTATGTAGCTCTGTCCAACAAGTGTCTTTTTAATTAGCCAATAAACCCATCCACAATTTTGTTCTTGGGAATAAATAAAAAACAGAAAATAGGAAATACATCAGTACTCAACCACTCAGATTTCTCAAAGTCAGTGTATCACCAGAAATAAAGGAATTGGTTGACACAGTATTTTGTAGTCTGATTTTCTCATCTAATATTAATTTCTAATATTCTTAGGGATGCTTTTAATGAAACCATGTGTAAATGTTTTAATAGTTTTCAGCTTGTCAAACTATGGGATGTCCAGTGGGGGGGGGGGGGCAGCAATTCCAAGCTGTAATTAAAGATCCATATTGTAAAAACACAAGCAGAAATGTTGCATAACTTTTGTATTGTATGTAGAATTGACAATTGTGCACCTGCATGTGATTATCCTAAAAAAGCATTAACTTAACACTGCTGTTTTCACACCTTATAGCTGAGCCTGCATTGATGACTTTTTAACAGTTTAAAATTTATTGACTTTTCTCTGCATGCCCATATTTTATTTACCTTTTTTTTAGTAAAGGAATACAGTCATGGGAAACATTTTCTTTTCAAAATGCATTAGTTTATAGCAATCCTTCTGCAGACTCTTTTCAAACATTTTTTAATTTTGAAAATTGATGTGAGACTAGACATGTTCTTATTTTCCCAAGTTCCCTTAGCCATGTGACTGCTGTGCTGCAAGTTTAGAGTGATGTCATACCACCTCCTTTTTCCACCCAGCAGCCTATCAATAAAACAATGGACAGGTAACAAGATAACTGGTTTCCCCTGAAGGATTCAGCTGCCTGAACTGATTACACCACCAGTTGGTTACAACTCCTAATTGCCTCCTAATAATTTATGGTGATTACACACACAGAGGTCTTTTTGCCTACAGGAACTTTGCACTACCCATGGGCAACACAATTCCCAAAATAACTTTGGGGTCAGTGGAAATCTCCAACATTTAAACATATGTGTCATTCACACTGAGAGCAAAGAAAATGTATTTTCAGGTGATTTGTCGCCCATGGGTAGTGCAGATTTCCCATGTGTGACAGATTTCCCAGTGTGCTGAAACCCTCGTGGGAGATAAATCTACACTACCACAGGACAGCAAATTTCCTGGAAATACCTTCCCCTTGACTAACATTTGGTCACCACATTACACACTGCAATCAATTTAATTTCAGGAGAATGCCTTCTTTCGCATTTTCCAAATGTTGTGCTACATTGCCATGAGTAATGTGTTTTCCATTCGGTGGACTGAAATAAACTGACATTGGGCAACTTTCTCCCGAAATACATTAAATGCATTAAGAGCCAGTAGAAACTGTAGCCCCAGATACATTATGTACAATGAAGGGCAATGGTTGCCAACACCCCAAATCACCTTTACCCTTCTAAAAAGCCTGATGGCTGGAGAAAGTTTCTGCATTGTATAGATCAAAATTAATACGAATAGCATCCTTGCTGGAGAATCTGACTTCACCACTTGGAAGATTGCATAGAATAGGAGAAACAATAGCTTATCTGAAAGCAGTTAGTGTGAAGTGCTGGCTCTTTCTGAATGCACAGGACAAGGCAGAATGACGATGGCTGACTACACACCAATATTTTAAGTGATAATGAACTACACCATAAAAAACCATGATAATTCCTTTAAGGTACATGTTTTTATCAAATATTTTTAAAAAAGTTAAATATAGATGCATAAAGGTACCATGATATTTAAAGCATGCTTCTATTGTAATATGTGTAAAAAAATACAAATCAAATCTGATTTATATGAGATGCAACTTGTTCTGGTATCCAGAAATAGAGACCATAGCAGTCACTGGAATATGGGATAGTAGGAACATTCACTGTTGGGATCCATATCATATGAACATCAAATATCACTGCAATTTAAGGCATGCATGTTTGATTTAGCAGCAACCCCTATAAAAGGGATATATGACGTCATGATGGCATCTACGAGATGAACAAAGCAAAGTCAGTTTGAAATTTCATTTTGGGGATTTGTTGAGGTTTTTCTGCAGACACAGATAAGCAAATGTAAATTCAGAACAAGCTGCCACTATGAACCCTGTACCACCTCAACTCTCAGAAAATTATCATATTGTCTTTTATGACGTGTTGCATTTGCAGTTAAATACACAATTATGCATACAGACAGTTGATGGACCCCAGGATGTAGCACTTCTTTAGTAGTTAAGTAAAATAGTCCTTTTACTGGGGAGACACCATTAGTTTTTATAGTTATAAATAGTTCTGCAACATATATATATTTTCTTTTAATAGTGTTCATTCCACGCAACTCTTAATGTGAACCAAAAGCCTTAAAGGGATCCTGTCATGGGAAAACATGTTTTTTTTTTTAATGCATCAGTTAATAGTGCTGCTCCAGTAGACTTCTGCACTGAAATCCATTTCTCAAAAGAACAAACAGATTTTTTTATATTTAGTTTTGAAATCTAACACGGGACTAGACATTTTGTCAATTTCCCAGCTGCCCCAGTCATGTGACTTGTGCCAGCACTTTAGGAGGGAACTGCTTTCTGGCAGGCTGTTGTTTTTCCTCCTCAATATAACTGAATAGTACTCAGTGGGACATGGGTTTTTATTATTGAGTGCTGTTCTTAGATCTGTTGTTAGGCTGCTGGGGGGGTGGGAGGGTGTGATATCACTCCAACTTGCAGTACAGCAGTAAAGAGTGTTTGAAGTTTATCAGAGCACAAGTCACATGACTTGGGGCAGCTGGGAAATTGACAAAATGTCTAGCCCCATGTCAGATAAGTTTTTGTTGCAGTTATTTCTATTGTGGTAGGATATCAAAGCAAAAAATTGAGCACTAAAAAAAAAAGTAGTACAGAACCTCTTATCCAGAATGCTCAGGACCTGGGGTTTTCCAGATAAGGATCTGGATTACGACATATGGATCACCATACTTTGTGTAGTAAAAAATAATTTTAACAATAGGCTTCTTTTGCCTGCAACAAGGATTAATTATATTTTAGTTGGAATCAAGCAAATGGTACTGTTTTATTACTTAAAACAGCAATTTAACTTAACAATCCTTTGATATAAATGGACTCTATGATAATGGCCTTCCCCACAATTGGGAGATTTTCTGGGTTTCCGACGGGTTACCTTAAAGCAGCAATTGTTTTAAACGTTGACTTTATTACAGCTCTCCACATTTGTTGCTGGAGTGGGGCAAATGATCAGTGTGGGACTGTAGTAGTTTGTATTGCTAATAAAACAATAAATATCTCATTTGCAGACGAGATTTATGTTCTGTATTGCAAGGTCTGATTCCTTACTATTACACATTAAGCATCACATAGTCACTTCCCAGGAAAGTTTTTTATTTCCTTTGAGCACATAGAGGCTTCTACCCGATTCTCTTTGTTCATCTCAACATCACCTTCTGTGTATTCTAATGTTCTAGAAAATTTAAACCCCTCACTGTGAACATATCCATCTCTTTTTCAGTGCGAAACTGCTAATAACATAAAGAATTGAAGTTTTCTTAAAAATTTCACTTTGCTGTACTCCTGCAGTTTGCTTCACTGGCTTCTCAATAGCTCCAGGAGAATATTTTTTTGTCTGAAACTTTAGTACGCTGTTATACGCTCTTATGACATCATCTCACTCTGTGTTACAGTCTCTGCTTATTTTGCCATCTAATCACACTTTCTTTTAGGGTACAGGCAGACGAGTAGGTTTGTCTCCCACATGTAAATCTGCTCTGCTGAAGTACTCTTATTCTGCATATCGTTGAACTGTCCTTGTTAAGGTTCAGTGCTGCCCCCTTTGAGCAAGTAGCCCATGTTTATAGTAAACCAGGGGAATCATATCGAACACACACAGCGGATTATCGGGAAAGAAATGTGAGATTTTACATTTTGCACCAAGCTGAGACCAGGGTTCTGGATGCAAATAAAGAAGGGGGATACTGCTCGGGGTAGGGGCTGAAATTGTCTTTTGGATTTCATCAGGCTGGTTTTGGCCCCATGACTCTACAATACAATTTGTAATAACAATTTTGAGGAGCTGTCGGGTCTTTTAACCCCTCATCCATACAGTTCAAATAGCAGGACTTTTGCTTTATCCACTTTAATGTCCTCCGTTGTAATTTGCAATCTATAGTATCACTGTGTAGGAAAGTGGAGCATTTCCATATATTTTCATGCAATGTGACGGTTCTTCCACGCACATGCATTGCAGTGACACCATTGGGAGTAGATGTGTTTACTGTGAGAGAAAACAAATTTAATTTGACACAGACTATGGTTATGTGAAATGTTTTTACAGCATGCTTACATTACAGAGCAGCTGTTCTATTACTAGAGTTAAATATTGCTATCTTTTAGCTGTCTTTTTGTAATTAAAGTCTAGTCTTCTGCTTCCTTCTGGTGGCCATTAGAATGAAAGAGAGCCAGGCGTAAGGTGAAGGGACTTCTGCTTGTCCACATGGCATTGTTGGCCTTGAGTGTGTTGTGCTCATACTGAGTCATGCTGTAGAACCTGGATCAAGCTAAAAGATTTCTTTTTTTTTCCACCATGGCATCTGAATAAACACGGATGTGATTGTTATTCGTTTTATTCATCCCCCCACACCCACAAATATAGCAATGAGGTCATCAATAAACAACGATCCCTTGTTTAGTTTGAGCCTGCGATGTTGCAGATCTTTGCCTGGTTCCTGCACCCCATCAACTCCAAATCTTATTCGAATATTTTTTAAGGCCGCACACTTCTTGCAGCTTGCATTTCAGGGAGTGAATAAATCTCCATTTAGTCAAGACTTTGGGAATATTGGTAGGGTCTTTGTTACAGAGTCCTCTTTTTAATCATTCTTTTTTTAATAGGAGTGTACACATCTGTCTTTATACCCAGCAGCTTTTCTGGCCCAAAACAAGTCCTTTGTGAGTTTCCACAACTGAGCTCAGCATGATCTCTGTCAGCTGCAAGATTTATGTCATCTTTTTCTGTCCTGAGAACCGTTCCTACAGACTTTTACATCTGGATTTAATTCTGAATACATTTAAGTGTACTAAAAAGCACATTTTGGTAAAGATCTTAATAGGGGTTTGTTTTAAAGAAACTTTGAGATTGTTGAGTGTGAAGGTAGGCAATGAAATTATCTTTGCAGTGAAGGCTGGATAAGAGGGTTAGTGAGATCAACAACGATTTTTCTTAAAAGTTTGCTATTGCTAGGTGGCAGAGCTACGTACCATCCATATTTTACCGTAATGTTTGCTGAAACTTTCTTTCAAGCAGCCAGGTGTCAGTGATCCCACTTTATTGTGTAGACTTAACACGCTGATAATCACCAAAAATGATTTCCAGCTAAAGAATGTTAAAGTCTTTTAACAAAATGGAAATTCATCGTAGTCTGTTTCAACTGAACCTCCGTATTTCTCAATGTGTTCCATTTCTGTCCCATTGGTGTTTGAATTCTGAGCAAACTCATTATCAGGCATTTGATTTCTTGCATGTATATACCGTTTTATAGTATTGTGATCTGCTGTACCAACTTCTGATAGTTCTGTATCTTCATTAATATAGGAAACAGAACCCTAGTTACCTAACCTGTAATCTGCACAACTGGAATTCTAGTTTAACTGTTCCAAGAATACAAAAGTCAGAAGCTAAATCATCATTGATAACATGTATAGAGTATATCACCTTGTTATAATGATAGCTGCCTATTTTCCATTGAATATGCATCTTCATAATTTAAAAGGCGAATTTGTTTGATTATTAGTCCTCTTGTGAGACCTTAAGGGACAAATTTACTATTATTCCCCAAAAATCCTACGATTTTATTCGAAATTCGATAAGCATTAGACTATTGAATGCTTATCGAATAGTTTTAGGCTATCCTTTTGTTCGCTATTCAATTTCTCAATGAAATCGTACGATCGAATTCCGATCGTTTGATTTCACAAAAAAATCATACTTTTTCCTTTGAGTCTTCGAAAGAATCGTACGATTCGAACAATTAAAGCGTTCGATCATATGAATGGTATTCAAGCAGGACTTAGTCAAAGAAGCCTATGGGGGGGGGGGGGTCCCGTAGGCTTCTATTGCAATTCAGTAGGTTCAATCTGGCGAAGTAGGCATTCGAAGGTTTTTAAAATTTTGATTCCTTCGATCATCGAATTATTGAATATCTGATCATTCGATCTATGTGATAATTCGGTATTCGATGATCGAAGAGGCCAAATTAGAATATTCGAATATTAAATCGTACGATCGTAATTCGATCATATTCGATCGAACTACGATCTATTCACATGAATTTTGTAAATTTACCCCTAAGTGTGTGTTTAACCAAAACAGGAATAAAAGGGTGTACAAAACAAAGGTTTTTCAGACCATGTGTGGATTATCCCAACATTTTTCGCACCATGGCTATTGGTTGTAGTCGATTGGACAGACTAGAATATTTCTATTGCTTATCTGGTGATGTGGGTGAGTGTCACTACTATTTGTTGGACATAACATAACTTTAGTACAATTGTCGCCAATTAATGGTCAGAACATTGCCTGATTTATTTTGCCTACTTTTTTTCATCTGAATGGTTAGTTGTAGCTCTTTTGTCGTACAAAGAAAAAAAATCTGCACATCTATGACCAGCTTTAGACCCTTATTTGTTTGGTTATGAAATGACAGTCCAACTTGTACATGGATGGGGCTACATCTCTATGTCATTGATCAGAACTATAGTGAGGTCTCTTTGGATATTGTGGCACGTGGTATCCAGCTTTATTTTACATTCAAGAGAATCAATAACACCATCAGGTTTTCACAGATTCACTAAGCCATCTTGTCAATCCATCATGATTGCAGTTGGTGGGTGGGTGGACAAATATATCAGCTGCCAGTGACTTTCATTGGAGCATTTGGAAAATAATTGATCAGATTGTTTGTGAAAATTCGGATCTTAGTGAATTTGCGTAGCGATTGTGAAAATTCACCTGGTGAAGTGCGGTGAACGCAAGCGAAGCTGTCGCTAGCGCATTTCCATGCTTTAGTGAATTTGCCCCTGAGTCTTTCTCCCCGAACTGCCTTTCCCCTGCCTTCCGTCTGTTGTAATGAAGAATCACCTACGCTAATGCACTCGCAGCACTTCAATTTCGGAAGTTGCCTCACGAGGAAACTTCGGGGGCGGCTTCAGAAATTGAAGCGCCACTAGTGCATTAGCACAGGCGATTTTTCATTACAGCAGGGGAATGTCGCCCTGCAGAAGAGGCGAATAGTTATCAGGCGACTAAATCTCTCCGAATCTGCCCATTTGCCCCTACCCTTAAGCTTTTTTTTTTTTTTGCAATATTTTGAGATTCTTACACAATGGCTCTCCTTGAATATACAGGCAACTTTTCCAGTGAGAAGGCATTCTTTAATTTGCATGCTCGGATTTCTGCTAATTTTGGGAAACACTCTTCTTTAACTGATCCCCAGATTTCCTTCAGTATACCTGTACAAAACATAATCATCCGTTGAACTGGGTGAATTATACTTGTGCCTTACGAATTCAAGCCCAGCGCATTTTACTTACTTGTCATCCCTTGTATAAACATTCAAGGAATACATTATAATTTCATTACATAAAATAAAACTGATTTTGAGGGTAATTGCAAGGTTAATGCATGTTTTGTGTTTCCACTGCTTTTTGAAAATTAAAAACAGATTTTTATTTTTTTTTTGCATCAAATAATTACATAAACAAAATGACAGAGGGATAAAAGACAGAACAGTTCTTCCCTCGCTGGAATTTGTACTGTAATTTTAGAGGAACAAATAAGTATCCCCAAGAGTGTCGGATTGGACAAACAAATTATGAGTTGGTGATAAGTTCGATATAAACCCTTTCTTGGCAGCAATATATCAAATTCTGATGCTAATTTCTCCAACCTAGATTATTTAAATGGCAGTTAGTAATAAGGGTTATGCATGCTGCAAGCATTAATAATAATACAGGTATAGGATTTATTGTCCAGAATACATAGGAATAAAAGAAATCTTTCCTATTGGATCTCTATATTTTAAGTCCACTCTAAATTAATGTAAACGTTTAATAAACCCAATAGGATTGTTTTGCCTCTGAGGATTAATTATATCTTAGCTGTGGTCAAGTAAAATGTACTGTTTTATTATTACAGAGAAAAAGGAAATAATCTTTACACGTTACAATGATGTGTATTGTAGCTACCAAAGCTTTTTCCCCAGATTAACTGATAATGCTGAGTTAAAGATGGATTACTAGTTGCTTATACATGTATGGGACCTGTTATCCAGAAACCCATTATCCACAAAGCTTCAAATTACAGTATGGCTGACTCCCATAGACTCCATTTTATCCAAATAATCATTTTTTTTTAATAAACGATTGCCTATTTGTAATAACGAAACTGTACCTTGTACTTGATCGAAATTAAGATATAATTAATTCTTATTGTATGTATAACAATGGACAATAACAATAGATCCCTTATCCGGAAAACCCCAGGTCACGAGCATAAGTAAAAGGATATTTGTCCCATAATAAATCGATCAATTTCCCAGCTGCCCCAAGTCGTGACTTGTGCTGTGATAAACTTCAATCACTCTTTACTTCTGTACTACAAGTTGAGTGATATCACCCCCTCCCTGTTTCTCCCTAACAGCCTTAGGGTAAGGCCAGACAGGAAGATGCGGGGAGATTCGTCACCTGGCAACTAATCGCCTCTTCTTTGGGGCGACAAATCTCCCCGAACCGCTTCCCCCTGCCTTCCAGCGGCTTTAATGAATAATCGCCTCCGTCTATTCACACATGACACTGGCTTTTCCGAAGTTGCCTCCTTAGGCAATTTCGCGCGATTTCGGGGAAGCACAGCCCTGTGTGTGTGAATAGGCGCAAGGCGATTATTCATTAAAGCCGCAGGGGGAAGTGGTTTGGGGAGATTAGTCGCCAGGCGATGAATCTTCCGGTCTGGCCTGAGCCTTACAACAGAACAATGGGAAGGTAACAGATAACAGCTCCCTAACACAAGATAACAGCTGCCTGGTAGATCTAAGTGATTCTAAGAACAACTCTCAATAGTAAAAACCCATGTCCCACTGCATTCCATTCAGTTACATTGAGAAGGAAAAATAACCGCCTGCCAGAAAGCAGTTCCCTCCTAAAGTGCTGGAACAAGTCACATGACCAGGGACAGTTGGGAAATTGATAAAATATCTAGCCCCATGTAAGATTTCAAAACTGAATATAAAAAAATCTGTTTGCCCTTTGGAGAAATGGATTTCAGTGCAGAAGTGAGATTGAGCAGCACTATTAACAGATGCATTTGGGGTGGGGGGAACAAGTTTTCCCATGACAGTATGCCTTTAATTTAAAAAACCCTACCCTCCTCCCTCCAGCCTAGCTGCTACCCCAGTTAACTGCCCCTAAGTCTTTACGTGCCCCTCGGTGCAGATTCAGGTATAGGAGTTCACGGCAGCCATCTTCTTGGTCTTAGGTAATCTGAGTGCTTCGTCAATTTCCGCGCATGTGCAATTTTTGAGAACAGGGAAATTGCTCCAACTGCACATATACCACTCAGATTACTGAAGACCCGGAAGATGGCTGCCCTAAACTCCGATCCCTGAATGGGGGATTTGCCCAGTGTAGCAGCTAGGCAGTGGGGAGGGGGATCTATGTAAGGTAGGGGTTTTTTACTTTATGGTTGAATTCTCCTTTTATAGCACATTTAAAGGTTACCAATAACTGGAAAATAGTTTCCCCCACCGGAGGTGCTGGTTTATGTTGTCTGTACTCCAATTTGGGGAAATGGAGAGAGATCCCTTTGCAGGCAGCCATATTGGGGCACATGCAGGGCCACCATCAGGGGATCACAGGGCGGACGTTGTCCCAGGCCCGCAGGGTTTTGTGTACAAGGGCGGACCCGGCCATGCTTTCACTTACTTGACTAGACCGGCCCCCTCCTTTCAGAGTGATGTCAGCACACAGCAGCTCCTTCTACTATTTAGATTATCTCTACCCTCATTGGTCCTTTAAGAATCAGTCACTGTAATTCTGCATTGGGATTGGATTCCCTTATCCAATCCCTGTACAGTTTTACCGGGACTTATTCTTAAAGGACCACAAGGTCACAGATAATCTAAATAGGAGAAAAGCTTCCATGCATTGCTGTGTCCTATTAAGCTGGCAGCACGCATGGCCAGGCCCTTCCCCCCCCCCCC
>CM044441.1:124567325-124577424 GCA_024363595.1 Xenopus borealis | reverse complement strand
GGGGGGGGGGGGGGGGGAATTAGTCTCCACCTACCAGAAAGTGTGCTTTAGTTGGTTGCATGTCCAGGGAGGGAACCCATTTCTCAATGATGGGTGCCTTTTTAAAGGCAAAAGACTGCTGACCTAGATGTGGGAGTTGTTTTCCAGACCAAGTTCTGTCGTACATGCTCCATGCTGAGTTATTTTAATATTTGTATAGGTGTAAATCTGGGGAGTAGCTTATTCCTTATAAAAGTTGGGTTTAATAAGGCATGTTATGCACATGCATGAAGTAGTAATGGAAAGGTGTATACTAGTGACTTTTTTAGTAACACAAATTATAAACTGTAAATAAATTGTGTACTTATGTAGCATTATCATGTTTTGAAAAAAAAACACAAATCTTTACTGTTAGAATGTACATGGTGCGGCCTGTGTTCTCCATGTGGACCAGCTGCTATGTGCAAGTCCATACAATGGCAATCTGAAGGCAGTCATATTAGAGCCCACAGCAGAGCTGGACCAAGATTTTCCAATGAATGCAGCAGATATCCGATATACCACATGTTTTTGGCAGGATTATATTAAAATGATGTCATATGACGAAGTCCATGGAGTCCTTGGGCAGGCCAGCTGTGTGTATGGGGGGGGCATAAAAATTCCTTGGAGGGCCCCAGTGCCTCCAGCTGGGCTATCCTGGATTGGGAAATAAAACGTATATTGCTGCAGTCTACATATAAGCAGCTGTGCCTCTGCTAAATCCTAATAAAGCTCACCATATCCTCTACCTAGCATGTCTACTATCCATCATTACAAGACACATGGCTTTGTCAACTTCTCATTTTTTGGTACACAGTCCAGAGGAGGAATGTCAAACGTGTGGCCCTAAGGCTTTGTGAACTACAGCTCCCAGTGTGCTTAGCCAGGTGTGGATGCTGGATGCCATAGATCACAACAGCTGGAAGGGTCGATGACTCTGGATTAGTTTATAGGCCAGCTGTGGTGACTCTCCAGCTCGCGAGCTATTGTTGGACGTCGGGTTCCATCACCGAAAACTCGGCAACTGCCAGGATCTAGCAGGTGCTTGTTTCTATTAGTGGAATACCCCTGCCTTCTTGTCACAGTTCTTCCTCCTCTTGATGGTTTTTAGATCTGCAGAATGGTATGATCCACCATGCTAATGTAAAACATTGCAGCATTATGTAATCTTACAGGAGAGGAGGATAGTGCTAAGGATCACACGGAAGTAATTGACATGAGCAGAGATAGCAGCTCTCCCAACTGGAAACATTTAGCTCATATTGATACGTACGTATATTTATAATAAAGCAGCAGCCAAAACAAACAGCATCCTGTTGGCATAAGCCTTTTGGCAGCGCTAGAACCACTGAACCCAGTAATATATAACATTTGTACAAACATCTGTTGGAAAACCTCTGGGAATGAGCTCACTAAACAATTGTAAAATGTTTGTAGAGTGACATGTTTCTTTATGTATGTGTGTAAATATGGCAAGAGAAATCCTGTATACTAATTAAGGAAAGGGCGCTCAGTCATTTGCCGCTCTCCCATTAACCTTTCCGCTGCCTCGGAAATTTGCCAGAAGTTTTATTTTTTTTCCATCTAAAGTTGCTACGGCTTTATAGTCCTCTTCAGGGGGGAGACGCACTCTCTAACACGCACAAAAAAAATTATACAAAATATAATTAAAGAGGATTATCTTTTGTTGAATTTCTGACACCCTTGTTCTCTTGGCGTCTTGCACAGCTTTTTTTTTTTTCCCCAGACGCATTCATCAGCTTTCTCGCCAACCATGTGTTAATGGTTCCCCTGTGCTTGTAGATTGCCTTTGTGACTCAAGTTACCTTATTTGCCCCACCTTGACCTTAATGGAATGGTGAAACAGAAAGCATCATTAATAACAATGCCCTGCCAATAATTGCACATTTATATAAACCTGAAAGAAAATGTACTTGCCATTAAACTCTTGCCACTAAGTTTTTAATATGTAAGGATGCAGATATGAGTGTCAAAATGTTTTGTTCTGTGAAATACAAAAATGATGTATGTGTGTATAAATACCAGTTTGCTGTCCCTGAGGAAGGTCACACAACAGTGACTGTACTATTATTAACTTTTAACTATTTTTTTATTTTGACCTGTAGAGTGCAATGCATATTTAAATTTTTCTTCATTTGCACCCAGGCAAGTAGGTCCTTAGGTCAATGTATGTGTGTGTATAACCACTCTGATGGGGTATTTTGTCCACCTTTGGATCAACAAGCAAATAGGCATCCATTTGCAGGGCAGCAGTTAAATGGATTCTGTTGGGATTTCTATTATGTATTTTTTATTTCTAAATTACACTGTTTACACTGCAAATAATTCACTCTACAATATAAAATGTAATTCCTGAACCAGCAAGTGTATTTGTTTTTAAAGGACAAGGAAAGGCAAAAAAGTTAAATCTCATTTTTACATTCTTTAATAAAAAAGAAACCTATCTCCAATATACTTTAATTAAAAAATGTTACCATGTTTATAAGAAACCTGACTGTATGCAGTGAAATTCTCCCTTCATTTACTGCTGTGGATGGCAATTGTCAGACAGTCCCTAACTGTTGTGCAGGGAAACAGTCATACTCATGAACAGCAGAGGGAGCCCCCACCTTATTTCCCAGCCATGCAGAACTCCAGCAGCTTTGTTTGTGTCCCTGTTTTGATCATTTATGACAATCCCTAAGCTTAGCTCAGACCACGCTGAGCATATGCACAGTCTTGGTCTTGCAAAGATGTATAACAAAGTTACAAGATGACAGCCCCCTGTGGCCAACTTTAAAAGCATAAATCATTTGTTTGATTAGGCTTGTGGTGCAGTAAGTTCATGTTTATGTTTAGTATACAAAAGACAGCATTTCTAGCCTTATTCTTTTTTAGACTTTCCTTGCCCTTTAAGTTGTAATATTGGTGTGTATTCAGCCATCTCAGGTAATTTTTTGCCTTGTCGAGCCAGTGCTGTATTATGGAACTGCTTTCTGGCAGGCTGCTGTTTCTCCTACTCAATTGTGTCGCAACTAGGTTTTTACTATTGAGTGCTGTTCTTAGATCTACCAGGCAGCTGTTATCTTGTGTTAGGGAGTGGTTATCTGGTTACCTTCCCATTGTTCTGTTGTTAGGCTGCTGGGGGGGGGGGGTTGATATCACTCCAACTTGCAGTACAGCAGTAAAGAGTGAGTGAAGTTTATCAGAACACAAGTCAAATGACTGGGGGCAGCTGGAAAACTGACACTGACAGATTTCAATACTAAATATAAAAAAAAAAAATCTGTTTGCTCTTTTGAGAAATTGATTTCAGTGCAGAAGTCTACCGGAGCAGCACTATTAACTGATTAATTTAAAAAAAAAAAAAAAAGTCTTTTAGAAAGACTGCCTCCTACCAAAGCACATTTCACTAGATTAAAAGAATTCAGAGTAATAACTAGAATGGCATCCACTTCCCAGTGCTCATTGCTTGGGGCTGGTAGGAATCGGCATCCTTCTTATTGGTCAGTATTGGGGAAAAAACAGCACAACTTAGGAAGTGCAAGTGAGGAGCGTACCTTGATTGGTCTGCGTCCAACCTTCAAGGCAGCTTGCTGCAAATACCAAATTGTAAAGTGGCTGGGGATGGTGAAGTACAAAGAAGCTGACCTCACGTTCTTAGCCCCAGGGCCCCCGATCTAGGGGTCTGCTGTATGTAGTTAAATCACTGTCCTGAATAATATTGCGTCTATTCAGGGTACACGTCTTTTTCAAACATCAATGCAATTCTCAAGCATGCAACATCTCATGTTAAACCCATCCAAAATGGCTTGGCTAACGTCTGTTAGACTTCTCTGCCTCTTGTTGAACAGAACAGATAGCTTTTATTTCCCCTTTAGTATGGGGGTTGGACACAGCTAATAAACCACACGTTTAAAGAAGATATTACTCTTAGCTTGTATTTTCCACAAAAGGCATGGAAATTGGTACATCACAAGCGATTTAAAATGGCAGGTGATCAAAAGGTTTAAAATGTGCCATATAAATAAATGGAAACAGATGCAACCAGCTTCTTGTTTAGAAGTCAGTCCATCTTATAAATGCATCTGTGGCCTGTAGCTCTATAGTGTCAGAACCAAGACTTGGAGTTCTAGTTCTACAAGTCTCACCGGCTCTAGAAGTTTAGCCTTACTGTTTGGATTTCCATGGGAAAACAGAGTAAAGTATGTGTTTATTATGTGCTACAAAAGAAAAATATCCAGAACTACAACGAAACCCCAGAAAATACCTTTTGTATTGTAGCCTATCTGAACATTTGCAAAATGTTGTCTTTCATTTTGCCATGGTTACATGATTCAAATGTTCTACAGCAATTCAGATTTAATAGCAATAGGGGGAGCAGGATATTTGCAATTATATCAGAAAGAACATTTTTACATTTTGGACTAGTGTAGATAGCGTTAGCAATTTATATTTTAATGCCTGCCAGAAACTTTTGGCACTTTGTTTTATTTAAATCAACACACCATGCTTCAACAGGCAAAATAATATGTACGTCAAACTTTGTGAATTGCATTTAGTTGGAAAAAGGTGTAATACTATGCAGTTGCATTGTTTCGGTATTCTTTATTAAAGTGCCAACATACTGCATAGTGCTGTCCATAATAGGGAGGGTAACAACACATGTAGATGACACAGAAGAAAAGATACAGGCATTTGAGAGGGTTCTGCCCAATTATAACTTCAGATGCTGGCAAAAGTTTATAGTGTATCATAAAGATCATTAAATATAGCGAGCTAGGCTAAATGGGGATTAGCTTCCCAAAAAGTGTTTAGAGAGATTGCTTGATGGCTGAAAAGTGTGATGATGCATGGCAAGGAATTTGTTAGAGGGATACTGTCATGGGAAAACATTTTTGATTCAAAATGCATCAGTTAATAGTGTTGCTCCAGCAGAATTCTGAACTGAAATCCGTTTCTCAAATTCTGAAATCTGACTTGGGGCTTGACATAGTCAGTCTCTCAGCTGCCCCCAGTCATGTGACTTGTGCTCTGATAAACTTCACTCACTCTTTACTGCTGTACTGCAAGTTGGAGTGATATCACACCCCTCCCCCCCCCCCATAGCAGCCTAACAACAGAACAATGGGAAAGTAACCAGATAACAGCTCCCTGATACAAGATAACAGCTGCCTGGTAGAGCTAAGGTCAGTACTCAGTAGTAAAATCCAGGTCCCACTGAGACACATTCAGTTACATTGAGTAGGAGAAACAACAGCCTGCCAGAAAGCAGTTCCATCCTAAAGTGCTGGCTCTTTCTGAAAGCACATGACCAGGCAGATGGCTGTATACTCACTAATATTACATCTTAAAAAAATGCACTTTTTGGTTTTGGAATTAAATTTTATATTGTAAAGGGAATTATTTGCATTGTAGTATAATTAAGAAATAAAGACTGCATCATAAAAATCATGACCGGATCCATTTCAGTGGTGCGGCTGTAAAGAAGTTCTTTATATGCAGGCGTAATACAGATGTAAGGTGGAATAGAATTGTGACCAGCTTTGGCTATTAGTGACAGTGAATGGAAGCAAAAAGTGTAGAAATTTGGAATTCAGGCAAATTACATATCCTTCATGAAAGGTTTGACCAACTCCCAAACTGAATCCAAATTCTAATTTTCATATGCAAATAAGGTCTTGGAAGGAGTAAATAGAATCACATGCTTAAGTTTTTTTGTTTCCTTGCTTGTGTGAAGAAAAGTTATGGAATTTAAAATTTTTGGATTAAGTTCTGCCAGGCACTTGGATTTGGCCAAATTTGAATCTTGCTGATAAAGGCCAAGTCCTATATTCCCTATAGTTCCCTATACCCAGTATGGTTATGGTTGTTTAAAATAGAATAGTATAGACAACAAAAAATACACATTTCACATAATACTGGCAGGTAGGACTTTATTCAATAGACTTTATAGTAGTCCCAGGCAGTAATGAGTACTCGCATGGCTCAACTTAAGCTAAGCATTGTAACTAGATCTTTATTTTTTTTCCATTTTAGTGAGTTCTTAGGGCTATGAACCTGATATAGATTGATATATCCTAGCCTGATGTTTTAATTGACCTCAAATGCTTTCCAGTGTGCTGTATGTGATTTCTACAGTAACTATTTTATAGTATATAAGGAGCAAGCGCTATTGGTGCAGTAGTTGGGCAGATGGATTGGAGTCCTCACCAGCAGATAAGGGAACACTTTGTGAACATTGTTATCCCTTATTCCTCAGACATTCTAATATATAACTCCTTCATTCCAAAATGCTGCATGCTTCTTAAACAACTAAATGGCTAGTGTTCATGTATATGATTCTAATATTGCCTTTCTTTCTCTCCAGGCAGCTTTAAGTGCCTTGAAACAGTTTTCAGAACAAGGACTTGATTCAATGGATGGTTCTCTCATGTCTGAAAATGGACCATTTGAGTAAGTAGCTTTGTTTTCATTTTCATTTGTTTTCATTTTATATGCAAATCCTCCAAACGTAGTTGATGAGATCTGATGTTTAAGCCTTATAATGTTGAATGTGAATAATGTTTTGGACACGTAAGTACAGGAAAAAGATCTAATATCTGGAAAATGGTTACTGTATTTATAGTACAGCATCTATGCATACAGCAAAAAAGCCTGAAAGCAGAGTATTCTGTATTAGTTACATAATACAAAAGCAGCATCTCAGATAAAATATCCCCAGTTTTAAGATGTAGTGCCGTGTTAGCCGTTTGAAAAAATGCAGAAAATGTAAAGTTTGGTGATAACTATTATTGGATAACTGAGTAAGTAACAATTGTAAGTTTTCCGAGCACACATGCCCCTTCGTCAGGCAAAATACAATGTATTTTGCCTGACGAAGCGGCCTGTGTTCTCCGAAAACTTACAATTGTTACTTATTCATTAAGCCAATAAAAGGTATCACCAAACTTTACATAAAATATCTTGCACTTGTAGTTATTGGAAACTTAATGCAGCCAGCTGCGTGGGGTATGTTATGGATTTGGTGCATCCCTAATTGTCTATGCCCTCTACAGTCTGTCTCCAGTCCCTAATGAACTCTGTTGCTAGCCTCCTATTCAAGAACTCTTTTCTCTACCTGTGGCAATATTGGACCCTCCACCATATTGCTGCAGGTAGGGAAAAGATCTTCACTTCTTCATCATTGACCAGTTAGATTTACAAGTCTGTCCAGTCCCAGAGCAATCAGATATATACAGTGCATGCATATCATTTGGGATTTGCAGGCCAGCATACACATACTAGAAATTGGATGAAACCCTCTATCACTTGCAGGCTCTTGAACTATATGATTTCTCTGCACTGAAGTAGACCCCTTACATATTCAGGACCTTATACAAGACAAAAGTAATTACATTGGGCCCCAAAATATTTTCTGCCCAATATGTTCCACGTTGCTGCCAGTCAATAGTTCGGATCAGTCAACTCTTGATTAACAGCAGGCCAATTTCTAACTACTATGAAGAAACCCACCTCTCATACGCCAAGGTGTAATTAATGTCCACATCTGCCGTTTCCTTATAATGGGCCACTGGTTTGTTTTTAGAGCAAACGACCACACGAGTTCACAAACATCCCATTTTCTTCTCCTGCTTTAAAGAAGCGGACTGCATAGGATGTCGCGATTCAGTGGGCAAATTACCCTGAAACAGAAATCTGACAAGTTAAGAGCTTGAGCAGATAGGCTTGCTATTTTATAAACAGCAATTCCATCTGAGTGGTCTCCCCATGATCTCACCCTCATGCTATCTGAAGATAAATATTGTTGTTTCACTTCAAAATGTCACCCTTAAGGTTGACCTTTAACTCTTCCATGCCATCGGCTAATAAACAATGTCTGGAGATGTGCAACCCTCATATATTCATCTTTTTTTCAGACAAGCCAAGCTTCGAGGAGAGAAGGCAGACAGTAAGCAGGCTAACTCAGGCACCACTGCTCAGGACTGCAAGGATTCAAAGGCTGTCATCTAGGAGCTTTTCGGCATCTAAGGCCGCCCCTGCATCCTTCTAAACCTGTCAACACGCAATAGGGTGTACGTGTACAAAGAAACCAATCACTTCCACCATTATACAGGTCTTATGTGAAGACAACACTATCCTAAAGCAAGAGATAATACATGGTACCGTTTCTACAGAATGGGGAAGATATTAGGCTGTAAGCACTCCCCGCAGAATTTTACACCAACATTTTAATTTAAATGCCTAGAGGCAACAGAAATCTGATCTCCATAGGGCTTCACGTTAGAATTTAGTAGACACCATGTTAAGGAGAGCTAAGCGCATCGTTAACCAACTCAACTCTCACAACCAGAATTAGTTAACAACACCCTGGTTAGAGTTTGTGTGTGTGTGTTCTATTTTACAGGTTTGTTTGTTTTAGTAAACGCTTCGATATTTTAAGACTTTACCAATAACAGTGCTTAGTGCTTGTGAGTTGTAGTTGTTGTCTTCATATATAGTCACAGCTTACTGTTCATGAAGCAAAGTGCAGTCTTTACTCGAAAACAAAAGCACATACATGGCATTTAGAGAAAATCTCCAGACTAACGATTAAATTCATTACCAACGTTTACTTAACCCCTTGGGGCGTTCGTAGTACAGTGGAGATCTCCCGACGCCCAAGGTTTACAAGCCTGAGCTGATGTATGTAGCAACCAATCCGTGTACCCCAAGCTAAACCATATAGATTCCAGCCACACCACTTCATTTATCTTGTCTGAAGAAAGACCTTTATTTTTTCCCTGACCTCCACGCTTTGTGTGTGAAGCACATTTACACCCATTGTGTTGTACTGACTCACAATTGCATCAACTGAGTGTTTTTAATACCTGCATATTGTGCTGCGACATCAGCTAATCAAATGAAGAGAAGCATGTACTAGTGACAAGAGAAAAAAAAAAAAAAGTATTCCAAGTGTTAACATTTTTATGGCTGGATAGAGACCATGTTCTATTGTAAAAGGATTTGTGGCTGAACTATGTACTATCATGTTTGGAACCAATGTATGGCCAAATGCAGTAAAACCACATCAGTTCATGTGTAAACCGCAGTCGACTTTTTCTTTACTTCCCTTCAGTAAACATAGTTCAGAAATCTACATCTCTCCTCACATCTGGCGGTTATTTGGGAATTGTGATCAGGAACCCCTCTGGTGGGGGTTTCTCCTGTTTGTCAGCTGCACAAACCCCTTTCAGATTTAGTATGAACATAGCCATTGTAATGAGATGAAATTGCAGATAGAGCTGAGTAATGCCTTTTCAATAAATCATGTCAGCTTTAAGCTCGCAAGCAGAGTGTTTTATGGCGAACTGGAATGCCAAGAAACATCAGCATAATTACACGCGTGCAATGGCTCAGCGACTGTAATAAAGACTGAAATAACGAATCCTAATGTAGCGTGGGTAAGAAAATATCTTGATATCACCATAGTACAGGTATGGATCTGTTATCTTGGGACCTAGGGTTTTCCTTAGTGCAAAGTGCCATGCCTTACTGCTACTAAAATCATTTAAACACTAAACACCCGGTAGAATTGTTGGCTATTATCACTGATGTATGCTAGATGAATATTAAATATTTCATATTATCTTGTCGGAGAGCAAGTAAATCAGCCAAACATGAATTGTTTCAGTTGTACACCACGGGAAATGGTTTTACCCATTTTATCTCAAAGGCAATGTGGTACGTTTCAACCAGCAGTAATTCCCACAGGGGTCCAATGAAATAATTATTATTAGGTGCTTTGTCACCTTTTGGAGGTGTGTGTGTGTTTTCATTCAAAGGCATCAATACATGGGACAATTGTGGAGCAATCTCACTGAAGCCAATTGGATATTGTCTCAAAATTCATACATAGAGATTCCAACAATAGGACTACCAAATACAGTGAGAAATAAAGAAGAATTTATTGTCAACGTTTCAGGTCCCTTTCTTTACAATGTCTTGAGAAAGGACTGAAACGTTGACTATAAATTCTTCCCATATATATATATATATAATCCTTTTCCAAAGAATGACGCACTCCAGGACTTCATAGTAG